>JARQOD010000007.1:173640525-173762703 GCA_033576555.1 Oophaga sylvatica | reverse complement strand
TTTCATTTCACACTCCATTTCCTCGTGAGAGAAGAACATTCGTGCCGACGCTCTCTCTCGCTCTGTGGTGTCCTCTGAGGAGGAGGAGCCTCGGCTTATTGTCCCCACAGAGAGCCTGAGAACTGTGGCCCCGGTTTCGTTAGAGTCTGTGCCCTAGGCAAGACTTTTGTGCCTACCAATTTGCGACCGGAGGTACTCCCATTACTCGACTATCCCTCTCCAGTCCATCCTTAATGCAGCAGCCAGGGTCATCCATCTGGCTAAACGGTACTTGGACGCGTCCGCTCTTCGCCAGTCCTTACACTGGCTGCCCATTCATTATAGGATCCAATTCAAAGTACTTGTTCTCACCCACAAAGCTCTCCACACTGCAGCATCCCCCTACATCTCCTCCCTCATTTCTATCTATCGGCCTAACCGACTGCTGCGCTCTGCAAACGACTTTCGACTAACCTCTGCACTAATCCGTACCTCCCACTCCCGACTCCAAGACTTCTCCCGCGCTGCGCCAATCCTCTGGAATGCTCTACCCCAAGAAATTAGGACTATCCACAATTTGCATGGTTTCAGGCGCTCCCTCAAAACACATATGTTCAGAGCGGCCTATCACATTCACTAATCAAAGTCATTCTCTGTGTAAGTGTGTGTGTGTGTAGCCCATTCACTATCTTCATCCATCCCTCACTCCCTTAAGATGGCTGGACCATCATTGTAAATGCACCATTGTATATACACACCTGTACTTTGTATCTCCCCCACCTCATTGTAGATTGTAAGCTCTCACGAGCAGGGCCGTCTTATTTTGCTTTAATTACTGTATTGTTAACGTTGTTACTTATGACTGGTGTTTTGAAACTGTTAAACTGTAAAGCGCTGCGGAATATGATGGCGCTATATAAATAAAGATTATTATTATTATTATTATTACTCTCTTGGGCACATTCGTCCAGGGTGGGTGGACACAAGAGTAGTAGCGGAGATCAAAAAAACGCAACAAAGTTGCTGAATATATATGTATCCATGTGGGATAGACAACAAATTCCCCGTATAATACACACACCTATGCAGGCAAAATAACAACAAAATCAAATGTGCAAGTGCAAACTCAAATGAATCAAATCATAAATCATAACTTTGTTGCGTTTTTTTGATCTCCGCTACTACTCTTGTTACTAATACATCACATACCTATGTATTAGGTGTATATGTATTTATATATTTTGTTGACTTAGCATTAGGTTTGCCTGGTTTTCCCACCTGTCTCGTGTTTTGTGGTTTTTTACCGTATTTTATATATATTTTTATCCATAATTGTTCAATAAACATTTATACTTTTTAGTAAAGTTGGTTGTATGCAAAGTTCTTTATTTGGTATTTGATTGCTTTTGCTTTGTTGACCATATGGGATTTATGTAGGTATATATTTGTTCAATTTTTACTGTTGTGTGCATGAGCCCTAGGTGACATTCTTCACATGGTTTAGCAAAATGTCAAATTGTAGCATACAATGCACTTCTAGGCAACTGGCAATTTTAATCTTTTTAATTAAAAACATTGTGGTATAAATTTTTTGAGTAACCCTAGTGAGCATGGTATTTATTTTACTATGAAACATATCGTATGGGATCTACTCTACTCAAAATATTTTTGTAAATAGTTTGTGTATAAATCTAGCAGACCTCACTACAAGAATACTAGCCTTAATGCTTGCTTGGTAGTACTCTGATGCTTTGCATTAGTAGGAAACAAAGTAGAAACTATGACTATTATACACAGTATGCATATTTATTGAATATGCAGAAAATATTGGAAATTTTAGTTGATTTGTAATAAAAATATAGCATTTCAAAGTACATCAGCAGTACAGCTCACTCTGTCTTAATCAAGAGCAAACAAATGACTTAATGTTTTTAACATATGGTTTGTGCCTTCATAACAAAAAAAATAATTGATTGAGTTTAGCATTATAGCTTTATTTTTGGATAGGATATGACCCAGTTTTACTTAATTTATATTCACATACACTGCTCGGTTATACAGAGCATTAAAGTCATTTGTCTTTGCAGTTGGAGCTAGCATTACTCAATGTAATCCAATAGTATTATATAGCTAGAACGTATGGCCATTTCAATTCAAAGGTAATGCATCAATCACACTCGTATCTACACACAGATAAAAAATGTTAGTGCCTTGTTAAAGCTGATGGAACACAAAGGTCATATGTTCTGATCTGTAGCAGAAGAAGTTTCTAATGACCGTGGTTGGGCTGGAAATGTTAACTTCCAACCAGCTGCCATATATTCCATTACCGGTCATCATGTTAAACATCATGGAACATACAGTGCATCGTATAGAACATATCTGATAGTTGTACCTCAAATTGCACAATTAAAACTCTGTGTTTTTATGTGAAAAATATAGAGTGAGGTCCAGAAATATTTGGACAGTGATCAAATCTTTGTGATGTGGGCTCGGCATGCCAGCGTTAAGATTTCAAATGAAACAACTGAGATGCAATTAAAAAGTGCAGACTTTCATGTTTAATTAAAGGGGTTGAACAAAAATATCACGTAAAACTGTTAGGAATTCCAGCCATTTAACTACAAAGCCTCCTGATTTCAGTGGTTCAGAAGTAATTGAACAAATTAACTTTACCATGTTCATTTTTAATACTTTGTATAGAATATTTTGCAGGCAGTGACTGCCTGAACTCTGGAAGCAATAGGCATGAACTAATAATGCGTTTCCTATTTTGTGATGCTTTGCCAGGCCATTACTTCTACTGACTTCAATTGTTGCTTGTTTATGGGCCATAGCAAAATATTGCACTTTTTACCTTAAAAAACATTTTGGTTGCTTTCGTAGTATGTTTTGCGTCATTGTTCATCTGCACTATGAAACACAGTCCAATCAACCTTGCTGCATTTAGTTGAATCTGAGCAGAAAGTATCACCTTGTACGCTTCAGAATTCATGCGGCTGCTTCTGTCTTCAGTCACATCATCACTGAACAGTATTGACCAGTGTAATTGGAAATCTTGCTTGCCCAAGCCATCACACTGCCTTCACCATGTTTAACAGACGATGTGGTGTGCTTTGGATCAAGAGCCATTCCAAGCCTTCTCCATGCTTTATTTTTCCCGTCATACTGGTAATGGTTGATCTTAGTTACATCTGTTCAAAGAATGTTTTTCCAGAATTGGGCTGACTTCTTTAAATGTTTTGGCAAAGTCTAATATGGGCTTTCTATTTTTAAGGCTGATTAAGGGTTTGCACCTTGTGGTGAATCCCTCTGCTTTTTCTCTTTTAAAGTCTTGATAGTAAACTTAGATACTGAAACACCTACTTACAAGAGAGTGGTCTGCACTTGGGTTGATGCTGTGAAGGTTTTCTTTTAACCATGGAGAGGATTTTGTGATCAGGCTTTTTGAGTTCCCAAACTCACCAGTGCACTACTTTCTTGTAGAAAGCACCAAACTGTTGAATTGGCCACTCCTAAAATTTCTGCTA
Source organism: Oophaga sylvatica (assembly GCA_033576555.1). Lineage (NCBI taxonomy): Eukaryota > Metazoa > Chordata > Amphibia > Anura > Dendrobatidae > Oophaga > Oophaga sylvatica. The sequence goes on along the minus strand of JARQOD010000007.1, from coordinate 173,759,194 downwards.
TCTCTCTGCTGGATTTCTTCTTTTTTTCATCCTAATCATTGTCTGCTTTTTTACTTTTGAGCGCTCCTTTTACTGCAAGTTGTGTGTTCATAGAAACAGCCTCGAAATGCAAATGCCACACATGGAATCAGCTCCAGACCATTTACATGCTTAATTGACTATGAATTGATGAGGGAATAGACCATGCAGCCCATTAAAGAGCTTTTGAGATAATTGTCCAATTACTTTTGGTCACTTTAAAAAGAGGTAGCTACATAATAAAGAGTTGTAATTTTATGTTTGCAAGTTCCAACACTTTCAAAGTATTCTGTAATAATATGTACATTGGGAGGTGATGAGGTGAATGGGTACTCTTGTTATGGCTTATGTTACTGTTCAAAAACTTCAATACAAAATTGTATCTGATGTAAAAAAAAGCTTCAATTTCTAAACCCTTACTCCAATTAGGATGAGAATACCCTCAAATTAAAGCTGAGAGTCTACACTTTAAGTCCATATTGATTGGACTGTATCTTGAATATGTTTTGGTCAACAGCTAAAAAGTCAAACGGTTGTCACTGTCCAAATATTTCTGGACCTAACTGTATATTACCAGATTTGATTAACTAGTTCATCCCAGACTTTAACCTCCTAATTTATTTGCATTTCTATGGCTACATTTAAACATCAGTGTAAGTTTTACCATCCAAGAAAAAGGGACATTTTGGTCTCATGTGTCTTCCTTAGTGTGGTATTCATTTTTTTCTCAACATGTTTTTTTAGTGAAGTTTTTTTTAAGCCAATAAAAAGACTCCTAGATGATCCCATGTTTTTATTCAAATTTAACACTATGTAATAGAAAGCAACAAGAAAAAAAAGGACAGCACACATACGTGGCACACAGATGTGTGATTATAGGTCAGCCATCAAGATATGCAGGACTATTATCATTTTTCAAGATGACTTGAAGCAGGAATGCCCATTCTGAATTCAACCAAGAAGACCTTACATGCTTTTATTAATGATTAGAACATAAAAGGAGCCCCAAAAAGTCACAAATAAAGGTACAGAACTTATCTCCACAAATATGCAGTCTTTTATGGCACTGCCCACTTTTCTTAAGTGTCTGGTTAAGTACACTGAACAAAAATATAACCGCAACACTTTTGTTTTTGCTCCCATTTTTCATGAGCTGATCTCAAACATCTTTTCTATTGACACAAAAGGCATTTTTCTCTCAACTGTTAGTGAGCACTGCTACTTTTCCGAGATAATGCATCCACCTCACAGGTGTGGCATCTCAAGATGCTGATTAGACAGCAGGATTATTGCGCAAGTGTACCTTAGGCTGGCCACAATAAAATGCCACTCTAAAATGTGCAGTTTTATCACACAGTACAATGAGGGAGCGGGCATTTGGCATGACCGTGTATGGCGAATATGAGTTTCTTACCTTGCATCTACCCTTCCGCACTCAACCCGTACGGAAAAATGCCACCCCTTAAAATAAAAACACTACTCATTAAATTCTTTGGGTAATATTGGCCACAGCGGCCAGTTTATTATCAAAACAATAACATGTAACAATTATAACAATAATTATTAACAATATAATCTCTATTCAAACATGACGGGAGGGTTCTTGTAGCCAAAAGATCTGGCTTTATATTTGGCAAAAGCACCAATGAACTTTGACCACCATGTTACCCTCAGCAGTACACCACCAGCTCGAGGGAACCATACAACCCGTTCCGGGAAGACTAACCACCAAAAGATCCCAGGGTAAAACCCCATCCAGAGCCCATAACCAAATGCCAGATCAACCCCACACCATTTTAACTGTCCGGAATTTACTTACAATTCCTTCCCCAACGAATCAGCGTCAACTCCAAGAACCCCACCCCCTGCCAACCACGAACAGCCCTGACCACCTCAGGCTCGTGAGTGCCCCAACACCTCCAGTGCTCTCCCAACCCCCTCTTGTATCGCCAATGCCCACAAATCAATCCCTATTGCGTTCAATCCCTATTGCATTCAAATGAACCCCATCCTCCAACCAAAAATGACTAAACCCGGATTCCAATTCAAAATGCCTCACACTTATGCCATCATTCCTGGATACAATATTTGACACAGCCCTATTCAACTTCACCCTGGCCCTATTAATCCCCTTCACAGATCGGGCCACCCTCCACTTCTTCCTAGAAACGATATCCAACCATACTGTCAACACTCCCGGAAACGACATCCACAACCTCAAAAAAAATATCCCTGATCAATTCTCTAACCAGCCTAACTCTCAAATCATTTCCACCCATATGGACAACCCAAATGTCTGGCGCTCTTTAAAGACGAGTGGCTCAAGAAAATTCAGATAGGATCCTGCTCCAAACCATCCCTCTAAACCCCAACCATCGAATAACCATCTGATCCCTACTAAAGCCTAATTGCCTACCGTCCGGCCTCACGTCAGCCCGTAGGGCCCCCCAATGCACGAACGAATGTCCAAAAATCCAGGCTAATAAGGGATCACGACCTGAAAAATACACAAGTAACAGTAAAGCCACTCTTACACATTCCCGATACCATTAATGATGCACATATATTAAGTAACGGTCAGAGCTCCACTTACCAATCCGCCGGATCGCATTAGCCCCTAAACCACGAAAATGAGCCTCTGAAGCAGCCCCAATCCTAAAAGAATGCCACCCGTACATATCCAGGGATAAGCCCAGCTCCTGCAACCTCCTATTCAAAATCATAATAAACTGAAAACGAGACAAAATGCCCCCCCCGCATGACACAACAGTGGGCCCGCCCTCCCTGACCACAAGCGCCAGTACGATTCCAAACATCTTTGCAGGCACATCAATGCCCCATCAACTCTCCCTAGCACCACGCGCCTACCTTTTCCTAACTGATCAGTTTTCGAACGCCTTATCCAAAAAGCAATGCCCCCACCCATAGTTCCACATCCTCTGCTAACAAACCACCTGCCCTGTCTCTGCTGTGAGACACGAGTTCGCCAATTCGCATCGCCCCAGAAAACGCTAAAGAAAAAGCAAACCTAAACAACACCAGCTCAAAGTTGGAACAACAAATCCTCTCCAACACTCTGCCTAACCTTTCAAGCTCGCTGAACGAGATCGGTCTGTGCCTATCAAAACTCCGATTGCCCTTCCTAAAACCCTTTAATGCCTGCTTAACCCATAACTTTTTTGTAACATCTATTGACCCCTCCAACTTAAAACCAAATGCCAAACCAGCCATAAATTTATTAACTTTAGAAATAGACCAACCCATTTCTGCCGCCTTTCCCATCAAAAACAACACCGCCAACGTCTTATCTTCCTCAGACTCAACCGCTCCCCACCGGAACACCCAACTTTGCCATACCCTCCAGGTCTGGTAACGGACTCAAGAATCAGCCTTCCTGCTCGTCCGTAATCACCTGCCACAAGTGAAAAGGACATTCTGCTCCCGAGGCATCTGCTATTGAGTTTTGCACATGCACCGCAGAAATCCACGCATTCAATTCAAGGCACTGAAAAACAAACTCTCTCAACAACTTAATCACTGGGGGAGATGATGCAGACAGGCTGTTAATCACCGACACCACACTGATAATGTAAAAATGAAACCTAACTTTCCGGTTCTCGAACATTTCTCCCCAAATGGAAACCGCCACCACAATTTGGAACAATTCCAGCAAAGCCAGGTTTTTCGTGAGGCCCTTTCGCTGCCACCACTCCAGACATCTTCCAATGCTCCACCTTCCTTTACAATAGGCCCCATAACCGGCCCCACCTGCTGCGTCCGTGGAAATCTTGCAATCAAAATTATTCAAGATCTCCTGTCGGATCAATGACCGACCATTGTAATGTTCCAGAAAACGTTGCCACACAATCAAATCCTCCCTGTGCTCCTTGTTCAAACTAATGAAATGGTACACTGCCCGCACTCCAGCTGTCGCACCTGCCAACCTGCGGCAAAAAATTCTGCCCATGGGCATGATCCTGCTCGCGAAATTCAACCGACCTAATAACGACTGCAACTCCTTCAACATCAACTTAGACAGTTTCCTAATCCTATGCACTTCCTGCTTAAGTAACAACAATTTATCCTCAGTCAACTGACACTCCATTCTCTCTGAATCCATTAGTATCCCAAGGAAGCTTAAAACCATGCCAGGGCCTTCAGTCTTTTCTCTTGCCAACAACACACCAAAATGCTCTGCCACCCATTCCAAGGCAGCCAATGTATTTCTACATAACACTGAATCCGGTGGACCTATAAATAGGAAGTTGTCTAAATAATGAATAACGGACTTAGAAATATGAAAAATTGAGAAGTCTTAGTATTTCTAAGGCAGTGATGCAATTCATTTTTCATATTTTTCATATTTTCATATTTTGTGTCCGCAAGCTATAGCGCTACAGTGTGCTACCTTTTTTTCTTAAATATGTATGAGTTGGTGACTCTAGGTTTTAGCACCTGTTCACATTGGATCTATGTTTGGATGTGCCGGTCAGTTTTTTTGATACATAATACTGACCAACATGGATTGCGGGGAGGATACAGGCAGGGAAATGTTGTGTACATACATATTGGGTAATTAAAATAAACTCTATATTTCTCCAAGCTACAGTACATTCAAGCATCCAATTCTCTTTTTTATTTGTGAAAAATTAACCTTTGTTCTTCTGTATTTCATCCATTTTTCATCTGTTTTTTTTCTCATCTGTTTTTGCAAACTGAAATAGGTAGACTGTCTGATCTTTTTAATTACTTGATTCTTAACATAGAATCAGTTAAAATAGATGTAAGTGAAGTAAAAATATGTTTTTTATTTTTTATTTATTTTTATCGAATGACTTTAATGGCTGAATCTTATCTGCAACACTGGTCAGAATAGTACATTCTTTGAATCTCACAGATGAAACCCATGGGTCAGTTTGTAAAATGAATGTGTGTATGGCTCTATGAAACTTTCTTCATCCATGGGTTCTCCATTTAAAAACGTACAGCACTAGTGTTGCGTCCTGCAAAATCAGGCAGCACAAATGTCTGTGAACTCAGATGGTTTGAGAAGCCAGTTTGTCAACCATTTTTACACATACATGTAATTAGTGTAAGGGCTATAGTAAAGTCTGATGGGTAGCAAACCCCACAAAAGAACTACTGAGCAAAGGAACAGAAACCCTTTGCCCCTAGGCTGAGTGGTGCTGTAGATCTTTGAGACCTGCCAGTGCATTTGCTGTGGTCCCTATCTGGATTCCAGCGAAATCTATACAGCGGTGTCTGAGACAGTGTCCTGTGAGGGTCAAGAAGTGCCCAATTGCCAGATAACTTCAATTAGGCATCAGAGGAGAGATGTCTAGACATGATCCTTAGTTGTCAGTGGTGGAAAGAGAGCTGAGATACTTTCCTGTAAGTCTGAGGTGCCTTGGATGCCAAAGTCTAGGCTAAGACCCCTCTTAGTGCACTTTTAGTGCATGTAAAGTGCTATATGCAGCGAGAGTGTGGAGAGCTGCTAAACTTTGCCAAAGAAGAGCTGGGCTCAGCACACCATGAGGGGCTGTTGGCTCAGTGTACTGAATAACTGTGAAGCACTGTAATCATCATCAACTGCTCCAGTAAAAGCATTTTTTTTTTCCTGTTGCACCGGAGGAATGGACATTGCTTATTGAGACCGGCTAATTCTGTATCCCTTCCACAACTTTCCCCTTTTCATTCTGCTGAGGATGACCCGCCGACCGGTGAGACCACCGTGACCGTTGGCCACCATTACAGGCCGCCTTGGTGGAGGCGGACCAAGACACTAGGAGGTGTCACACAGATATGTTAAATCAGCCTTAGACAGCCTTAGAATGCAAACCCCACACACTATGTTGTTACATTGTCTCTGTAATACTTTAACTGGATAATGAACATTTTATGAGTTTCTATTTAATCATGTATACAGTATGTATCGTGAAACCTGTTGGCACATCCTCTTTAATAATGGCTATTAATGGTTACACATCCGTGTCCTCAGCATAACAAACATGTATGGGGCAGAAATTGTTTTTCTGGAACACTGTGTCGAATATAAATGTTCAAGACCACTTGTAAACTTTCCTGTATAGGTAGAGAAGTGTTTAAATAGGGTTATTACCATACACAAATAAGAGTGGCAGTATAAAAAAGTTTTCTTTCAAAAGAGAAAAATAATAAAAGCTCCATACTGCTTATATAAATAGGTACACTATAACAATGGCATTTATTTCCTTGTCCTGAATTATACAGTGTTCTGAATTGTAATAGAAAGAATACTTGCTATAAAGCAATTATATCCCTGTGTTAAGCAGAATGCATTGACACTAGATATAATCATTCCGAAATACAACATTTTGTTACTAAATGCATGTTTTATTTCACAATATGCTCTTTAACAACTCTCATTTACAGGACAAAAATCCAAATTGTGAATGTGCAATATGTCGTCTATTGAAGGAACTGAATGAATTGTGTTATTCTTATCAGAGCAAAAAAATATGGATAATATAGAGTTAGTTTCTGTGCTAATATCAAATTTCAAATTATCATGCACCTTTCATAGCTTTCGGACACGCATACATGTGTTTTTAATGGGGAGGGTTAAATAAATCAATACAAGTCCTTCTGGCAGTAAATTATCTCCATAGAGAATAAAGGAGTAGGCATGTTGAAAATCAATGTGCCCGATTCTTCCTTCTCCATCTCAGTGAAGAGTTATCACACAAATGTTGGCCAGTCTCGTTGAGATCTGCAGTTTCAGCCAAATTTTCTCTTTATTTTATTGATGCATAATTTCACAGAATCCTTTTATAAATTTCTTTTTTGTATGCACGAAAGTACCTTAGTAATGTACAGAAACATCTGAAGACCTATGTCTGACAGTTCCACTATGAAAATTGGCTATTCTACAGATGTCTTTAGTTATTGTAAGGAGCATTCTAATTATATCCTTAAATGTCATCATTTTTGAGGTGTGTAGATGATTCTAGAAGATGATTCACTTACTGGGATGTCGAGAAGATTATCTAATTAGTGGGATGTCTTAAAGAATTATTTTAGGAAGAAAGGCCCTAAATAACTGAGCATCAATGAATAACACATTTGCTCAACTTTGCTTAAACAGCCACAAAGATGTATTACTTGTGGATGCCAATGGTGGAAATGACCATAGCATGAAAATATTAGAGATTAAAAACTTTGACTTTCGAAATGCATGTGAGAAATGTAAACATTAACACCATCCTCACATTCTCAGTGGCTTAGGTGAATGTTAGTCTGGAGAATGGCTTCTTTCTACATGCTAAAATTTGATAAGTTTATTTTTCAGCTTTTAGCAATGATTGTAACCATAGTAATAATAATTTTTCTTATATGATTTGTTCATAGCATTCAACCCAACCCCATTGCAGCAGCCAGGGTCGTCTATCTGGCTAATTGGTACTCGGATGCATCAGCTTTTCGTCAGTCATTGCACTGGCTGTCCATACATTACACTATCCAATTTAAACTGCTTTTTCTCACCCACAAAACTCTTCACAGTGCGGCACCCCCCTACATTTCCCTAATTTCTGTTTATCGACCTAACCGCTTGTTACATTCTGCAAGCGACTTTCGACTAACATCTGCTCTAATCCGCACCTCCTTCTCCCGACTCCAAGATTTCTCACGATCTGACCCAATCCTCTGGATGCTCTACCCCATGAAACCGGGACTTACCACAACTTATACATTTTTAGGTGCTCCCTAAAAACACATCTGTTTAGAGTGGCCTTTCACATTCCCTAATTAAACTGCTTTTTTATATGTAGACCACTCACTTTCTCTGAACATAACCATCCATCAAACTCCACCACACCCGAAAGCACCTCACATACTGGCTGGTGACTACCTCATGCTGCATTTATCTATCCTCCATTCCCTCAAGATGGCTGGACCACCATCGTAACTAAGCACCTGTACTATGTGTGTCCCCCTACTTCATTGTAAATTGTAAGCTCTTACGGGCAGGGTCGTCAATATTTTTGCTTTTTAATTATTGTATTTTCATTAACATTGACTTGTATATGAACTGTTCAATTGTAAAGCGCTGCGGAATATGATGATGATGTATAAATAAAGATTATTATTATTGTACTGTACATGTAATAGTGCGCAATGGTGGACGTGTCCTCAGTATCAATCTTGTTTTATAACAAGAATGAAATGGACAAAACAGTAATCATTGAAATCAAGATTGAAATTAAATTACGGTATTCAGTTTTAAATGATTGTAAAAAAATTATATGCGTAAAGCAAGCTGGTCTTAAACTCTTAACTAACCCAAATTGCATAGCTGATCATCCCTGTTTTTTAATTGCCGTATCTTATGAGATTCGTGGATACACTAAACTAGAAGACACAAAGCAGTCTGCACTGTCTGCGGTGAAAATGACAGCTGAGAGATGGTATATTGGTATTAATTTATTTGAGTTATTACTTTTAAAGGAAGCATGGAATAATTTTCTTCTCTAACCTCTTACTTATCAACATGGAAAGGATAGCCATTACAGAAATTGGATACACCTGCCCAGTGCTTTCAATTGCTCTCATTTTTGACACTGTAAAATGACTGATTAATAGTTATAATTTCTAGGAAAGGCTGGAATGATTCCTCTTTCCGATTTGTACCGAGGCATGAATGTTTGATGAATTCCTTGTAATGTTAATATAGTTCTTTTGACAGTTAGCAAAATAGGCTTGTTCATATTAAGTTCACTTGCAAACCCAAGATATTAATCAAATGAGCCACTATGTGACATGCAAGGAAAAGTTTAAGAGGAAATACATGTATATTCCTCCTTATTTTTATGCAGAACATATAAATGCTATTATTTGAACCTTAGTCTACTATAAGAAATAAAATGTATAATAAAAGAAAATAAGTTTATACTAAAAAATAAAAAAAATTGTGGACATTGCTCCTGAGAAATAGCCACTTGTGCTCAGTGCTTAATAAATATTTTTAGATTTAAATGTATATATTGTGTAGTGCAGCGGGGTTGGTGCAGTGTGACAGTGGTGGTGCAGTGTACTACAAAGTCAAAAGTTTATATACACTAAGATTACTATCCCTTTAAACAATTCTGGACTGCCCATATGATGATGTCATGTGTTTGAAAGCCTCTGATAGGTTTTTTTGGCAACATCTGAGTTAATTAGAGACACACCTGTGTATTTTAATGCACACCTGAAGCACACTGCTTCTTTGTGTAGCATCATGAGAAAATCTCAAGAAATCAGCCAAAATATCAGGAAGATAATTGTGGACTTTTGCAAGTCTGGCTCATCCTTGGGTACAATTTCAAGATACCTGAAGGTGCCTCATCCACCTGTACAAACAATTATATGCAAGTACAAACAAGATGGGAATGTCCAGCCATCATACCGCTCAGGAAGGAGACGGGTTCTGTGTCCCAGAGATGAAAGTGCTTTGGTCCAGCATGTGCATATCAACCCAAGGACAAAAGCAAAAGACCTTGTGAAGATGATGGCGGAAGCTGGTAAGATTGTGTCAATATCCACAGTGAAATGAGTACAGTATCAACACGGCTGAAAGGCCACTCTGCCAGGAAGAAGCCAGTACTCCAAAATAAACATAAATAAGCCAGATTAATGTTTGCAAATGCACACAAGAACAAATATCTTATTTTTGGAGACATGACCTGTGGTCTGATAAAACTAAAATTTAACTTTATGGGCATATTGACCATCGTGACATTTGGAGCAAAAGGGAGAAGCTTGGAAGTCTAAGAACAAAATCCCGACTGTGAAAGACGGGGGTGGCAACATCATGTTGTGGGGTTGTTTTACTGCAGGAGGGACTGGTGCATTTCACAAAATAGATGGCATCATGAGAAAAGAAGGTTATGTGATAATACTGAAGCAACATCTCAAGACATCAGCCAGGAAGTTAAAGCTTTGGTGGAAATGGGTCTTCCAAATAGATAATGACCTGAAGCATACTGCCAAAATGGTAACAGAGTGGCTTAAGGATAACAAAGTCAATGTTTTGGAGCGGCCATCACAAAGCTCTGATCTCAATCCTATTGAAAATTTATGGGCAAAGCTGAAAAGGCAGGCGCGGGCAAGGCGACCTACAAACCTGGATCAGTTACACCAGCTTTGTCAGGATAAATGAGCCCAAATTCTGATCAACTATTGTGAGAAGCTTGTGGAAGGATATTCCAAACTTTTGACACACCTAGTTTACGGGCAGTGGTACCAAATGCTAATGAAATGTATGTAAACTTTTTACTTTGAAGTATTAAAAATGCTTAAAACATTCTCTCTCATTATTCTGGCATTTGGAAAATATTAATAACTAGATGGTGGCCCGATTCTAACGCATCGGGTATTCTAGAATATGTATGTAGTTTATTTATGCATAGCTCCGCTCCCACCCTCCCATCCTTGCATACATGGCTCCCCTGTCCCATCCTGTATACATGGCTCCGCTCCCCCTCTCCCATCCTTGTATACATGGCTCCCCCCATGGCTCCGCTCCCACCCTCCCATCATATATACATGGCTCCGCTCCCACCCTCCCATCCTGTATACATGGCTCCGCACCCACACTGCCATCCTATATACATGGCTCCGCTCCCACCCTCCCATCCTATATACATAGCTCCACTCCCACCCTCCCATCCTATTTACATGGCTCCACTCCCACCCTCCAATCCTGTATACATAGCTCCGCTCCCACCCTCCCATCCTTGTATATATGGCTCCGCTCCCACCCTTGTATGCATGGCTCCACTCCCCCCTGCCATCCTTGTATGTATGGCTCCCCCCTCCCATCCTGTATGCATGGCTATGCTCCCACCCTCCCATCCTGTATACATGGCTCTGCTCCCACCCTCCCATCCTGTATGCATGGCTCTGCTCCCACCCTCCCCTTCTTGTATGCATGGCTCTGCTCCCCCCTCCCATCCTTGTATTAATGGCTCTGCTCCCCCCTCCCATCCTTGTATGCATGACTCCGCTCCCACCCTCCCATCCTTGTATGCATGGCTCCGCTCACCCCCTCCCATCCTTGTATGCATGGCTCCGCTCCCTCCTCCCATCCTTGTATGCATGGCTTCGCTCCCCCCTCCCACCCTGTATGCATGGCTCCACTCCCCCCTCCCATCTTTGTATGCATGGCTCCGCTCCCCCCTCCCATCTTTGCATGGCTCGCTCCCCCTCCCATCCTTGTATGCATGGCTCCGCTCCCCCTCCCATCCTTGTATGCATGGCTCCTCTCCCCCTCCCATCCTTGCATGCATGGCTCCGCTCCCCCCTCCCATCCTTGTATGCATTGCTCCGCTCCCCCTTCTCATCCTTGTATGCATGGCTCTGCTCCCACCTCCCATCCTTGTATGCATTGCTCCGCTCCCCCCTCTCATCCTTGTATGCATGGCTCTGCTCCCACCTCCCATCCTTGTATGCATGGCTCCTCTCCCCCTCCCATCCTTGTATGCATGGCTCCGCTCCCCCCTCCCTTGTATGCATGGCTGGGCTCCCCCGTCCTCCCCCATCATACCTACCCTCCTCGCTCCGTCGCTGCATCTTTATACCGGTGCGTCAGCTTCTTCCTCTGTGGTGCGGTCACATGGTACCGCTCATTAAGGTCATGAATATGGACGCCACGCCTATGGGAGTGGCGTCACATCCATAATCAAGATCTTAATTAGCAGTAGTAAGTGACCGCTCAGCACAGGATAGAAGCAGACACGCTGGGACAGGGATGCAGTGACGGAAGGTGAGTATGTACATGGAGATGACCCGTGGCTACCTTCGGGAGATCAGCGGCTATAGCGGTGGTGTGCCGGTTGCTGATTGGTCGCATCCAATCACTTCCGGACGGGTGCGACCAATCAGCGACGCAGGATTTCCGTTACAGACGGAAGTTAAAAGTTAGACAATTATATAGTAGATTATGGTAATCCTAACTGACCTAAAATGGGAAACGTTTATTCTGATTTCATGTCATATATTGAGAAAAACATGTATATGTCTTTTTGTATAGTGTACATAAATTTCTGCTTTCAACTGTATGTAGGTTTATCTAAGATAACATATAGTTATATATTAAACCATCAGATTACAAATCATGTTCTGCCTGACTTGAGTTTCACCATTAGGGTACATACTCACTGGAGAGAAAAACGGACGAGTGCAAGCCGATAAAAAATCAGATTGCACTCGGACCAATGTTATTCAATAGGGACTTCTCATTTGCGATTTTTTTCTCATCTGAAATTGGACTGAGAAAAAAATCGCAGCATGCCGCGATTTGCAGCGATTTTTAGATGAGACTCACCAAAGCAAATCAATGGGTGCGAGAAATAATCGGACAGTACTCGCATGGTGCGAGTGCTGTCCGATTATTTCTCGCACCCATTGACTTGCATTGGCGAGTCTCATCCAAAAATCGTTGCAAATCGCGGCATGCTGCGATTTTTTTCTCAGTCCGATTTCAGATGAGAAAAAATTTGCAAATGAGAAGTCCCCTATTGAATAACATTGGTCAGAGTGCAATCCGATTTATATGCACCGGTGTCCTTTGAAAAGCCGGCAATTCATCCCCTGCTACTGTAAAATCACACGACAGCTCACAAAACACTAGATATATACACATATAATACATATATATACATGTCATTGTGACACATACATATATATATATATTTATAGTTCATACACTTCTACATAGTATAATAGCCGCTAATTCAATTGCCGGCTTTTGTGAAATTACAGACCCAACATGAAATGACACATGGTTTACATACAGTTAACCATGTCATTTCATGTAGTTTGATATATGGTTTTCACTAACAATGACATGAGTGCATGTGTGCAAAATTTCATACATGTAGGGATTAATTAAAATTGTAAATTCATTGAAAAAAATGCGTGGGCTCCCACACTATTTTCTCAACCAGACAGACAAAGCCAGCGAGTGGGGGCAGATAATAATAGCCTAGGGAGGGTGCATTTATTTTGTACCCCCCCTGACTACTAACATCTTCCCCCAGCCACCCCAGAAAAGGCAAATCTATAATTAGATGAACCCTTTCTGGCACTTAGCCCGTCTATTCCCATTGCCCTGTAGCGGTGGCTAATTGGTTAATAATGGGTTAAAGCCACCTTGCTATTGGAAGGTGACTTTAAGCCAGGTTAATAATTGAGAGTTGTCAATTAGACAACTCTCAATTATTAATCCTATTGTATGAAATAAAAATAAAACACACACACTTTAATTACAAATCATTTTAATGAAATAATCACACAGTTTTTGACCATCTTTTATTTTACAGGTAATCTGTACGAAGCCCTTGTTCTCATGTAATAAAAATGAAATAATAAAGCAACATTATTCTTACCTATCCAGTGCTCTGTCAGGTCCCACGCTGTAATCCTTCACAAAGGGTTAACTGGCTTAGGCCTCTTTCACACATCCGTCTTTTTGTATCAGGCATGATCCGGCGTGTTGGTAAAAAAACGGATCCGTTACCGGATGCGTTTTTTTACCATTGACTTTCATTAGCGCCGGATCGTGCCTGATGTCATTGCGTTGTATCCGTTTTTGTCTGGATCCGGCGGAAATGTACATTCCGGCGGCCGGACAAAACGGTGCATGTAACTTTTTTTTGTTTGCTGGAGCCGCCTGATGTGCCTGAAGCGGCGCATCAGGCGGCCGGAAACAATAGAAGTCAATGGAACCGGATCAGATTTTTGTGCAAATCCGTCAAAAGTCTGATCCGGATTCTGGAAATCAAGGACTACTACTACTACTACTACAACTACATTTTCCAGTGTCTCCGAGCATCCAAAACCCTCTTTTTCTGGGTTCAAAAGTTCAGGTCGGATCCAGCAAAAAAACGGATCCGTTGCATCAGTTTTTTTATTTCAGCGCCGGATCCGTCCCTTCAGGTGTTCGATGGATCATGCCTGATACAAAAAAACGGATGTGTGAAAGAGGCCTTACAGCTAGCAGCGCAGCTAATGCTGGCAGCTCAGCTGTAAGCCCCCGAATGAAGGAGTTCCTCTCCCGGCCGACAGGAGAGGAAGTGATTAGTGTGGCAAGCTTAATTGATTGCTTCCCAGGCTAATCAGTTCAGGTCAGCCGGGGACACCGCACAGCATCAGTGACGTCAGAGGGAGTCCACGGCTAACCTGAAGTGAACTGATTAGCCTGATCTTTTTGCTCTTTTTCTTTTGGATAAAAGAAACAAAAACCTTGAGCTTTAATGTAAAACAAAATAGCTAAAGAATAGTTAATATATAATATTATACTATTATACTAGATTTTTACATCTGTATTAGGGCCCAAAAATGGACACTTCACAATTCTAAAAAGCAAAAGTAGACCATAAGAGTACCCTGTGCTGCTCTAAGCTTGGTCAAGTTAGATCCAATGCTTGGTCCTAATGTTAGGCATGCATAGTGGACAGTTAAACACTGGTGAAATACTGACATCTAAAACTAGCCTATTTCTTATTTTACTCCAGAAACAATACAAATAGAAACATTAAAATTCAAGCTAAAAGTCATTTCACTGAATTGCTTAAACACTCAAATACTTAGCAAAGTGACTCATGCAGTTTGCTGAATATTGTTTGCAATAATATAGATGACTTTATTCCAATGCAGTGGCAAACAGACTAGAAAACAAATTTGTGAAACCGACTTTTTCCATTCTGCTTAGAATAATTTATTTCCTATTATATTTAAGAGGCTAGGACATGGAATTGTTACCGCAATTGGCAGTTTATTCTTTTAGCTGGAGCCACCTTCATGTTAGCTGTTAAGTCTGTGAATAGAGAAGGTTGCCTCCTAAAAATCTAAATGATTCATGAACTGAAACGATTCAAAAACTTACAATAACAAAAGACTCCACCAACAGAAGAGGTTACGAAGCGTTTTTGTAGATACACTATTGCTTCAGCATCCAGTGATAATTAGGCAAATCAGACAACACATATTATAGCTTTGGGAGAGTAAATTGCTAGCAATGATATTGTCAATAAAACTCGCTTTTCATCAGACTCTGAAATAGAGATAATGCCTGTAATTCTGCTAATTGCACAGTGACCACATAGAGCTGTGACAAAATTATCCTTGCCTTTTATGAACGAGTCGGTTGGATTCTTCTTAAATTCACTTATTTAAAAACATTATGTTTTACTGATGTCTTGCTGAATAAGAGAAAGATTCCAAGGAAATGTTTTTGTTTGAAAGTTACTCTTGGTAAAAACAAGCAACTATTGTAGCTATTGCCTTGAATATTGGACCAGCAGGACCATAATGGAGTTCAAATCTTAGATTTATTGCTTGTTTTAATGCACAGTGCCATATTTTCTTGTTTTTTTGTAGTTGTACTAAGGCACTCAGAAAGATTAATCACACGGTACTATAACTCTGTAAGTCTGTAATTTCATACAATGTAATATGGAGTCAAAATTATATACTGTAATACGAAATGGAAGTGAATACAATGGTAAAACGACTCATGGGAGAGTATGTATAGCCAGCATATATTAATAACATCTTAAAGAAATATGCTCACTTATTTAAGATTTGTGTATGATACAACAACTTATGAAGGCTTGTGGATTAAAGCATAAACACTGTCACAGGATTGTACCCAACTGGTAAGTTCAGGGCAAATAACACCGCCATGTGCACATGATTTTTTTTAAATTACACCCCTCTTATAATTCTTACAGATCTGTTGTGAGTAAAGATGATTGAATCAATTCCATAAAATCAAATATTGAATTGGAATTTATTAACCCCTTCATGACCCAGCCTATTTTGACCTTAAAGACCTTGCCATTTTTTGCAATTCTGACCAGTGTCCCTTTATGAGGTAATAACTCAGGAACGCTTCAATGGCTCCTAGCGATTCTGAGATTGTTTTTTCGTGACATATTGGGCTTCATGTTAGTGGTAAATTTAAGTTGATAATTTTTGCGTTTATTTGTGAAAAAAATGGAAATTTGGCGAAAAATTTTGAAAATTTTGTAATTTTCAAATTTTTAAGTTTTATTCTGTTAAACTAGAGAGCTATGTGACACAAAATAGTTAATAAATAACATTTCCCACATGTCTACTTTACATCAGCACAATTTTGGGAACAACATTTTTTTTTGTTAGGAAGTTATAAGGGTTAAAAGTTGACCAGCAATTTCTCATTTTTACAGCAAAATTTACAAAACCATTTTTTTTAGGGACCACCTCACATTTGAAGTCACTTTGAGGGGTCTATATGGCAGAAAATACCCAAAAGTGACACCTTTATAAAAACTGCACCCCTCAAGCTACTCAAAACTACATTCAAGAAGATTATTAACCCTTCAGGTGCTTCACAGGAACTAAAGCAACGTGTAAGGAAAAAATGGACATTTTAATTTTTCCAACAAAAATTTTCTTTTAGCATCAATTTTTTCATTTTTACATGGCATCAGGATAAAATGGATCCTAAAATTTGTTGGGCAATTTCTCTTGAGTACACAGATACCTCATATGTGGTCATAAACCACTGTATGGGCGCACGGCAGGGCTCAGAAGGGAAGGAGCGCCATTTGACTTTTTGAATGGAAAATATGCTGGAATATTTAGCGGTTGCCATGTCACATTTGGAGAGTCCCTGTGTGCCTAAACACTGGAGCTCCCCCACAAATGACCCCATTTTGCAAACTAGACCCCCTAAGGAACTTATCTAGATGCATAGTGATCATTTTGAACCCCCAGGTGCTTCACAAATTAATCTGTAAAAAAAAGAAAGTACTTTTTTTTCACAAAAATTTTCTTTTAGCCTCAGTTTTTTCATTTTCACATGGGCAACAGTATAAATTGGATCCTAAAATTTGTTGGGCAATTTCTCCTGAGTACACAGATACCTCATATGTGGTCATAAACCACTGTTTGGGCGCATGGCAGGGCTCAGAAGGGAAGCAGCGCCATTTGACTTTTTGAATGGAAAATATGCTGGAATATTTAGCGGTTGCCATGTCGCATTTGGAGAGTCCCTGTGTGCCTAAACATTGGAGCTCCCCCACAAGTGACCCCATTTTGGAAACTAGACCCCATAAGGAACTTATCTAGATGCATAGTGGTCATTTTGAACCCCCAGGTGCTTCACAAATTGATCTGTAAAAAAAAGAAAGTACTTTTTTTTCACAAAAATTTTCTTTTAGCCTCAGTTTTTTCATTTTCACATGGGCAACAGTATAAATTGGATCCTAAAATGTGTTGGGCAATTTCTCCTGAGTACACAGATACCTCATATGTGGTCATAAACCACTGTTTGGGCGCATGGCAGGGCTCAGAAGGGAAGCAGCGCCATTTGACTTTTTGAATGGAAAATATGCTGGAATATTTAGCGGTTGCCATGTCGCATTTGGAGAGTCCCTGTGTGCCTAAACATTGGAGCTCCCCCACAAGTGACCCCATTTTGGAAACTAGACCCCCTAAGGAACTTATCTAGATGCATAGTGAGCACTTTGAACCCCCAGGTGCTTCACAAATTGATCCGTAAAAAAAAGAAAGTACTTTTTTTTCACAAAAATTTTCTTTTAGCCTCAGTTTTTTTATTTTCACATGGGCAACAGTATAAATTGGATCCTAAAATTTGTTGGGCAATTTCTCCTGAGTACACAGATACCTCATATGTGGTCATAAACCACTGTTTGGGCGCACGGCAGGGCTCAGAAGGGAAGGAGCGCCATTTGACTTTTTGAATGGAAAATATGCTGGAATATTTAGCGGTTGCCATGTCGCATTTGGAGAGTCCCTGTGTGCCTAAACATTGGAGCTCCCCCACAAGTGACCCCATTTTGGAAACTAGACCCCCTAAGGAACTTATCTAGATGCATAGTGAGCACTTTGAACCCCCAGGTGCTTCACAAATTGATCCGTAAAAAAAAGAAAGTACTTTTTTTTCACAAAAATTTTCTTTTAGCCTCAGTTTTTTTATTTTCACATGGGCAACAAAATTGGATCCTAAAATTTGTTGGGCAATTTCTCCTGAGTACACAGATACCTCATATGTGGTCATAAACCACTGTTTGGGCGCACGGCAGGGCTCAGAAGGGAAGGAGCGCCATTTGACTTTTTGAATGGAAAATATGCTGGAATATTTAGCGGTTGCCATGTCGCATTTGGAGAGTCCCTGTGTGCCTAAACATTGGAGCTCCCCCACAAGTGACCCCATTTTGGAAACTAGACCCCCTAAGGAACTTATCTAGATGCATAGTGAGCACTTTGAACCCCCAGGTGCTTCACAAATTGATCCGTAAAAAAAAGAAAGTACTTTTTTTTCACAAAAATTTTCTTTTAGCCTCAGTTTTTTTCATTTTCACATGGGCAACAGTATAAATTGGATTCTAAAATTTGTTGGGCAATTTCTCCTGAGTACACAGATACCTCATTTGTGATCATAAACCACTGTTTGGGCGCACGGCAGGGCTCAGAAAGGAAGGAGCGCCATTTGACTTTTTGAATAGAAAATATGCTGGAATATTTAGCGGTTGCCATGTCGCATTTGGAGAGTTCCTGTGTGCCTAAACATTGGAGCTCCCCCACAAGTGACCCCATTTTGGAAACTAGACGCCCTAAGGAACTTATCTAGATGCATAGTGAGCACTTTGAACCCCCCAGGTGCTTTACAGAAGTTTATAACGCAGAGCCGTGAAAATAAAATATCATTTTTTTTTCTCAAAAAATGATTTTTTAGCCCACTATTTTTTATTTTCACAATGGTTACAGGAGAAATTGGACCACGAAAGTTGTTGTCCAGTTTGTCCTGAGTACGCTAGTACCCCATATGTGGGGGGAACCACTGTTTGGGCACACGTCAGGGCTCGGAAGGGATGTAGTGACGCTTTGAAATGCCAACTTGATGGAATGGTCTGCGGGCATCTTGTTACGTTTGCAGAGCCCCTGATGCGCCTAAACAGTAGAAACTCCCCACAAGTGACCCCATTTTGGAAACTAGACACCGCAAAGAACTTATCTAGATGTGTGGTGAGCACTTTGAACCCCCAAGGGCTACACAGAAGTTTATAACGCCCGGGCATGAAAATAAAAAAATCATATTTTTTCCACAATCAGGATCTTTTAGTCCCCAATTTTTTTATTTTCGCAAGGGTAACATGAGAAATTAACCCCAAAATTTGTTGTCCAATTTGTCCTGAGTATGCTGATATCCCATATGTGGGAGAAAACTACTGTATGGGCACACGTCGGGGCTCGGATGGGAAGTAGTGACCTTTTGAAATGCCCACTTGATGGAATGGTCTTCGGGCGTCATGTTACGTTTGCAGAGTCCCTGATGTGCCTAAACAGTAGAAACTCCCCACAAGTGACCCCATTTTGGAAACTAGATCCCCCAAGGAACTCCTCTAGATGTGTGGTGAGCACTTTGAATCTCCAAGTCCTTCACAGAAGTTTATAACGCAGAGCCGTGAAAATATAAAATCATTTTTTTTCCACAAAAATAATTTTTAGTCCCCAATTTTTTTTCCCAATGTTAACAGGAGAAATTAGAACCCCCAAAGTTGTTGTGCAATTTTTCCCGAGTACGCTGATACCTCATATGTGGGGATAAACCACTGTTTGGGCATACGTCGGGGCTTGGAATAAAGGGAGCACTGTTTGACTTTTTGAACGCAAAATTTGCAGGAATCAATGGTGGCGCCATGTCGCGTATGGAGACCCCCTGATGTGCCTAAATAGTGGAAACCCCTCAATTCTAACTCCAACCCTAACCCCAACACACCCCTAACGCCTACACACACCTAACCCTAATACAAACCCTAATCATAACCCTAACCCCAACACACCCCTAACCCTAATCCCAACTCTAACCATAAACCTAACTACAAGCCTAACCCTAATTCCAAACCTAACCCTAATTCCAACCCTAACCCAAATTCCAACCCTAACCGTAATTCTAACCTTAGCCCTAATGCTAACCCTAACCCTAGTTCTAACCCTAAGGCTGGGTTCATATTGCGTTTTACCAGCCCGTTCAACACGTAGCGTTGACCGGCTGGTAACGGTATAGCATAACGCGATCGCGTTATGCTATACCCGCTAGCGCAGATGAATCAGCAGATAATCAGCCGCGGATCAGCAGCAAAATCAGTCGCGGATCAGCAGCGAAATCCGCCGCGGATCAGCAGCGAAATCCGCCGCGGATCAGCAGCGAAATCCGCCGCGGATCAGCAGCGAAATCAGCCGCGGATCCGCAGCGAAATCCGCCGCGGATCAGCAGCGAAATCCGCCGCGGATCAGCAGCGAAATCCGCCGCGGATCAGCAGCGAAATCCGCCGCGGATAAGCAGCGATATCCGCCGCGGATCCGCAGCAAAATCAGCTGCGGATCAGCAGCAAAATCCGCTAGGAAAAAAAAAAAAATTCTTTATTTTTTTTATTTGTCCCTACCTATGATAAAGGGGGGGGTTCATTTACTTTTTTTTATTTTGATCACTGTGACAGTTTATCACAGTGATCAAAATAAATTTTTGAACACTGGGGGGCGCACTGCGCATGCGCCGGCCGGCGGGCGCACTGCGCATGCGCCCGCCATTTTCCAATATGGCGGCGCCCATGAAGAGGCCCGGGCGGACGCCGGGCCCGATCGTGGGACATCGGTGGATCGGGAGAGGTGAGTAGGGGGGTCGGAAGGCTGGGGGGGGATAGGAAGTGGGGGCAGTGGACCAAAAGAGGAGGGGAGCTGTAAGTGACGGCGGTGACCGATCGCTGCCATCTTTCGGTGGCGGCGGCCGATCACCGCCGTGACTTGGTGTGGGGGGGTCAGGGCTCGGTCTCCAGCCATGGCAGATGCTATTGCAGCATCGGCCATGGCTGGATTGTAATATTTCACCAATTAAATTGGTGAAATATTACACATTGCTCTGATTGGCTGTTTCACTTTTAACAGCCAATCAGAGCGATCGTGGCCACGGGGGGGTTAAGCCAACCCCCCTGTGGTGAAGCACAAAGGGTCCTGTAACTGCGGGTCGGGTGACCTTTGAGTGACCCCGGTCTCCCGGCCCGCAGGGACGAGATCCTTTCATGACGCCACATAGGCGTCATGGGTCGGATTGGCACAGGTTTTCATGACGCCTACGTGGCGTCATGGGTCGGGAAGGGGTTAAATTCACAAGTCCCAACAACTTTAAATACTTTGCTTTCGATTCTTGCATATTGCCAAAAAAGTGCCTGCCGCTTCTTACACATTGCTGAAGATTGCATCAATCACAGAAGGCTGACATGAGCACCTGAACTTTCCAATAATGGCTTCCAGCTGTCCTATCACATAGGATAGTGCAGCCAATCAGGAAGGACTATCATAGCCTGTATAAAAGCCTAGGCAGGTAAAGAAGAAACCATTTTTTAGTGATTTTAGGTGTGTCAGAGTTCCCAGCTCACAAATAGGAAGAGAAGGCTCTAAAACGTTGGATAAATACTCCACATAATAATGAGCTGTATAGCTGCAGCAGTGCACAAGATTAAAGTAATAGTCTGGGAATAATGTAGAGACTGTTGAAAGAGGGAAATAGAGATAGGTGACATGCTGACAGCAGCATTGCCAGATTGAGTGTAATTGATTAATGACATAGGCTAGCTGGCATCCATCTTGCTGCAGTTGAATTACAATTATACATTTTTTCTTCATTCTTAATGCATTAGAAAATATAAACAAGCCAGCACAATAAGTTTTGCTGATCAAAACTCTGAAATTAGTTTTAGTTACAGATGGTGTCCTTGCTTATTACTAGAGATGAGCGACTTTGCCTTTTTCCGGGTCGAGTCAGGTTTCGGACCACCCGACTTTCGCAAAAGTCGAATCGAACGAGATCGGCCGACTAGCTAGCGGCAAAAGTTGGAGGTCGACAAAAAAACGAAACCTGACACCAATGCAAGTCAATGGGAATAACAGCTACCCCTCCCGCCCACATCCTCTTCCACCATACTTCCTCATGTTTGGGAAATGTACCCAAAATACCAGCAAATATATGGTACTGTATCAGTAGCGTTCAGCTGTATACAGTGTTGGGGTAATTTAAAATCTCTGTATATTTCCGGAGTAACACACAGACGCTCACTCAGTATGGATTTGACCAGAATACAAAAAGCAGAAAAAGGGTACTGTATCAGAAGCAAAAAGCTGTATGCAGTGTAGGGGAAATTGTAAATCTCTGTATATATTTCCAGAGTCACACACAGATAGTCAGCATGTATTTGTCCGTGAGACCAGCCGTACATGGTAGTGTGTGTGGAGCGTACAGCTCTATACGGTGGGAAAAAATGAACGCTCAGTAACTGCAGAAAAAAAGAATAAAAGTATCAGTGCTGTGTAAAAAGCAGTCTGCACAGCAGTGTACACACAGCGATACAGCTAGCAGGCAGCCTATTAACCAGCTCTGCTGCTGCACACAAGAAAATCCTCTCCGGTCACTGGAAGGCAGCCTAATAACCAGAGCTGCTGCACACAACAAAATCCTCCCCTGTCACTGCACACTAACTGTACAGCACAATCGCTATCAGCACAAGCACAGAATCACTTTTTTTTCCTGCCTAACTCCCTACTGATAAACAGCGTCAGCAACCTCTCCCTACTGTTAAGATCAGCAGAAGTAAAATGGCAGTCGGTGGTCAGGGCTTTTATAGCCACTATGACGCCACACTAAGCAAGCCAATCACTGCAATGCCCTTCTCTAAGATGGTGGTGGACGCTGCCCATGTCATCTCGTTGCCCACAGTGTACGTCCTTGCTCATTGGCTGAAAAAAGGTGCCTGAAAGCATTATGGGAAAACCGACTTGGGCGCTGGGGTCGACGACCGCATGGCCGACTGCACGCTATGGTCGGGTTTCGGCCGAGAAACCCGACTTTGCCGAAAGTCGGCGACTTTTGAATCAGACCGACCTGTTCCACTCAACTCTAGCGATGAGTTTAAATTTGTATTTGTTGGCAGTGGATTAGTCAGGTTACTCTCCAAGCATGTGACGACAGAGCTTCTTTATTCAGGAACAAACAGGAACAATATATGATAAGTTTAATAGATCAGGAATAAATCATTTCTGTGTCTCTCTCTGTGCATCATCTACAGCAGGCTTCTTCTCATACACAGACAAAGGAAAACAGGAAATACAGTCACATGCTGTCCCTGTGTGAGCCTCAGGGAGTTTTTTTTTGTTCTAACTTTATAAACAGCATACAAATCTATCAACTAAACACTCATAGAAAGGAATGGAGTTGTTGCACCAAACATATTCCAACACCCCCACTCAACAACTACTTTTCCTGTTAGGCCGGCATCACACTAAGGAGGAATACGGACGAGTGAGAGGCTTGAAAACCACGCATTACACACGGACCCATATTTGTCTATGGGGCAGCTCTGATCATGCGTATTTTTCTCGCCCGTATCTTACGGTGTGAGACACCCGCAGCATGCTGCGATTGTACGCGTATTACGCCCCTTGTACGCCAATGAAAGTCTATGGGTGCGAGAAAACAACGGATTACACATGGACCAGGCGTGTGACTTGCGAGAAATATGGAAGACTTCAGCAGCTCACAGGAAATGGTGCAACACATGCAGGAGGAAGCCGGCACATGCAAATTAGCTCAAAAATAGCTCCAGACTTCCCGGAAGAACGCCTCCACGGAGTCGGCCATGATGCCTACGCTCATCAATGTGGAGATGTTGAGAGTCTTGCTGCAGGAGAGTGCCCAAATTTTGCACCAAAGAGATGCACATTACGCGGACCGCACAAGGAAAGAGGCGGCATGGAGGCGCATCTGTGGGCAGATATTTCCCCACTTTGGCTACAGGCCATGCGAGGAGCAGCAGCGAATGAGTAAGTTGCTTTTTTTACAATCTTCTTAACAGTCACAGCGTAGTTCTAGCGCAGAATTAGCCCCCTATTTTTTTTTTTTTCGCCAAAATGTTAGTATAGTCACATCCTACTAGACCCTATGACTATATAACTTTGTCCAGCTAGCTAAATTATTACATTACATGTGTCATTGCAGTGGATGATGTTATGAGAAGATGGAGAAGTATCCGCGACCAATACAGGCGCCAACGCCAGCAGAGGTCCAAGAGCGGGTCAGCAGCACCCAGAAAGCAAAAGTACGTTTACTTTGACAGGCTGGGTTTTCTTGCACCTATTCTGGATCTCAAACCATAAGTACATACATCACACCACATACCACATATGCAGTTTAGGCTCACCTCTCCAACTTGTTCTAATCCCCTTTCATTTCCCAACAGATCTGATGATCCTCCTGCACGGTGCCTACACCTCAACCCATTCCACGACCGAAACAACCTTGACAACAACAGGGTCAAATGGCTGCCTATTATCTGACTTCCCAATATGGCCACTTGTACAGATCCAGTGTTGGAGGCTGGTCCCAACCTGGATATGCTCAACATGGACGTATTGGGGGGTATGATTCTCGTGGCTATCATCTTCCACAGGAATATATTCTCCCTTATCTGTTTGGCAATGTGCCCACACACCATCCTGAGCGTGGGCAGATGTTAGCTCAGGGCCCTGAAAATCAACCCTAACAGGGTGATGGTCAAGGTTCTCATCATAGCCAACCAAACAGAGATGCTGGGAACCCGCCAACCCCACCACCCATATACCACCAGCTGTGATTATGTATGTAACTTATCTTTTATGATTTAACAACCAGTTAGTAATGGTTTTATATTTACTTTAACTTCCTCTTATCTCTAAGACATTTGCAGTAATCTAGATGCCTGTAAACAACATATGCTAGCAATATCCTGTTCAGTAGGCATAGTCAACGTCTATTATTTTCATTATCTAGTCCTATTGAGAGAAATGTTAGTTCTTTGTGAGCATTTATTTTAACACCATGTTGTGTAACGCATATTTGCACTCATCTGAATGCCTACAAATACCATATGATATTTAGCTGGTGTATATGGGATATGGGAAAACATTATTATTTTATTAGATATTATAATTTCTACCAATGTTTGTTACTTTGTCCACATCCCTGTTAAAAATTGTTGGCTAATGCATCATTGCATTAGTCTAGTCTTAGAACCTAACCATATGGGGCAGATATGGTGCTCACTAGTGGTAGTGAAAGTTGGTTATTTGGTTAAATTTAATTGCACTCCATGTTGGCTACTACATATTTGAAGTAGTCTAATCTTGTCAACCAAACATATTGGTAACATATAGTCTTCACTATACATAGTGAACGGTTGAATTTTTTGTACATTTATTGTGACTAACAGTTGTCAAATTCATCTTTGCACTTGTGTGATGTGATCAATCCGACATATGGGTCACATGTCATCAGCACTACCCATAGTGAATATTGTTTTTTTGCCGTTATATACTATTATGTATGGAACAATTTGTAATGTTGTCATGCCTTATTTTGGTTCTTGTGTAAGACTGCATGCACCCTTACACTATTGTGCTGTTAATACATATACCATATGAAGCAATTATGGTATTCACTACCTCAAGTGCCAGTTAGCACATATAAATATCTATTTTTATAAAAAGTTTGGACTCCTTTTTCATAAGTTGTTTGTACTCAACCACCAACACATCTGTTATGACCATTAACACCAGACAGAGACTATGAGAATATGGGAAGTTGCATTGGTCCTCAAATCCTCTTCCACTCTTCCATCTTTGGCTCAGGCATCACCAGTTGATGAAGTCTGTAACACAGTTGTGAGCAGGTATCATGCACAATGCCAGAGATGTTGGACGTCCCAATACAAAAATGCAGATGGAGTGCGGAATAGGATATGCCAGTAGTTATGAACCTATAAGTAACCAAATGTACTGAGAGCAATCAATGCACATGCACAAATGTTTAACAAACACACTATACATAACCCTTAGATGATTTCATGTCCAAACAATCATAAGTTAAATGTAGGCCAAATACCATTTTCCTCTAATGTAAATATTCACATCATTGTTCAGGTACTTCAAGGTGATATATGGCCTATATTATGAGGATATTTTTGCAACAGGCATAAGGGTAAATGGAAACTAGTGGGAAAACACATCATCAATACACAGTATGTAGGTAAGAAATCCAGACCGTAGCGTAAGGAGAAGTCACTCCTCTGCAGAGATAGCTTTCCACATCCTGGTAGGTGATCCCTGTCAGCACAATCTCCCACAAAACCTGGGAATGGTCATCAGACAAAACTGGACAAAATTATCTGGAGGAGTCCGTAGACATGCATACAGCCTGTGAAAATGGGCTTTATTGATTTGTTGCCTCAAAAGCCCACATTTGCCTCCTCCTTCATGGATCAACGATCTCTGGGTAAGGCTGGCCAAAGCGGCAGCACAAAACACAGTTGTACAACACTCGATCAGTTTGGGTGAACTGAAGACTATCAGACATTTTGGCAAGCAAGCAGCAGCCCTCCAACACAAGCAGACCACAAAAATGCCAAGATTGGGGGTTACAACCTGATGCAGAGCCAATAAATAGCCTTGCTAATGATGATTTGAATGATTTTCAGGACTAAAAACCGTTAAATGTCCATTTTGCAAGGCGGCGAAAAAAATACGCTATACGGATGCCATAACGGATTGCATACGGATGCTTACATGCGCAAAATACGCAGCCTCACCCTGAAAACGCATGAAATACAGATTGTTGTGCCTGCAACATTTTGGCATAATACGGCCGTACAATACGGTCCGTATTTTTGTGTTGTGAGTGTGAATCCAGCCTTAGTCTAATTGAGGTTCTGAAGTCCACAAACTTGGTTCTTGATAATGGCTTTGTCATACCATCAGCTATCATCTTTTCAGACTTGCAATAAACAAACTCAAGTACACCATGTTCCAATAAGTGACGTGAATGGTGATGTTTTACATCAAAGTGTTTAGTCCTTGCACTAATCTTCTCACTGTTGGCAAGCTTAACGCATCCTTGGTTGTCCTCATAGATAACTGTTGGTTGAGCTAATGGCTTGCCAAAATCTTCCAAATGTTGTTTCAACCAAATTACTTCTTGACTTGCATAAGCAGCAGATATATATTTTAATTCTGTAGAAGGTAATGTGGATGACACTTGTTTTTTGCTGGACCAAGAAATTTAATATTCTCCTAAATTGAACAAGTAACCACTTGTTGATTTCAATCACTTGAATGTCCAGCCCAATCTGCGTCCACATAACGTCTGAGAGTGAGATCTCCTGATGCAGATATCTTAAGATTTAGCCTTTGAGTTTCTTTAAGATATTGAAGAATTCTCCTATTTGCATTCCAATCTC
Organism: Oophaga sylvatica; assembly: GCA_033576555.1. NCBI lineage: Eukaryota > Metazoa > Chordata > Amphibia > Anura > Dendrobatidae > Oophaga > Oophaga sylvatica. The sequence continues at coordinate 173,731,829 of JARQOD010000007.1, read as the reverse complement.
TTTGGCGTGGTTTGCTTACATGTCGGCAGAGAATTCCGACTGGGCTGTGCTATCCGGACAAGTTGTGGTTGCTATGTACAGAAGCGCCCCCACTGTTAGTCTGTAACTCTCATTGCTGGGTAGCAGATCTTCTTCTCCTTCCAACTTTAAGTAGGATGGATCCATTGGTGTTGACGCAACTTTGGCTTCTGACATTTCAAACTGGTTTAGGATTGTGGAAATTTTAGAACTTTGGTTGAGAAGAAAACTCCCATCTTCCTCTCTCTGAATTTGGATTCCCAAATAATGTGTCACATTTCGAAGGTCCTTAGTCTCAAAGTGCTGGTTGAGAATTTCACCTAGCTTTGCAATTTTTTTTTCATTGTGGTAGCTCAGTAAGCTCCTATGTCTGGAGTTGTTGAAGTGACTCCATCTCTTCATTAGCAGCATTTATCCACTTCTGCTTCTCATGGACAGACAGGTTTTGTATCTCTTGCCATAACTGTGGCTCTGGTTCAGGAAGTGTTCTGACCATATAAGAAAGGCGTCTAGCTGGGATACCTTTGTTTGGCCTTTCTGATCTCCTGACAGGAAGTTGACTTGGTTCTTCTGTGTCTTACTTGGTGGCTTCAGAGCTTATCCACACTTCAGTGTTTTCCTTTTCGGTGTCTGGGTTTGGTGACTGAGATTCTTGTTTTTGCTTCTCAGGTTGAATAACTGGTGTAACTTAATGGAATTTGTGCGATACAGAGTTTTCATCAATCACGACTAAGGCCTCTTTCACACTTCAGTCGTGCGACGTCAGTCAAAATCCGTCAAAATGTGAAACAAACGGATCCGCCATTTTTTTGGGCGGATCCGTTTTTTTCCCATTGACTTGCATTAGTGACGGATTTTGACGGATGGTCATTCGTTATGTCCGTTTTTTGACGGATCCGCCAAAAAACTGGCGTCTGTCATTTTACAAAAACGTCCAATGCAACATTTTTTTGCATCCGCCATTTTGTATAATGTCCGCCTTCTCGGCGGATCCGTCAGAAAACTGACCAGTTTTACATCCGTTTTTACACTTTTCTGACGGATCTGCCATTTTCACACTTGGGCGGACATCACACAACGGAGGTGTGAAAGAGGCCATATCTGCTGATTGTTACTGTGTTGTTCTCTGAGTTCAGGATCCTGTATCCTTTTTGAGTTTCACTATAGCCCACCAGGACTCCTTGCTTTGCATGTGATTCCCACTTGGAACGTTTTCTTTGGGAACATACATAAACGTTTTGCTTCCAAATATCCTGAGGTGCTTCAGGTTAGGCTTCTCGCAGTTCCATAGCTCATATGGAGTTTTGTTTATGGCATTACCTGGCATGATAGCAAGCTGTCATGCATGATAGCTTCTCCCCAATACATTGTTGGTAAATTCACATCAAACAACATACTTCTTCCACTTTTACAGAGAGTACGGTTCTTTCTCTTTGCAATGCCATTTTGTTCAGGGTTGTATGGAATGGTAGCCTGGAACACGATTCCATTCTTTTTCAAAATGGTTTGCACCTTACCACTTGTATATTTGGTTCCATTATATGCACGCAGGCCTTTTGGCATTCTTCCAAATTTGTTAAACACTACAGCAAGATATTCTAAAAGTTTCTGTGGAACTTCATCCTTAGGGCTCATACTCACATGCGAGGAAAGCGTCTGATGCTCGCATGTGAAATCCCAGCTCTGGCGCCGGCACTCGGGAGTGGAGCGAGCAGTTGCATATAAATACATGCAGCCTCGCACTCCACTCCCGAGTTCCGGCGCCAGAGCTGTGATTTCACATGCGAGCATCGGACGATTGATATAGCTTCCTTACTACTTCTGGGTCTCTCTGCCCAAAACGTCTGTGCCATACATGGATACAATTCTTGTGCAGATCTTGTCTAGCACTGTTCACTCTTTTTTTGCAATTTAGCTGATAAAGTTCATCTTGAATTTTTGCTTCTGCAAGAGTGTGACCCTTCTTTGAGATGATGCAGCTGTTATCTTTAAAAGTAACTACATTCTCCTTTTGCCTGAGCTTCTTTACTGACAGAAGATTGATTTTAAGGCTGGGAACATAGAGAATAATCTTTACTGGGATCTTTATGCTTTGTGATTAGGAAACTGGACAGTGGAAGTAGAAATCTCCTACTCCTTCTAAAGTCATATAGTGGCCATTAGCTAAGATGACCTTTTCTGACTTGCTTTCATTAAGGTCAGTGAAGAAATCCTTGTTATTTGTCATATGACTACTTGCACCAGAATCTATACATTAAATATGCTTTGCAGATGGGCTTGTACTGGCATTAAATGCAGCTTCAACACATGCAAAATCTTCCTTTACTGCTGTTTTAACCCTTTGATGACTGTTCTGCTTTTAAAGCTGATTCATTCTTGCTTTCCAAATTCTGCCGACTTCTGTAAGGTGGCCAGGTTTTATACAGACAAAACATTCACAAGTTTCTCTTAGATTGCTCTTATATTTAGGGAAATCCTGCGTCTTTAATGCTGTTTCTGCTCTGGATTCATTATTGCTGCTTACATGCTGCGTGCTTCTATTGAATTCATCCACAAGATTACCTTTAACATACGCTTAGTGTCAGCTCATCATCCGACTTGTGCATCTAGTGCAGTCACGAGTGTGTCCTAACTGTCTGGAAGACCACTTAATAGAAGTGCAGCAACATGAAAATCTTTAATTTCTTCTACAATACCCCTGAGACGCTCCATAATCTCTAAGCTATTTCTTATATAGTTTTATCCATCACTTAGCTGAAGGTACTGCCACACTAAACAATCCCGCTAGCGATCACAATAACGACGCATACTAATGCGATCGCTAGCGGGATTGTTTCTATATCGCTAAGTGCGGCCACATTTAGCGATATAGTTAACGACGCTATCGCCGTTAGCGATCTTCTTAACGACTTTAGCGGTACAAAAGTACCGCTAAATCGCTAAGAAAAGGTGCCACACTAGCGATATATACTTACCCAGCGGGAGCGCCGACGAGAAAATAGGGTCCGGAACGATTCCAGCGACGAGCGAGATCACAGCAGGAAGCTCGTCGCTGGAAGCTGCCGCACTGAACAACATCGCTAACAGGATCGCTAAATAGTGACTTTTTTTTAGCGATCCCGTTAGCGATATTGTTTAGTGTGGCATACCCTTTAGACTGATACATCTTTCTCATGAGATAAAGCTTATTGCTGAGATTTGATCTTTCATGCACTTTCTGTAACTCATCCCCCATGTCCCTTGCAGTTGCACCCTTGCATATATGCACAATCTGTGCACAATGATTATCATCTACACTGAGGGAGATAGTGCTTTGTGCTTTCTGATCCTTCTCTAGCCAATCATCTGGTAATAGATGAGGCACTTGTTCCTGAGTGTATTTCCACGTCCCTTCTCTTATGAGCAGCATCTTCACCTTGAATTTCCAGGACTAGTAGTTCTGGTTAGTGAGGTTTGACACTGAGAACTTGTCAGGATAGCTGCTAGTGGACATCTTCTCTGTTACTCTGTGCTGCTTTTGCTCTGGCCTTCTGTTGCTGTGTTAATCTGAGGTTCTGTGTCACTCTGGGCTCATAACCTGTTGGCAGCAGATTACTCTCCAAGCATGTGACAACAGAGCTTCTTTATTCAGGAACAAACAGGAACAATATATGATAAGCTCAATAGATCAGGAATAAATCATTTGTGTGTCTCTATCTGTGCAGCATCTATAGCAGGCTGCTTCTCTCATACACAGACACAGGAAAACAGGAAATACAGTCACATGCTCTCCCTGTGTGAGCCTCTAGGAGAAATTTTTTTTGTTCTAACTTTATAAACAGCATATAAATCTAGCTACTAAACACTCAGACAGGAATAGAGTTATTGCAAAAAACATATTACAACAGTATTGGTACCATTCTGATTTTGAATGATACAATTCTGTTTTTTGGAGTCAGAATAAACAAATGAAAAATTGTTTTTATTTATTTTCTATTCATTCATCGTGCAGTATAAGTTATTAGATCACTTTATACTTCAGGTCAGTGTGATTACTGCAATATCAGATTTACAATATTTTTTGTTTTGCTCTTTTACCACACTAAAATTACTTTTAGAATTTTGACTATTTTGGAGTTAGTACATGACATTTACATCACTTTTTACTCCTTTTATTTTGGTTGGCAAATGAATAAAAAACAATAATTCAGGAATATTTTTGCATACTAAAAACACTTTTTTTACAAAAGTAATTTGTGTTAGGGTTCCTGCTGCTGCACAAGGGGAGTCTGGAACCAGTCCCGCTGCAGTCCCCCATTCATCTCCGGCCACAGTGGAGCCTGCTCAGCAGAGACGTCAGTCCCAGCGTCTTGCCCACTCCAATACTGTGCAGAGACTTGCTGCTGCCTCTCCTGGATCTGCTATTATAGCCAGTGCTGGAGAAGACATCTTTGGGACGAAGTCCTGCGTTTCCCCTTCTGAGCATGCCCAGGGTGAGATCTCTCATTGGAGATCGGGGGTCACATGTTCAGGTACTGCAGCAGCTCCTATTGGTCCGCCAGGAAGGTCCTGAAACTACATGTGTTTTGGAACATTTTCTCATTGGTCCTTGTTTCTGGCAGGTCCTGTAGCTGTTACTATAAAAGGGTGGCATGGCTGGGCCGCCATGTGCTAATATCAATCATTATATGCTTTGCGCCAGTGTGGTCATGCGTGTGTGTGTTTAGGGCGGCTGAAATACGCCATTACAATACCGACTTAATCGGTGAGGAGCTTGGTATGCTAGCCTGGTCAGGGTCGGTGTCCTAGATGCCCTAGATTACCGGCATAACCGGTGAGGAGTTTGATTTCCGTATTCAGGGCCTGGCGTTCAGACGCCATAGATTGTGGGTGACTCCCGCGAGGACATTAGCGCATGATCACGTTCTATGTTCACTTAGCAGTCAACTGTGTACCTGGGTGCCTGACAGGGCACAGAAGTTTGTCTCAGCTGTTCTGTGATGCAACGGGGTTCGCTTTCAACGCTAGACAGCGCCCTAGCGTGTTTATTTTGCGACTCAGTGGTGTTAAGTGAATTCGCACACATCGCCATATAGCGCTGCGGCACTCTTAGCGGCTCTGTGGAATAACAGAGTTCGCACATATTGCCACAGCGCGTTACGGCATTTATTTTGGCGACTCTGCGGGATAACAGAGTTCGCTTCTTGCGCCATTTTACTAGCAGCAGGCTCCGCCTGCACGGTGGACCCCGGGCTGCGAACGCACCTTTCTACATCATATATTTGGTGCGTTACGCAGACCCTAACAATTTGTTTTTATATCACCATATTCTGATAGCAATAACTTGTTAGTACATATTTTTTGAAAGATGATTTTAAGTACAGTAATGTTCAGTAATATTTAGCTTTTCAAATGACTTTTTGATTGCTTTTTATTTCATTTTTCTGTGTCAATATTTAAAAGAACTGCATTTTTAACATCATTTTATTTACATTTTGTTTGTATTTCCCATAATGATTAAATATCATTTCTTTTATATGCCTTGCATTGTTCTGAACGTCCCAATAAAAATTATGTGTATGTTTTTCTGTTTAATTTAGTTTTATACATGAAGCCTGTATTTTTCATGGCAATATGGTTTTCTGTGAGTGCTTGATTGCTTTTTTACTTTTGCAAAGATTTTATTGAACTTTACATTACATTTTTCTCCATACGACTAATTTGAGCACTCTATAGGTTTATCACTGGTTTAATACACTGAAATGTACTGAAGCCTATTAGACCTGTAATGTTAGTCTACTAGGCTGCCATAGCTGTCAGATGCAGAAACCATTGCTTGACTTCAGGATGCTGTAGCAATAGAGATGGGCAACTTATTGGAGTAGAATTGAATTATACAAATTTTACAAAATTTCACAATCTGGAGAATATTTCAGGTGAGGGCAGTCAAATCTTACTGAGCGGTAGATTGATGCATCTCTGACCCAGTGTTCACTGTAGGTGAAGGTGTCCAAGAGCAGGCCACAGAATTCACTGTGCATGCTTTGGAGGATAACTGTGGCCGGAAACCCAGGCCAAGAGTGAACACCAAGCTGGAGATGCGACATTATGGAGATGCGGAGGACAGACAACAGGTGGGGAGTGGCAGGGGCAACTGAAGAGGGGACCAAAGGGAGAGTATAAGTATTTTTTTTTACATCTTACGTTTATTATGCTCTGGGATCTTCAGGGAACCCATAGCATAATAAGGGGCATTATAATCACTTTTAATATCTTCTTTGTAAATCGAGTTTACTAAGAAAATCTGTTCAAACAGTCAAATTAGAATTTTGTCTGATCCACAGGTCATGAGGAGGGTAGCAATGGAGCAAAAGTAGTAGCTTCCTACTTCTCACAACCATCTGGATGCCATTGACAATATGTAGGGTTAAATAGCCAGAATCCTTCCTGTCACTGTGCTTGATTGTTATTTCAGGAGCTTAGTTGTCAGTTAAGCTAAGTATCCTTTCAATAAGACATACCAACACAACCATTTTTGGGAACACCTTTCCGATCAGGAATTAATAGCATGTCCTATAATTAATATGACTCACCATCACCCATCTAAAGTAATTTAAAAGTCTATCATGGGTCATATATAAGGTGATTTAACTTCTTTAGCTTGAGCACTACAAAAAAAGCATGACTGATGTAGCTTCAGGTTTTCGTTGAGGTAATAGGATTATTATGTATTAGTTAACATTGTCAATCATGAGAACAAATAGATATGCATTTTTTTTAATAGCAGTATTCAGCAGAATATCCTCTGGACGTTCTATCTTAAGTGACTGATTGTCTTATAGTCTGACTAGATTGCATTTTTATGGAAACATTAAAGCATTCAATAAATAATTCAAATAAATTTGGAAAAATCACATTGTTTAGTTTGGGAAATCAGTAGGAAGTCTGTGCTTGCCATATCTTGCTGAGCCCCTTGATAATTTATGTATGTTCAGTATTGATAACCAGCTTTTGATGTCAAGTTAGATCTGGCTTGGCAGCACAGCAATCAGTCTTTTGTGATAGATATTTTCATTCTGCATGGCAGATAGAATGATATTTGCTTGTAGAATAGTCCAGACATGCCAGCTTTCACTGTGTCTTGCTGACAAACACTCACTAAATTATCGTCAACTGTTGCTAAGTGCGCCCGAGAACAAAGGTTGTGTTTTTATCTAGTGAAATGGTATCAGGTTAAGTTACATAGTAATTTAGAATTAGAGAATGTGAGTGCAATAATTAGCTGGAATGTCTGATGTACAAGTTGTTTCCTTTGTACATAGTGGATTATGATTGAATTTGACCTATTTGCCAATTCTCCCAAAATGTCCAGTTTGTTATAGGTAGTATAATGTGAAAGGTATGATAACTGAAAGTTATTATGACATACTTCTGTGAAAGGGGTGGCTGGTGGAACTTACAATGGGAACTTTACATGTTGGGATTACTTGTGATGTCATTCCTCTATAGGAATGTGCATGAAACCAGGAGAGATCATCTAGCACCACTGCATCCACCTAGGAAGGTGTTATGAATGTGCTAGAGATGGTTTCTGAGCAGAGGCTCCCTCTGGTGGTTACAGACAGTACTGAACCTTCCAGCGAGGAATGGCAATCTGGGATCACTGACTAGACTGAAATAAGGGAGGTTCCCTCCATGATGGTCGCCGGTGATCAATTGTTCTTGTCTCAATTGTGGTTCCTGGTTCATTTGGAAGTTTGCTGGAGTCTTGCCTTCATCTTCTGCTTTCAGATAAGATATTTTCTGCTTTTCTCTTTGTGCTTGCTTTTTGCTTAGTTTTCTGCACTTTTGTGGAGGTCAGCCGGGTCCCCTTCTGGGGCCTGTGCTCCTCTCAGTTTATCTGTAGCCACTGTTATTTGTTCATTTGCTTTTTCCTGTTTTTTCAGTGGCTGCGGCTTAGTTTTGTTACACCAGAGATCTGATTTAGGTGGTGGAGATCGTGTGATCTCAGGTGTTTTTGCAATCAGAAGAGTTGGTATTTTTTAGGGTTTTTTGTTGGATTGCAGTCAGAATTCTTTCCTGTACTTTTCTGTCTAGACAGATTGGGCACAAGCGTTTGCTCATTCTATTTTCTGTCTGTGTCCGTGCTTCTTCTTGTCTAACCGCCATTACATGTTTGGGGGCTTCCTATTTTCTTTGGGGTTCCGCTCCGGGGCAGATAGCTTTCATCTTTCTGCCTTTAGGTGTAGTTATCTCTCAGGCTGTGACGAGGTGTCTAGGATCAACGTAGGAACGCTCCACGGCTACCTCTAGTTGTGTGATTAGTTCAGATTACTGCATTCCAATAGGTTCCAGCCTCTCTGGTGTATTGCCATTTTTGCTTTTTCTCCTCAGCTACCTAAACATAACAGGAAGGAGTGAAGTTGCTTGAATTCATTCACCTATATTTCTTTGTCCAAGAAGGAACGAAATCACATGAAAACTCAAAATTGCCTAGATCATCATCTTATATTATTGCAGGTTGGATAATGTTAATCAAGTTCTAGGGGGCGTGATTAAGTATTGCACAGCTTGACTAGACTGTGAAATCAAGCCATGTTGGACTAGTTCAGAAAAATTTGCATATTTAAATGATGACACGGACATGTAAATAAAAGCAAAGGTCTGATTTTATTGCTGGATTATGGCTCTAAATCATTGTGGAAGCAGTATGATGGGCCAGTGGGATTTGACCTTTGTTCATGGATTTATAGTTTATCCCGTTGATGTACATATAGCATCTTATAAATCTGATCAACTAAGAATATCAGGGGATAATTTACATTTATACTATGACTTTATGAAATCATGTTCTGTTCATTCTATTTAGTTCATACTATGTGCTATCGTTTGACATCTGATATTATTTGACATATGTATTTGTTACATATTGATATATTTTTGTGACTGTTTTTTATTGTTTTTGTTTTCGTGATGATTAGTATTTCCACTAGTTCCATATATATTGGCACTCTAAGTATATTTGTTTTTCATCTAAATATTACTGTTAATACTTATTCACTTTTTAATGTCCTTTTACTTTTAAGTTTTTTTCGACACATTAATATTGATTTCTTCCAAACACCCTCACAGTTGGACAAATTCTACATAAACTGCAAAATTGGAAAGATGCTCACGAAAAGCTTGCCATAGTCAACAGATGTAGCAGAAAAGATGCATATTCCTCCAATATAGTTTCTTTCTTATATAAGACGGTTCTGCATATGTTTTACCTCACTGAATGTATCCTATTGTCATGAATATAAATCAGGATTTCGGATTTAGAATGCAGAAGATCCCGAGACTCTACACAGCGGCAGCGCAGATTTTCTCAGCCTTGCTGCTGTGAACTGATCTTTAAATAACCATCCCTATCTATTGATGTTTCATGCTCGCAAGGTACCAGTCAAATGCTCCCACATATCCTAATAACATAATAAAAGTGCTGAGCATGCTGCAACAGCTGAGAAATATAACTACAGAATTAGATCTGGTTGGCTAGATGAGACAGCACCATGGAATAGCAGGCGCACAGTAGGGTTCTTTAAAGTGTGTATAAATACGGATGCATAAATAGCTTCTTTGCACCTGTAACAACAGATTTATGCAAATACAGGTAAATGTGTCAGTCCAAATATACAAGAATTTAAATAACAATATCCATTGCAGTTTCCATAAAAAAAAACTTTCCTTGTGGCTGGAACGACATTTACTCAGCAAATATATTAATATGCAGAGACTTAGAACATTATTGCAAGATTTTAATATATTCCAGATTTACTTAATATTTATTAATGTTATGGTGATGCAAAATAGTCATTTCAGTCACTTGTACTCAATAAATTGGAAATTATTGACAATAATGCTAAATATACTTTATTTATACACAGTATCTTCTCCAGCATGCCCTGTACAAATAACAGACCTAGAAGCTCGTTTGCCTTCTTGCAGTTCTGTCTCTTTATTTAGCATTTCTTTTATATGAGCTGAAACTTAACCTTGCTATATAGATGGTGACTAGATTCTAATTTTTTTTCCTTTTTTCCTTTTTTTAACTTATCTTGCAGAGACAATTTGCATATTTAATTTCCCAAAGGAGCGTGCATGGTTTATACGTCTCCTCACTTTGACATGCCATGCTTGGCTTGTTACTCTCTACAAGGAGAAATGTTACCCCTTGGACACCTTAACTTATCTTGAAAAGGTTAAGCACCCTTATATTCTTTAGATAGCAGGTGGCAGGCATCTCTCTTGACTCTCTTATACGCAGGAGTTCTTGCTCTGCCAACCACTCTGGTGTCCTCTAAGAGAGAACCACGGTAAGATTTGTCTGGCATCACTTTATCTCCCCTACATGAAAGGAATTGGCAGCCTGAAATCAAACATGCCGGATCCTGTTCTCCATGAACATTAATGCAAACACAGCCTTAACATTATGAAAGAGACCTCAACAAATACTGTATAGCTGATGGTAACCAGACCACCAGTGGTAGCAAACAAGCCTGTTCAGTGACACTCTGCTCTTTTCATGCCTTTCAAAATTAAAAAAGGTCTAACATTTAACCTTTTTTTGTTGTCAGAGATGCCGTTTTATTGCTTTATGTAAGTCCAGGAGAATTAATGAAATTTCTTGTGTAGGGCCTACTAAGAACTGTCCTTTTTGGTCCTGGCCAAAACTGGTTGTAGCATACATGTTATGAACAAGGCATGCAGGGCAGACACGCCATTGTGACCAGACCACAGTCAATGTAGAATTGTGGTTTAAATACCCTACACTAGACATGAGCCCAATTATGCATAGGTGCACAGCATTGTGTTGGAACCAGACCTGTCCAAACTTGCAGGTGTCAGTTGCACCTTGTCTTTTTGTGTAGGAAAAAAGTGGTTCTCCAGCGATGATGGAAAAATAAGCCCCTTGTACGACCCGAAAGATAAGAAAAAGAGGTTTAATTATACTCACCCATGGGGGTGGTCCGATGCGGTCCGGTCTGATGGGTGTCGTAGGTCCGGGTCTGGTGCCCCCCATCTTCATGCAATGCCGTCCTCCTGCTTGCTTCGTGTCACACTCCTGCACAGGCGTACTGATCTGCCCTGTTGAGAGCAGAGCAAAGTACTGCAGTGCGCAGCCATCGGGGAAGGTCAGAGAGGCTCACTGCAGTAATTTGCTCTGCCCTAAACAGGGCAGATCAGTACGCCAGCGCAGGAGCGCGACACAAAGCAAGCAGGATGACGACACTGCATAAAGATGGGAGGCGCTGATCCCTGACCTGCGACACCCATCGGACTGGACTGCCCCCTGGTTGAGTATATTAAAACTTGTTTTTATTATTTTTCAGGTCGGAATTGGGGCTTATCTACAGCATTATAGAATGCTGAAGATAAGCTCTGAAAGGCAGTGGCCGGATCTTATAGCGGCGAAACGAGGTGACAGGTTCCCTTTAAAATGGACTGACCAAGAACTGCTAGGTTCATATCCCAGAAAAAAAACAGCGGTAACAGCCCGCAATATTGGAAAGATTTTATGTATGTCAAGTTAAACTACCATAATATAAAAGATGCACAAAAATTCTACAATCTGACACATACTTTGTGATCATCACAAATAGTAGTTAGATTTTTTTTATTTTCAGCAACATTGGTAACCTGCTACTGCATGCACGCAAAAACAATATGTGCAATGAAAATTCAGCTTTAGCACTATAAACACTCTGATCAAACTCTGACAGCTCTCCTATCTGTCTCTCCCTATCAGTTGAACCTTGGTATTATCTTCTATTCTGCACACTATACATTAATCTTTTTCAGTCCACTGCTATAAAAATAATGTGGTTACGAGAGATGAGCGACTTTTCGAAAAGTCGAGTCGAACGAAATCGGCAGACTATCGGAAAAAGTCGGAGATCTGGCTGAAACTCGAACCGACCCCAATGCAAGTCAATGGGGATGAAAAGTCGACAGTCAGTGGAGGACAGTAAACACACCTACAGTGCCCATTTCAATGCCAACGAAATCAATTCTTATTACTTAAGCTTGTCAACCTTAATTTAGTTTATAATAATATTAACGCATTGAAAACTGGGGGTTAATTGGCTAAAGTTGTGGGGGGAGGCAGGGCTGGCTCCAGGTTTTCGTGTGCCACGGGCGAAAGAGTGTCAGTGGGCCCCTTTAACACATACCACAATTCATGATGCTCCGATACGGTAGAGAAATATAGGTATAGTACAATGCCAAATACTTCACTTCTTACATTACATGAGTGATATCTATTGTAAATTCTACAGTAGCTCAAAAACCGGACAGTATAGTCCTCCATACAGTATTATGGGCACCATATAGTGCGCCATACAGAATGGGCTCCATATAATGCTCCATACAGAATAGGCCCCATATGTGCTCCATATGATGCTCCATATATAAAGGGCCCTATATGATGCCCCATAAATAATTAACCCCATATGATGCTCTAGTATATGATGGGCCCCATATATGATGCTCCAGTGTATGATGAGCCCCATATAATGCTCCAAATATAATGGTCCCCATATATAATGCTCCATATATAATGGGCTTCATGTGATGTTCCATATATAATGTGCCCCATATGATGCGCCATATATAATGGGCCCCATATGATGCTCCAGTATATGATGTGCCCCATGGATGATGCTCCAGTGTATGATGGGCTTATATAATGCTCCATATATAATGGGCCCCATAAGATGCTCCAGTGTATGATGGGCCCCATATATAATGCTCGAGTGTATAATGGGCCCTATCTATGATGCTCAAGTGTATGATGGGCCCCATTTATAATTCTCCAGTGTATAATGCTCCCCATATATTGCTCCAAACATTAAAAAAATGAAATACCTCTCCTCGCTGGGCACTGCTCTACTCTGGACTCCTCAGCGTTGCCATCTTCCAGCTCTCTGCACTGTGACTGTTCAGGCAGAGGGTGCACAGACGTGAAGCAGGGAGATGTAAGTATTGCAAATGCTGGGGCCCTGAGCAAGCAGGGGAGCACACTTGTGGGTGCCGGCACTGGCACAGGGCCCCTCATAGTATGCGGGTGTCTCTGATGGCGAATGGCCCCCCACCTGCTCAGGGCCCCGGCACTTGCCCTGGTGCACCAGGTGCTGACGCCGGCCCTGGGGGGGGACTGCCCAGGTAAGGAAGTGGAAAAACTGGCATATGTTGAGGTGTAGGCTGGATGTTCAGCAGCTGCAAATGGAGGAATTGGAGAAATCGGAGGAAGAGGAGGACAATGCGAGCCTTTTTGCTGGCAACCTATGTGTCATCAGGGGAAGTTGGTACAAATTACTTTGAAACCCAGGCATAGTTCATTTTAATGAAGGTGAGATCACCTACATTTTGGGTCGACAGCCGGGTCCTCCTTTCTGTCAGGATTGATCCAGCAGCACTGAAGACTCTTTCTGATAGCACACTACCAGCAGGGCAAGCGAGCTCCTGTAAGGCACATTGTGCAAATTCAGGCCAGGTGTCCAGTTTACAGGCCCAGTAGTCAAAGTTGAATGAACTGTGAGGGAGAACATCGATAGGGGAGGAGAGGTAATTTTGAACCATAGTTGACTACTGCTGTCTCCTGTCTGTTGCAATCGATTCAGTATTACCAGTCGTGTGAGCGGTACTTGAGAAATCTGTCCACAACATGGTCATTAAACCCCTGTCTCCAACACCACTTCGGCTGTGTGCACCACGAACACCTCTTCCATGTTGCCCAGTACGGCTCGTGGTAGAACCTGCACCGCTGCTGTGTGCTGGGAATGCCTCTAACAAACGGTTTACCAGAGTTGCTTGTTTGTTCGCCAATATTAGCTCTAGGTTCTCCGGTGGCATGATGTTCTGTAATTTGCCTTTATAGCGTGGATCGAGGATGCTGGCCAACCAGTAGTCGTCATCCTTCATAATTTTGGCAATGCGGGGGTCTCTTTTTAGGATCCGCAAGACATAATCACACATGTGGGCCAATGTTCCAGGTGTCAATGATGCACTGCCAGTTGTGGGTGGAGGAGCACTTTCTGCCAAATCCACATCCCTCCAGTCATGCACAAACCCTGTACCTGACCTAGGCAAGCCAACATTTTCTCTTGCCCCCTGAGAAGCATCCTCCTCCCCAAAATAATCATCCCCTCCCCAAAATAATCATCCCCCTCATCCTCTCCTCCTCTTCCTCTTCTTCCTCCAACTCATCCAGGACAGTTCCCTGAGCAGACAATGGCTGACTGTCATCAAGGCTTTCCTCCTCCGCCTCCTCCTCCTCCACTGCAGACGCCTGATCCTTAATGTGCGTCAAAGTTTGCATGAGCAGACGCATAAGTACCTTGATGTCTGCTCTCAACCTGCCTGCCCGTGTATCCTCTCACAAATGCATTACAGCCTGCCTCTGTTCGCAAAGCCTCTCAACCATGTGCATGGTGGAGTTCCACCTTGTTGCAACGTCTATGATTAGGCGGTGCTTGGGGAGGTGGAGCGATCGCTGCAGCCTCTGCATACGACTGGAGTCTAAGGGCGAGCGATGGATGTGCGAACAGTCTTCACACCTTATGGAGCAGGGCTGTTAACTCCAGATAATTATTTATGAAGCACTGCACCACCAGTCTCAAGGTGTGAGCCAGGCAAGGTATGTGTCTGAGTTTTTCCAGGGCTATGGCCACCACAAAATTATGGCCGCTATCACTGACTACCTTGCCTGGCTCAAGATGTAGACTGCCCAGCCATGACTCAGTTTCTCGCTGCAAGTAGTCGGCCAGTACCTCTGCGGTGTGTCTGTTGTCGCCCAAAGGCATCATCTTTAAAACAGCCTGCTGACGCTTACCACTAGCTGTTCGATAGTGGGACACCTCGTGTGCAACACTGGCAGCTGCGGTTGGAGTGCTCGTGCAACTGCGCTCTGTCGACGAGCTTTCGCTTCTGGAGGAGGAGGAGGGTCGAACGCCTACAGCCACCTGTTGCCTATACCGTGGGCTACACAGCACTGTCCCACCGCTGCTGTCCCCTGTGGACCTTGCATGCACCACATTAACCCAGTGCGCAGTGATGGACACATAACGGCCCTGGCCATGCCTACTGGCCCATGCATCTGTTGTGAGGTGCACCTTTCCACTCACTGATTGTTTGAGTGCATTGACAATGCGGTCTTTCACATGCAGGTTGAGGGCAGGGATGGCTTTTCTAGAAAAGAAGTGCCGACTGGGTAGGTCATAGCGTGGGACAACGTAGGCCATGAGCTCTCGGAACGCTGCGCTTTCAACCAAACAGAAGGGCATCATCTCTAATGAGATCAGTTTGGCAATGTAGGCATTCAAAGCCAGTGTACGCGGATGAGAGGATGAGTACTTTCTTGTCCTACTCAGAGTCTCTGCTACGGTGAGCTGGACTTGAGAGCTGCATACGGTGGAACTAGCGGTGGACATGGCGGACTGAGAGGGGGTGGTGATGGTGGTGGTGGTGGTGATGACCTAGATACAGTCTTTCGTTGGAAAACCATTGGGATTCCCTGACTGCTTTGGCCTTGCGACTGCACCTCAACATTTCTTGCTGGTGGTGTGCAAACCGGTGGGCTTACAGTGGGGGAAGTGATGTAGCATTGCTGCTACCTTCAGTCGGAGCAGGTGCACTTGTGCTACCTGAGGTTTTGTAGTCCATCCACGCTTGCAAGTGCATGGTGTTTACATGTCTAAGCATGCAACTGGTATTCAAATTTCGGAGATTTTTCCCTCGGCTAAAGGTCCTTCCGCACTTCTTACAGATAACCTTTGCCTCAATAGGATTTTGGTCAAATAAGTGCCACACTGCACTCTTTATACTATGGTAAAACTTTTCAGGGCTTGCACGTTGTGCTAATTGGACCGTCTGGCCAAGCTGTCCTGCAACTTTTTTTGTTTTTTAAACACGGTTTTGTACTGCTACGGGCCTGCCAGATAACCGCAGCTGCGATGTTGATGCCTGCTGCGGATCCTACTCCTCTTCTAATCTATTGCCAGCGGCACCCTCTTCCCCCAATGGATGCCAATTCGGGTCAACAACTGGGTCATCCATCACCTCCTCTTCAATTTCATCTGCACCTTCCTCTGTGTCACCGTGTAAGGTGGTATAGTATGCAGGAAGTGGCACCTGAGTTTCATCAGGGTCAGATTCTGGCTCAATAGACTGCGAGGGCAATGTAGTGCTCTGGGTGAATGTACCAGCAGAATCATATAGCAGTGGCTGTGCATCAGTGCACTCCATGTCATATTCAACTTGGACTGGGGAATTCATGATTTGACTTGATAAGTTAGGCATGGTATGTGAAAAGAGCTCCAGGGAGTAATCTCAAGTGTGGCCTGCCACATCCTTCACATTTGGGGGGGTGAGGACACAAGGAAAGGTGTTGTTCCTGACCTGGAGCCTGCACTGACGACTCAGTGCTGGCATTTTTTGAAACTTCAGAAGAGGAGGTGATAGAGCTGGAGGCTGTTTCGGCAATGTAAGCCAAAACCTGTTTCTGATGCTCCGGCTTTAAAAGCGGTTTACCTACTCCCAGAAAAGGGAGCCTTCCAGGCCTTCTGGAGCCAGATGATGACGCATGCCCAACTCCTCCTGCCTTAGGTGCTATTGTGCTTTTGGCACAACCAGCAGATGCACCATCACCACCATCAGAACCAGCTGCCCCCCCGGCACACGTCAGCGGCCTCTTCCACCATACTTCCTCATATTTGGTAAAATGTAACAAAAATACCAGCAGATATATGGTACTTTATGAGGAGCGTAGGGGAAAATTTTAAGCTCCGTTTATATTTCCGGAGTCACACACAGACGCTCTCTAAGTATGGATTTGACCATAATACGAAAAGCAGAAAAACGGTACTGTATCAGAAGTGTACAGCTGTATACAGTGTAAGGGAAAATTTAAATCTCAGTATATATTTCCGGAGTCACACACAGACGCTCACTCAGTATGGATTTGACCGTAATAACCAGCGCTGCTGCACACAAGAAAATCCTGCCCTGTCACTGCACACTAACTGTACAGCACAATTGCTATCAGCACAAGCACATAAGAACTTCTCTTTCCAGCCCTTACTCTTTCCCTACTGATAAACAGCAAGCAACCTCTCCCTACTGTTAAGATCGACAGAAGTAAAATGGAGATCGACGGTCAGGGCTTTTATAGACACCATGACACCCCCAAAGCAAGCCAATCACTGCAATACCCTTCTCTAAGATGGTGGTGGCCGCTGCCCATGTCATCTCGTTGCCCACAGTGTACGTCCTTTTTCATTGGCTGAAAAATGCGCCTGCAAGTATTTAGGGAAAACCGACTTTGGCGCTCGTTTTGCCGACCGCATGGCCGACTTCACGCTATGGCTGCTTATCCGCAGCAAAATCCGCTGCGGATCCGCAGCAAAATCCGCGACGTGTGCACAGGGCCTAACAGTTTATCACAGTGATCAAAATAAATTTCTTGACTCTGCAGGGCGCACTGTGCATGCGCCGGCCGGCGGGCGCAATGCGCATGCGCCCGCCATTTTCCAAGATGGCGGCGCCCATGAAGAATCCCGGGCAGCCGCTCGACGAAACCCGACTTTGGCGAAAGTCAGCGACTTATGAATCTGACCGACCTATTTCGCTCAACTCTAGTGGTTACTGATATATGGCTTTCTCTCCCTAGCTCTGTGGCTAAGCTGTGAACTGTGACATTCTCTCACTATCCAAGCAACTCCATAACTGGCTGTTGTATTCCCTGTTTCTACTTTTCAGAGGCTATCATAATACCTACTGATTGACTGTACGTTACAATATGAAGCTACATTAATTACAAAGACCACTAATTTCAGTTGCACATGTATTCAACTTGCAGTAGCTTGGCTACTGGGGGGTGCAGAGGGTGTTGTCGGCCCGGGCCTATCACTCAGAGGGGCCCACCTGGAGCTACTGCAACTTTTAACTGTATCGGCGATATAGTTAAGCTCTGCTGCAGTGCAGGGAGACATAATCTCCCTGCACTACCACTGTCCATTCTGTAGACCGTAGATCTACAGAATGATAGGTTGATGCAAAGCCAGAAGTGATGGCACACACACAGAAAGTCAGAATCCCAGCACAGTGTTGTCATCACATGCGTCGGCGGTACGACATTATGACGTTGGTCCTCCAATATCTTGCTGGTGGACTTGTGAGGATCCTGGATTAGATGAATATATGATGTTTTTTATTTTAATTAAAACTTGTGGTGTGACAGTGGTGCATCTTAAACAATGGGGGACCCTCATACAGTGTGGGAGAACCTTAACCCCTTCATGACCGGAGGTATTTTCGGTTTTGCGTTTTCGTTTCTTGCTCCCCTTCCTCCCAGAGCCATAACTTTTTTTTATGTTTCTGTCAATATGGCCATTTGATGGCTTGTTTATTGTGGGACGAGTTGTTCTTTTGATTTGGTTTTACCATAGTGTGTACTTAAAAACAGGAAAAAAATTCCAAGTGAGATGAAATTGTAAAAATGTGCAATCCCACAATTGTTTTTTGTTTTGCTTTTTTACTAGGTTCACTAAATGCTAAAACTGACCTGCCATTATGAATCTCCAGGTCATTATGAGCTCATACAAACAAGAAAGGTAGCACTCTGCAGCATCATAGCATTCAAATATGAAATATGAAAATTTGATTGCATTAATGAATACTAATTTAAAAAACTGACCATCACATCCAAACATAAACTTTGCAAATATGAAATATGAAAATTGGATTGCATTAGCCTTTTGACTGAGCACTCCACCTCTTAGCCTCAGGCGCTTTTAATCACAGCTGGACCACTACCGCTCCACAGAGATATCGATTTCAGTCTTAGAGAGGATTCACATTAGATTCCCATACAGATGAAGACTTTATTCTAAGAGAGAATTGACAGTTAGGTCCTGGAAACGAGAGTCGCCTTAACGTGGCTTCCAGGTACACATGAATTGGCCAATTTTTGCGCTAAGCATTTTCAATTTTTCATATTTCTAATGCAGTAATGCAATTCAATTTTCATATTTCATATTTGCATGCTATGCCGCTACAGAGTGCTGCACTTGTTTCAGTGTATATGAGTTGGTGACTCTGGTAAGCACCTGTTCACACTTAGTTAATGTTTGGATGGGACGGTCAGTCTTTGAAATTATTATGAGTTCATAGACACCAAACATGTCTAGGTTCTTTTTTATCTAAGTGATGAAAAAAATTCCAAACTTTGTTAAAAAAAAAAGAAAAAAAATGCGTTATTTTCTGATACCTTTATCGTCTTCATTTTTGTGATCTCGGGTTGGTTGAGGGCTTATTTTTTGTGAGATGAGCTGACTTTTTAATGTTACCATTTTGGTGCAGATACGATCTTTTATTCACCCATTATTGCATTTTAATGCAGCATCGCGGCTACAGAAAAAAGTAATTCTGGCGTAATTAGTTTTTTCTCGCGACGCCATTTAGCGATCAGGTTAATCCTTTTTTTGTTGATAGATCGGGTGATTCTGAATGCAGTGATACCAAATATGTGTATGTTTGATTTTTTTAATTGTTTTATTTTGAAAGCGGGGTGATTTGAACTTTTGTATTTTTTAATTTTTTTTATATTTTTAAAAACTTTTTTTTACTTTTTGCATGCTTCTATAGTCTCCATGGGAGACTAGAAGCTGCCACAACCCGATCAGCCCTGCTACTTATATGCGATGATCAGATCGCCTCTATGTAGCAGTATTACTCACTTGCCATTAGCGCCGACCACCAGGTGGTGCTCACAGCAAGCCGGCTGTGACAACCAAGAGACCTCTTGTTGTCATGCCAACCCATCTGTGACCAGTGATCACGTGACGGGGGTCACTGGTGGGCGGATTTCCGACCCAGTGGCCGGAAGCGCGCGTTAAATGCCGCTGTCAGAGTTTGACAGCGGAATTTAACGGGTTAATAGCTGTGGGTGGATCGCGATTCACCCCTGGCTATTCTGGGCACATGTCAGCTGTTCAATACAGCTGACATGTGCTGGGAAAGATGTGGGCTCGTCGCTGGAGTACATATCAAAGTGAGGGTTTCTGAAGTGTGCACACTAGTATGCACAACGTCAGAAAAGGGTTAAACATTGTGTGGTACCCTCATACTTTGTAGGGACTGTATTGAGGGGGCCTTCATAGAAGTGTGGAGGGCATTATATAGAAAGAGCCAATATGGGGGTGAATGATATAATTTGGGGGCTAATGTGGGGACCATTATACAGTGTGGGAGCTAATGTAGGGGTAATTATACAGTGTGCGAGCTAATGTGGGGGCCATTATACAATTTACAACTCCAATGTCAGCTGTAAGTCACTATCTATAATTGTGCTGTAATCATTTGTATGTTTTGCAGAACCTGTATTGATCACTATACGGTCACGATATAGCAATATTATTGGTGTTGGTCTTTGTGCACAGATTTATTTTCAGTAAGAGCGCTTGTCATTTGCTGAGGTTCTCCTATACCCATGATTGGGGTGTGCCACCATAGTTGTAGTCAGGTTTACTGGTTACGGACCACTCAGATATTTTGTCCCCCTTTTCCCTCACCCCCAAGCTGAACCCCTAACTATGCCTCTGCCAGCATGCCATTATTTGATTCAACAAATCATTGTCAAAGTTGTGCCTTCTGTGCTCACAAGCTTCTTTCTATCTCAGGACTGTTTCGCTTGTCAATTTTCTTTAGGTTTTTATTCCAACAAAAAGCATTAATTGTTGCATAATAACAGTTGGAAACAAAATCATGAAGAAACACATACAGTATGGAACACATAAACAACACATGTGAAACAAGCCAGAACATATGTTAAACCAAAGATTTATCTTTTACTTTAATACCAGCTTTATACAAGTTATTGTGGTCTTTGGCCTCTTTTGGTTGTGTCCTTCTTTATAGACTGTTTTTAGCACACAGAAGTGTGGTTGACCACAGTTGTGTGTATGCCTAAAAAGACTCTGCCAGAACAGAGGACAGACAAATTCCAAAGTAACTCCACCTTTCTTAGTATAGTCAATCAGCTATAGAAATGGTTCCATCATGTCTTTTTCTTGAACATCTTGTTTTGTGATTCTGACAGAAACTTTTATGTAAGTGCTCTGAGAACCTGATAAATGTAAATCTAGCTTTAAAGCCATCAAAAAATGTTATGCATATGAAAATGCTACCAAATAAGCTTAACTCGTACCTCAAAAAAAGCAAATCTTTACTAAGGTCTGTCTTCTGTCATTGGAAAAATAGGGAGTTTCCACATCATAATTAGCTCAAAGTCTATTTAAATGCAACATGGCATCCCAAAAGTAAAGCAAGTAAATTTTGCTCCCAAACGCTCACAATAGCCTTTGACCCCCACATTGTGCCTAATCGTAGTTATCGTCCATATGTATATCAGTGGTGTAGCGGAAATAATTTATTTAACAATTTATGGACACGTGTATCCAGAAGCACAAGATGGGTACAATATATTGGGTAAAGGGATGCCATATTTACAAAATGAATTCTTTGATTGGTCTAATTTTCAAAATGTGGTCTCTCTGCAAATGGTGCCTGTAAACCCAACAAAATTAGAGCTCCAATAGTTAAACAACACTCATGTTTTCTAAGCCCTGGCACATGCCTAAAGAGTAATTTTTTATGACATATGGTTTATCACTGTATTCGGGAGAAATTCTGAAACCAATTGAGTTGTTACTTTTTTCCTATTACCCCTTGTGAAAATAAAAAAATTGAGGCTAAATTAACTTTTTTACCGCAAGTCATGTAAAGATCTGTAATGGACTTATAGATTAAAAATGTTTACCTTTCTTGGCTGAATTCTTTGAGGTCTTTAGTTTGCAAAATGGGATAACTTTATGAGGGATTTCTGCTGTTTCTTTGTCTATGGAGCTTTGTAAAGTAATCTGGCATCTGTACTCTATTACTGTGCAGTCAAATTTGAACTTCAAAAATTAAATAGCATTATTTCCTTTCTTACCCTTGTAATGTGCTCACATATAGCAATGTGCATGCAGGTCAAGCAGGACCTCTACAGAATGGCATTTTGGCCAACCAATATGGGTTTCAAGAACAAGAATTCTTACTCTGATCATAGCAACAAAATGTTCCTAATTTTGACATCTGTTTTGTTTTTTCTCCTGTCTCAACCTTGGAATTTTTTACCGGATACTTATTTTTCTACGCATAGCTCTAACCCTTGGATTTGTACTGAATATGATCCTGTCTCTTTCTATGGCCTTGATTCTCAACAAGGTGATGATCCTTATGAGGACTGTGACCTGTTAATCTTCATGCAGCAAAAACGACAATTTTTTGCTTTGTTTAAGGGCCCTCTTACATTGAGGAATGCTCGTTTCTTGATTATCAACCTTTCTATACACATGATGACCAAACCTAGTGAATTGAAAAATCATTGTTCTTGGAAGCGCTTTGTCCTTTGTAGACAGGAGGATATGCTGCCGAGAATATAATGTTCTATGCCTACACAACGGTTGTATTTCTGATCATTCTGTGTGCATAGAAGTGTGGTCAGCCTGTTTAAATAGGCCATTAAACAACTGCCAGTTGGCTTTCATGTAGCCAATAGGTGGTCAGTAAATTGCCGGGGTCATCCTATCTACATGGGCCCTAAGCATGAAAGCGGATTATCCCTTTGACTTGTCACCGCAATCTAGTTAGTGCTAAACGCATTGCATCTTTGAGAATTCAGATATTCTTGCTAGACTCTGTTAATGGAGATACTCTGAGTTTTCTCTGATGCATTAATTGGAAAAAATATATGCCATTGTATTGATTGCTATGTCTATTAAGAAACAAGCTCCCATCATTGAAATAGATCATATTATTGTCAGCTTATCATAATGTTCTGTTCTTTCCTGGATCCATTTTGCTTTATGGCTTTTCCTATTATTTCTGGAATTATATGTTCTGTGCTTTTTAAATTGATTATACTTAGTGTATCTTAGGGTGAGCAAATGCTTCAAGATGACTGATATGTTCTTGTTTAATTGTATTTTTCCCTAATGTCTGATTGTGTTACATATTGTGTGAAATATAAGTAGCATTATAGTTCCTTTTCCTGTTCAATTTCTCAGCTGCTGTTAAATGAGAAACATTTTAAGAGTTTATACCACTTAGCCATTAAGATACAGTAAGAAATACTTTACAAATGGCTTTCCAACATACAACTGGCCTTAAAATGTAATCATCCTTGAAATGATATTGTAATTTTAAAGGGCTTTAGGATTATTAACATCTTTCCTTAAAATGCAAAGCTTAGAATCTGCAAAATTTTTTCAAAGTGTAAGAGAAGAATGGTTATCTATTACTTGCTTATTTACTATGCTTTGCTTTTTTAGCATCTTCATATCTCACAGCTCTTTAAATAAATTATTATTGCAGTCCCCATTGACCTGTTGGGGCTCATAATCTGAGTTCCCTAACAGTATGTCCTTGGAGAGATGGAGGAAGTCGGAGATCATAGAGGAAATCCACGCAAATATGGGGAGACCATACAAACTCCTTGAAGATGTCTTTGGTGGGATCTGAACCTAGGACTCCAGTGCTGAAAAGCAACAGTGCTAGCCACTTTTTGCACCTCCCTCATCCTTTTCATAAAAAAGGTTTAGCAGTTGAACTGTGGGTAATGCTGTTTTTTCTCTTTAGCTAAATCTTAATCAGTAGATTTGTGGCAGGAGAAGCTTCCAATAAAAGTGAACTGTGATGAATTTCCAAGGAGGAAGAGATCGGCTGCACATTTTCTGTAGCACCAATCATTTCATTATAATTTTTATGTTCTGATGACGCAATGTGATGATTATAGAATTATTATTTTATACACAGATATTTTAAATACTATTACCTTGAAATAGGTCATTACATAAAAACAACCCTTGGGGTCCAGGCAAAAATCCTAAATCTGCATTTGTATACATGAGTTTCTACATTACTGTAGAAGCTCAGAGTCAGCTAGAGGAAGTTGTGAGCTATTAGTGGCTCACAAGCCACTATGATTCATATACCCTCTTCCATTGTGATATAACTTTCATAGATGTTTTCAAGTTTTAGAGAGTTTTCACATAACAAGAAAGTAAACTTTACAGAAATGTAATAAATAGACCTAAATATATAAGAGTAAACAGTTGTATGACTTTATATACATGAATTACAGCATACTGTGCGAGTCACTGGAATGAATAATTAAGAAAGAGACAATTTTTATTACCGTAATTTAGGAGTGACCTATATAATTGGTCATTTCAAGGTAAAAAAAAGATGACAGGACAAGCAAACTAAAGGAAGAAGGTTATTTGAAAATATGATTAACAGTTGTTAAAAGAAAACGTTTATAACAAGTTTTAGACACCCAGGGTTTCCACACTATATCTAAATGGGATCGAGAGTTCATAAGATAATTGGGAGTCTGGTATTAGTTGTAATTAGGGATGGGCGAATAGTTTGGTTAAGTCCTTATCCAAATAGCTGTAGCGCTTACTGAATAGCTGCATTGGTAACCTGGATGCCTGGAGCGCTCCCGATAATCAGCTGTTCAGCGTCACAGCTGCAAGTGTCGCGGCTGTGTGATAGTCACAACATATGCATACAGAGCCCAACAAACAGGCTCTCCATACATGGGTTGTCACTGTCACACAGCCGCGACACCTGCAGCTGTGACGCTGAACAGCTGATTATCGGGAGCGCTCCAGGCATCCAGGTTACCAATGCAGCTATTCAGTAAGCGCTACAGCTATTTGGATAAGGAGTTATCTGAAGCTATCACTCATCCCTAGTTGTAATATATCCCAGTTTTAATTTTTTTGAAGGGGTTGTCAAGCACTTCATCTGTATGGGGAATAGCTGGAAGTATGCTGCAATAGTAGCAACTTTATTATTCTGCTAATTCAGTCCTATCACTCATTATTATTTCTCAATGACAATTCTTTAAAAAGGTTTGTAATAAGCATTAGTGTCTAATTTAGTAATTTGAAGGGAAAAGTGCAAAGGAACAGGGGAGCAACCAATATAAGTTTAATTCCGAACTTGCAAAATGACTTTATTTTTCTTTTAAGAAAATCAAAGTGGTATCCTGGCTACCATGAGCTAAAGTTCTTCTTTTCATAACTTAATCCTACTGTTTCATCCTTGACTAAAAGGGAACCTGTCAGGTTGGATAATGGTATAGGGTTAATCTGCAGGTAATAGCGTTAGGAAGGTGCCTGGCTGCTCTTCTGAAAGTTTGACATCCGGGAGAAAATGAGTCTTAATTCCTCTCAGGAGCCGCCGGCTTTCAGTCATTCAAGGGTGCAGACACAGCTATAGTCACCACTCAGATAGTCACTGCTCAGATAGTCACCACTTAGTAAACAATGAGCAGTGGCGGTTAGCATGCCCTGGCACTTTGACTGACAGTCATTTCTGCACTGATGCACTGTAGAGATGGCTGTCAATCAAAATGTTGGGACATGCTAACAGCTGCTGCTCACTACTGTCAGCGGTGACTGTAGCTGCGTCGGCAATCTTGTATGACTGAAGTCGGCAACTCCTGGGAGGAATAAAGGTTATCTGCTCCAGGGTGCCGCACTCCCAGTACAGTAGATGGGCACCTTCTTAATGCTATTAAATTGCAGATTATCCCTATATTTGAAGACAAGCATTATCCGACCTAAAAGGTTCACTTTGGTTTGATCCAATTTCTAGCTATAAACCATAGGTGGTAACAGGCTCCCACTCGGCCCTTGTGCCCAATCCCCAAATCTTTAGTTTAATTCTTTCCTTTGGATCTTTTCATTGACAAATATTTTCTCTCAAAATCTGAATATAAAAGCTTTGAATATAATGCCCTCCTATAAAAATGTCAACTGTCAGGTGAATATAAGGCAAGGCAACATTCCATGAAAAAAAGGAATCTCAGAAAATATTTTTCATTATATTGTCCACTAGTGAATACCACCACAGCTAAAATAAATTGTGAAATTAATCTTCCGTCTCATTCCCATCTGTGGAAATGTCCTAATTAAACGTAGCAGAAAATTATTCTAAAATCTGAAAGATGTATCCACTGCTTTGTGTTACCATTTTGTATCAAGTTAATTGCAAATATAATTTATGCCTGCAATGCAGCTAGTGACTGTAACACAGACAAGAGCTAAAGCAATAGAGAAAATTGTATTTTCTTCTTGTCTACATGCATCAGATAAAACTTATTGATATTACAAAACTGTCACCAAGTTTGAAAATATATTCTTTTTTGACATTGTTATATTGTATTATATAGTTCTTAATAATAACAATATGATTAATAATATAGAATATAAAAATGATAATATTGATGTACATTATATTTTAGTTGAACTTTACAATCGGAATATGCAATCAATAAAACAGTAAAGTAAATCAACAATAGACCCTGCAGGACACAGCTAGTGAAATAAATTAAACTATGACATAAAGAAATTGTAGAAAGCCAGAGGAGAACTGGCAATTAAATTGGTATCAACATCTATAGGAATAAGAAGTAAAAAAATGATGAGCATGCTTTACTGGTCAAGAAAACCATTAACTGACACTCGCCCCAAACTCAAGTCAATGATATTAGATGTGTCACTAAACTGAAAGCAGCCCACGATTTCCAAGCAATCGTTTTATTAGTAAATCGGAGCAAAATATGGAACTGAAGATTGAGAAAATAACTATTTTCTTAGGAATGCATAAACTATTGTTACAAAAATAGAATCGTAACCTTTGATTCCCAGGGTAAGATATTGAAGTATCCGCTTATAAGTACATACATTATATTACATTAACCAATTAAAGACTTGCCTTCTTTATTTGTCACTGCTAATTGAACAAACATTTAATAAATAAATAGTGCAGTCATATATAAGGAACTTTGTAATGTAACTTATCATAGAAGTATGCTTCTTCTTTCTCCACCTATGAGCCACTTCTTCTTATGTCTCTTACCTCCTGAGCCCATCATGCATTCTGAAAAATGGCTAATATGTATCAAGTTCAACCGCCAACATACTGAGAGATCAAGTTACAAATCACCATTGAAATTTAGGGAGATGAGTTAGAGGGAAGAGTGGAATGAGAGTGGGAGAAAAACAGATCCATCTGCTGCCTTCTAGTAAGTGTTTTATCTCACCACAGTGCTGTATTTACAGCTACTATGCTCAGTACTGAAGTCATTTGATTGTGATTAGCTGCTAATGGTATAGCTACAAATCGTCAAATTTCTTGTCTTATCTAAATTGTGTTGATAAGGAAGGCTAAGGGTCTGCGGATTGTAATGCGGATCTGCAGCGGATTTGGCCCTGCGGATCCGCAGCAGATCCGCAAGTCATGTACAGTACAATGAAAGTGAATGGGAAAAAAAAACGCTGTGCACATGCTGTGGATTTTTCCGCGTGGATTTGCTGCGGATTTAAATCCACAGCATGTCAATTCTTTGTGCGGATTCCACAGCGTTTTTACACCTATTCCATTATAGGTGTAAAACCGCAGCGAAAATTTGCACAAAAAACGCAGTAAATCCGTGCTAAATCCGCAGGTAAAACGCAGGTCATTTTACCTGCAGAATTAGCAAAATCCGTGCTGAAAATCCGCAAGTGAATCCGCAATGTGTGCACGGGGCCTTAAAGTCTCCTCTCCCACAAAATAAAACACCAGCATTGCATGCCATGTCATCTTAATAAAATAACTATCAAGCGCAGCCTCTTTATTAAATACTAGATGGTGGCCCGATTCTAACGCATCAGGTATTCTAGAATATGTATGTAGTTTATTTATGCATGGCTCCGCTGCCACCCTCCAATCCTGTATACATGGTTCCCCCCTCCCATCCTATATACATGGCTCCACTGCCATCCTCCAATCCTGTATACATGGCTCCGCTCCCACCCTCCCATCCTATATACATGGCTCCGCTCCCACCCTCCAATCCTGTATACATGGCTCCGCTCCCACCCTCCCATCCTATATACATGGCTCTGCTGCCACCCTCCAATCCTATATACATGGCTCCGCTCCCACCCTTGTATGCATGGCTCCGCTGCCACCCTCCAATCCTGTATACATGGCTCCGCTCCCACCCTTGTATGCATGGCTCCGCTGCCACCCTCCAATCCTGTATACATGGCTTCACTCCCACCCTCCCATCCTATATACATGGCTCCGCTCCCATCCTATATACATGGCTCCGCTCCCACCCTCCCATCCTATACACATGGCTCTGCTCCCACCCTCCCATCCTATATACATGGCTCCACTCCCACCCTCCCATCCTATTTACATGGCTCCGCTCCCACCCTCCCATCCTATACACATGGCTCCGCTATCACCCTCCCATCCTATATACATGGCTCCGCTCCCACCCTCCCATCCTATATACATGGCTCCGCTCCCACCCTCCCATCCTATATACACGGCTCCGCTCCCACCCTCCTATCCTGTATACATGGCTCCGCTCCACCCTCCCATGCTATATACATGGCTCCGCTCCCACCCTCCTATCCTGTATACATGGCTCCACTGCACCCTCCCATCCTATATACATGGCTCCGCTCCACCCTCCAATCCTATATACATGGCTCCACTCCACCCTCCCTCCACTCCCACCCTCCCATCCTATATATATGGCTCTGCTCCCACCCTATATACATGGCTTCGCTCCCACCCTCCCATCCTATATACATGGCTCTGCTCTCACCCTCCCATCCTGTATACATGGCTTCGCTCCCACCCTACCATCCTATATACATGGCTCCGCTTCCACCCTCCCACCCTGTATACATGGCTCCGCTCCCACCCTGTATACATGGCTCCGCTCCCACCCTGTATACATGGCTCTGCTCCCACCCTCCGCTGGGCTCCCCATCATACTTACCCTCTTCGCTCCGTCGCTGCATCTCTATCTCGGGGTCAGCTTCTTCCTCTGTGGAGCGGTCACGTGGTACCGCTCATTAAGGTCATGAATTTGGACGCCACGCCTATAGGAGTGGCGTCGTGTCCATATTCATGACCTTAATGAGCGGTACTACGTGACAGCACAGCACAGGATAGAAGCAGACGCGCCTGCTCGGACAGGGATGCAGCAACGGAAGGTGAGTATGTACGTGGAGATGACCCTGGGCTACCGTCGGGAGATCAGCGGATAGCGCCGCTGATCTTCTGACGATAGCGGTGGCGTGCCAGGTTGAAATTCTGTGCCAATTCGTGGCCAGAAGTGCCTGTCGCTGATTGATCGCGTCCCGCCGTGCGCGACCAATCAGCGATGCAGGATTTCCGTTACAGACGGAAGTTAAAAGTTAGACGATTATATAGATAGATTGGACTAGAGACAAGACACTTAACGGTACAACCTTTATAAGCTAATTGAATGTCCATGCTGTGGTCATACAGTTTAGATTGTAAATTGTGCAAAGACATATAGCAAAAATAAATCAACGTCTGCATACTCATTGTCCAAACCCTATATGTTATGGAAAGGGTTACTGCTTACATGCATTCAGCTACAAATAAAATATTTGGCAACAGATCCAGTAGAACAAAATTGCATAGCAACAGCTCCCAGTAAGGTCAGTGTGTTATATTGGTATTTTATCTGAGATCCACACTTTGGCTCATATACTTGTTTTCTCTCTACTATGTAGTCAGACATATATATAAATGTATAAATGTAAATCAGAAATCACAGTAAAATTGTATTTATTAAAACTTCAGTTTTAATAAATATGTATTAAAAAGTTATAAATCTAATGTAGTTTAAAAAATTAGGTAATGTACATATACCAATTATTACTGTGTCACAACAAAATCATTGATGGTGCTATTAGGAAAAAGAACACAAAAACATAAACAATAAATTATGTTACTACTCACTCATAAAGATGTATCCAGTGATAGTAATCTACAGTTAAATTTACAGATAAGTCCAGCAGTATTTTATAGATGGCAACAATATGACTGAAGAAAAAAACAATCATCTTACTCTCGTATGCCCTGCTAGACCATAAATGTTGTTATATTCATCTTCATTCTTCCAGTTTCCATTGGTAATATAAGCAACTACATTGACAGAATATAAAAGCAGTAGATTTATTAAAAGGAACAATGTAAAAATATCAGTGTTCCAATTAAGACACACATTAGACTAATGTTGTCTAAATCCAACTATATCAATGGGTTCGGTCAACAGTCTATTGTCTATTGTAAATGGAAGCCCCTAACAGATTCTTGTCGGGAAGTTAAGGATTCAGCATGCCTGATTTTGGACTACTATTCCTCTTGTTCTACCTGAGATAAACGGCAACCAGAGATGACTGGCAGCTGTTCTCTCAAAGAAAACACAGGAGCACTTAGCAAAGCGGGCACTGCTGTATACGGGAGAGCAGCCAAAATATCTGCCGGCCGATAGCTTCAATTGTTCGGCCAACAGCCCATCTAATGCGTATGAAGTGCTTAAGTTATGATATTAAAAACCAAATGCTCCATTTATTATGGCCGGATATTACTATTATACACTGGCTCTGTTTAGAAAACAATGGCTTGTATTCAATAAGACAGGTGAATCAATGGTACTTGAATTGGTAAAATATATAGACTGCTGAGACACATCACCCAATAAAATCAGGTTAATTGGGGTGGCGTCACAACAGACCCCAACTGTCAAGATACCGCTAAAAGATGGACTGACCCATTGATCATTCAAGTGCAAGTGTGACAATAATACAATTTCTGCCGGTCAACACAAAATAAAGTCCATATTCTTGGTCAATGATGATTTTCTAAAAAACAGAAACTCTAGCAGGCAATACATATATTTCTTTACATCCAGAAACTGAATTGAATGTTCCTATCTCAAATATTTGAGTGGATTTCAGGCCAGTCAGATTATTTAGATGTTTCGCCAAGATCAAAAAGGAGATTTTGTAACCTTGATTTAAAACAGATAGTTTGTCAATGAACCTGACCCACAACAATACTTTTGATATGAAGTGTTTCAGACCATCGATGAACAGATTGGGGTCCACCCACCAACAAATAGCAAGTTTGCATATCTGAATAATTGTGATTTCCCTGAGATGATAGAAGATCCTGGCATGAAAAGTGTTCAAAATGAAAGTGAGAAGTAAATCAATTGTGCAGAACAAACTGACTACCACATAATTTAAAAGATAAATTAACAGCTGCTATCCCCACTTCATGTTTTGATGTCAAATAAGAAGGGTCGGACACCACAAAATCCTTTAGACACCGCTCAATGTGGATTATTACAGATTGAGAATATGGACCTCTTCATTAGCGGTTGCAAACCTATTATGCATGTCAGAAGCCACAGGCTCATTAAGGTGACTTCCTGCAGACTTGAAATGAGTCACTTCATCTGGCAGATTCCAGAAGAACTCCAATCTTCACCCTTTAACTTCTGTTCAAGGATCTGGTTTTACAATCAGGTCTACTGAATTGCTTCCTGGGCTTCTGATCAGAAGAACAAATCAGAAGCAATATAGGTCATCATGCGATGTCAACAGCAAGAGGTCATGTCAATAGCAAAATCAGAAAGCAAGCTGGTGGACAAAAAAGAAGCTAAATTTAGAAAATGGGATAAACCAGGAAACACAATAGGAGCAAAGTCTAGGGCTAAAGACGAGAATTATTGACTTTCAGTGGAAGTCAGAGACCCAGGGGTTTAAATAGCAGACAGCATCACCCAGGGATCACAGAAAGAAATAATCTAAACCAGACCACATTTAACAGCATAGCTCCCTGATTTAGCAACTCCAAAAGTCCCAGGAATGAAACAGCATTGAATCAGTCACCTGCAACAAAGACTAAGCATTAGCACAGCTGTTACAAACCTCTTATGAACTTTATGTACTGCACAGGGCTGTGGTATGCTACCAGTCGCCGCTGTGTACTGAGCAGTGACTGTAGTCGCGCCGGTGCACCTGTATAACTGGAAGCCAGCATCTGCCTGGAAGTATAAAGATCATTTTCTCCTAGGATCTGTGCTCTCTGTATGGTGGCAAATATACAGTACATTAGTTTAGCTGAATGAATATGCATGGTGCCGTCATAGTTTAGATTGTAATTTGTGCCTAAAATAAATAAACTTATTAACTGCAGAATTATGTACTATGCAATGCTTGGAAATAAATTTACTCCCATCAGACTTAACTAAGCACAAAATAGTTAAATGCATGACTATTCAACCCTTCAAGTCCAAATGTATTAGTGGCATCAGTTACATCCTAGAGGCCATATGAAGAGAGCTCTATTATCATTGTACCTACCGTATTTTTCGGATTATAAGACACTCCGGATTATAAGACGTATCCCAAATTTTGTGGAGAAAAATAGGAAAAAACTTTTTTTAATAAAATGGTGGTGCTTATAATCCATTCATTTTATTGCTTACCGGGGTGGTGGCTGCGGTGAAGTGGGGTCCCAGGGTCGCTGCTGGTGGAGGCAGAAGTGGGGTGATGCTGCAGGCTGGGATGAGGGGTGTTCCGATGTGCGGCACGCCGCTGCGGGTGTCCGGTGCCACTTCTGTACTGTGTCCAGTGGTGTTGTAGCGCTGTGTTCCAGTGGCAGTGCAGCTCTGTGTCCCAGTGCCGGTGCTGCGCTGTGTCCCTATGGTGATGCTGCACTGTGTCCCGGTGGAGGTGCTGTGGGGGGCTCTGCTGACATTTTGTGAAGGACCAGAGCTCCCGGCAGGCAGTTCAATGGTTTCCTCCTGTGCGGTGGACTCTGGGAAAATGGTCGCTGTGGCGCAGAGCATGCGCAGCTGGAGATCTCGGAGTTGAGATTTCAGTGCAGAAATCTCATCTCCCGAGATCTTGATGCCGAGATCTCTATCTGCGCATGCGCCGCCCTCCAGTGGCAATTTTCCTGGAGTCCACCGCACAGAAGGAAACCATTGAACTGCCGGGGGCTCTGGCCTTTCACAAAATGTCGGCAGAGCCCCCCTGCAGCATTGCCACCGGACACAGCGCTGCACTGCCACAGGACACAGCGCAGCACCGCCACCGGGACACAGCACAGCAGCAGCATCGGACACCCGCAGTGGCATGCCGATAAAGTTATATCGGCATTATAAGACGCACCCCCATTTTCCCCCCAAATTTGGGGAAAAAAGTGCGTCTTATAATCCAAAAAATATGGTATATTCCCTTCATTGGATAGATGTCAATGAAGTTGTGGCTTTCATATATATATTATATTTCATTTTCATACTCATTGTCCAAACCCTATATGTTGCCTAAAAGGTTGCATATATTATGCTGCCAATGAAATATTTGGCAACAGATCCATTAGCATAAAAATTGCATAGCGACAGCTCCTAGTAAGGTCATTGTGTTATATTGTGTTATATTGTTATTTTATCTGAGAACTACACTTTGGCAGGTATTTTTGTTTTCTCTCTACTGTACAGTCAGACACATGGCAGCGCTGCCAAGTTTGTAATGTCACTCCTTTCAGACATTCTCCTAATACTTTTATCTGTAGTCAGCGTGCCTGCATTGTACAATAGAGACTTTAGGAAAATGTGTTTGTTTAATTAAATAAAACCAACCTTACAGAGGTGCGCACTAAATCTTCAGCGCGGCAGTGCTCAAGGAGGAGACAGATAGTAGGCTTGTGGGAACTTCTCACTTTATTTACTCTCCTTTAGGTTATGCATACATTTTTACAATTTTCACGCTGCTGTTAACTTCACAGTATTCTGAATGTCGAATAAAAGCTCCTGATGAAAGTTCTGCCAATTTGCTACATTATGCCTTGTGGTCAATTGTAAATGACAAGAGAGATTTTAGAAAAGCAATAGCTTTACCACAACCCAGTATGAAGGCGAATACAGGGAAGAACGATCCTGGTTCTACAATGGGATGGATGCTAGGGACCATTTATATGTACTGTACATTAAGGGAATTTCATTTTTCTATCCACTCAGTTACCAGAGTTTACTGAGCTGGAAAAGGGGACTGACTCTTGCTAGGAAAGATGTTAACCATACTGTATTCTTCACTTTATTCTCTGTTTCTTCATTTTCTAACCACTTATTTAGTACATTTTTTGCTCTACATTGCTCCACAACAAATTTTGGTAAACGGCGAGTCATCGTAAAATTGTTGCTTAATGTTTCTCTTTCATGTCCTGTGGCAGTCGAAACAATTCTAACATTGAATTCTTGCGAGCAACACAAGTAGACTGAAAGTTTTTCGGTCATATTAAAACATTTAAAGAGAACCTGTCACGTGAAAAAACGCTATTCACCTGCAGATATAGAGTTAATCTGCAGGTGAATAGCGTTTTGAACATGCTCGGCACCTCCACATAGAACCACGCTGCTGGAGGAAATTAACTTTATTTCTTCCATTAGCATTCAGGTTTTAGTACTCTAATGATGAGTCTGCTGTCCATCAGGGCCGGGGGTGCGGTTCCAGCTACCACTCTCTATACACAGAGCAGTGACTGAACCCGTGCTTCCCCCATGACTGACAACACAACATTTCCAGGAGGAATAAAGTTAATTTCCTCTCAACAGCAGAGTTCTAAGTGCAGGTGCTGGCAGGTTAAAAATGCTATGAACCTGCAGACTAACTCTGTTTCTGCAGGTTAATAGTGTTTTTTCATGTGACTGGTTCACTTTAAGTTTCATGCAAGCTGCAGCCATGCCATTTATTTACCACAATTTGCTATTGATCAATTTTTGCTTGAAAAAGATGCCTAATTAGTATTCTTGAAACAAACTGCCAAAGTAT
Source organism: Oophaga sylvatica (assembly GCA_033576555.1). Classification (NCBI taxonomy): domain Eukaryota; kingdom Metazoa; phylum Chordata; class Amphibia; order Anura; family Dendrobatidae; genus Oophaga; species Oophaga sylvatica. The sequence goes on along the minus strand of JARQOD010000007.1, from coordinate 173,697,009 downwards.
ATCATAAGGAAATGCCTGCTGCCTAGGAAATCTGTTTATTTAGCCATATTATAATAGGCAAGTTTCCCACTTAAAAAATTTTCATGGTCCAAGTACAGACTATGATGTCCAGATCAGCAGCAGGTCTCCAGACTCGAACTCAACAGCCTCATAAGCATATATGAGGCTGTATATTTCAAGTCAGGATATATGTGAATGATCCTAACATTGCATGCCATACTTGGACTGTGTGAACTTGGTTAGTGATCCAAGCCTCTTCATTTCATCATTCCCTAGCACACATGCTCTTCAGCTTGATTTATTCTAGGCAATACTTTGCCTCTAACAGCGATGTGCACCAAGCCATTGCAATTCACATCACAATCTCACAATGTGCGCTCCTCAAGATGCTGACTAGGCTTTTTGGCAGGCCATACAAGGTTGTTTTACATTCTATATTTATAATACTCTGGATTGACACAGAATGTACTGCAGGATGCAGCAGGCCCCCATAAATGTAACCGCAATTATAATACATTTTAAGACATGTCCTATTTTAGTTTTTTGAAGACTGATCCAATTTAAAATTTTTATCATGTGCTTTGAAGTTGAAAGATGTCCACGATGGTAACTGTGGTCAAGCTGCTGCTCTATAATGCCTTGACACTTTACAAATATATTGTGTCTCAGCCCATAAGTGTTGTCCTGTGTACCTTGCATTGGATTCATTTGCAGGCCGGAGGCCTTTGCTGTCTCCACATTCATTAAAAAAAAAGCCGCACACATCAAGAGACACCCCGTTTGTTTTAAGTACAACATTACTGGACAATTCAAGTACATCAGTCTTTAACATGCAGTATCGGGTACAGCACCCTCCGGTTCTTGTTCCATCAGCACAGTTACATTTAAAGCATTTTCTGACGTTTAGCTCAGACTATCTCTACTTTAACAAGTCCTGTTAGTCCTAGGGATTCCACGTCTGGCACCGCAATATTGCTGAGATCCATTACGTTTCCCTCACGCAGTTCTCTGTCCGGTTTCCTCTGTATGGAAGGGACTAAGACACTCTCCTCTGTGCCTATTTTGGGCCGTAGGCCCTGGATGCTGCAGGACTGTCCGCAGGATATTTGATACGGACTCAGAACACCAGAAAAATATGTACTTCACTTGGCTCCAGCCTACTGCCACTTGAGCTCAAGCTTATCTCTCACAAATGCTTTTACTAACTCATACTGTCACTAACTATCTCTAACCTAAGCACTACACTTTATTCTATACTTTCCCTACACCTGTGCTGAGTGCATGTTACTCACCATAGGCATTACCTTTACAGCATTTACACAGCAGCTTCAGTAACTTACAACACTAAACATTAGTTACATTACATGACTAAAAACCGCATGACACTGTTCACATGGCGCAATAAAACAGTAAAACTGCATAACACTATTCAGATAATATGACAAATATCTTAAAGAATGTTCTGTGAAATATCTCACAGAGTCACTTGGGTTTGAAATATGCATTGATACATTTTTAAGAAATCGCTATTTAACTCACAGTATTTGTGCAAAGCATATTATGCAATTGTAATAATAACAGAGAAGCTTATGATCCCTTTCTTATCAAACAAATTGGTAAAGGAAATAAGTCTTTAAATAATGTTACCGCTTCCTAAAATGTAACTTTGTGATTAGTGCAAAATCGGTAGCCAGATTTGTGTCATTTAGTAATGGATGACTGTCACTTGAATTGCCCTATAAGAATAACACATTTCTATATTGTTAGCGTAAGCATTGTACAATTAAATTTTCCGAATGATGAAATAATCTTATTTTTAAGAGTAACCTTACTGTCAATAGAACCAGCGCTTTGATCCTTTATTGGACCGCCTGACTGTTGCTGTCACTAGATCTTTAGTTAGGGCTGCCTGGGGAGAAGATGGCAGCTGTTGTTATAACGTTGACATTTATAAGCTTCCAGCTGCGAAGGAAAACTGAAAAGAGTGTGGCATCCAAATGTCAGTTTACAGGAAAGGGTTAACAAATGTTCAATCAAATAGGTATACCTCAGTCTTATTTCTGTGTTAGTAATGAGTGTAGGCAGAACCTGGAATAGATTGAGCAAATTTGTACTAAAAAACAAACAACTTTGTAAACCAGCCACATATAGAACTAATACGTATTGCAAACATCTGAGACAGATTGATTTATACGTATATACCTGACTCATAACAGTGCCACCACATACTCAAATTGTACAGTGAAATTATTGTCTATTTTGTGGCTGTGGAAAACATCTAAAATGAGAATTATAGTAATCCATGATCGTATTTGCCTATATCATCCTATTTTAACACATTTTATCATAATCTTTGTTATTGCTATACATTGAAGGGATTGTCTTATGATGACAGCACACTTTCTTATGATCTACTGTAGCACGGATGTTATAGAGTGAGATACTCTGCTTGGAACCTCTATTAGCAAAACAGAAAGAGAGAGTATTTTAGGGTGTCCCTCATCCATGAATTATGTGACTATAAATTACATTGAATGTCTTCTTCAACCCACAAAAGAGTGTGTTGTAATATGGGACTTGTTACCCCATTTGCTATTTAATGCAATTTCTCCTAATAGACCTGGAATTGCTACATTTTGGGACTGGCAAGACACATGCACCATCTTGTGTATGCTTTTAGAGATTAAATTGGTGACTAGTTAAGTTATTTATTTTCCAGGGCAATGGGGAAAGTTGTGAGGGGTACATAGTGAAATATTTCTAGTTCTCTTCAATATTGGATAATATCTTACAATACAGACATAAGAAGTCTTGAAATCTTGCTTGGTAACGGTACCCACTATATTTTTCTTAGTCATTAAAAGGTATCATAATTAGAAGGTGTTAAGGGTCTGCGGAACGCACCAAATATATAATGTAGAGAGGTGCGTTCGCAGCCCGGGGTCCACCGTGCAAGCGGAGCCTGCTGCTAGTAAAAATGGCGCGAGAAACAAACTCTGTTATCCCGCAGAGTCGCTAACATAAACGCCGTAATGCGCTGTGGCAATAAGTGCGAACTCTGTTAATCCACAGAGCCGCAAGAAAGAGAGCCGCAGCGCTATATGGCGATGTGTGCGCACTCACTAGACAAAACTGAGTCGCAAAGAAAACACGCTAGGGAGCTGTCTAGCGTAGAAAGCGAACCCTGTTACGTCACAGGGCCGCAGAGAAAAAGCACTGTGTCCTGTCAGGCTCTCAGGTACACAGTTAAGTGCTAAGCGTACATAAAGCGTGATCATGTGCTAATGTCCTCGCGGGAGTCACCCGCAATCTATGGCGTCTGAACGCCAGACCCTGAATACGGCAATCAAAACTCCTCACCGGTTATGCCGGTAATCTAGGGCATCTAGGACACCGACCCTGACCAGCTACCATACCAAACTCCTCACCGATTAAGTCGGTATTCTAGTGGCTTATTTCAGCCGGGTCCTTAACCACACATACGCCTGATCACACTGGCACATAGCATACAATGGTTGATATTAGCGCATGGCGGCCCAGCCATGCTACCCTTTTATAGTAACAGCTACAGGATCTGCCAGAAACAAGGACCAATGAAGCTTGTTCCAGAACAACAGTAGTCCAAGGACCTTCCTGGCAGACCAATAGGAGCTGCTGCAGTACCTGAGCATGTGACCCATGATCTCCAATGAGAGATCTCACTCTGGGCATGCTCAGAAGGGAAAACGCAGGACTTTGTCCCAAAGACGTCTGCTCCAGCACTGGCTATAATAGCAGATCCAGGAAAGGCAGCAGCAAGTCACTGCACAGTACTGGAGTGGGCAAGACGCTTGGACCGACGTCTCTGCAGAGCAGGCTCCACTGCGGCCGGAGATGAATGGGAGACCACAGCGGGACTGGTTCGAGACTCCCCTTGTGCAGCAGCGGGAACTCAAACCCTAACATTACCCCCCTCCTAGGGCCCCCCCTTCTTTGGGCCTTGCTGCGCTCAAAGGCAGCGATAAGCTGCGGAGCGTGAACATGCTCGGCAGGCTCCCAGGACCTATCCTCAGGCCCATAACCCCTCCAATCCACCAAATAAAATTTTTTGCCTCGTACCACCTTGTACCCAACAATGGCGTTCACCTCATGATCGTCGGTAGATGAACCCGACGTCACGGCAGATGACTCGGAAAACCGGGAAATGCCACGGGTTTCAGGAGGGACACGTGAAAGGTGTCAGTGATACCAAGGCGAGGCGGAAGGGCTAGGCGGTAAACCACCGGGTTCACCTGCTCAAGAACTTTAAAGGGGCCCAAAAAGCGAGGTGCAAACTTGGTGGACTCTACACGTAGCCTGATGTTTCGGGCAGAAAGCCACACTAGGTCACCCGGAGCAAATGTAGGAGCGGGGTGCTGATGGGCATCGGCCGAAGACCTCATCCTCTCTTTGAAGGCCTGAATGGCATCCTGTGTGCGGTCCCAAATGTCCCGTGCCTCCACAGCCCAGTCTGCCACCCTGGAATCGGAAGACACGGGCATGGGCACTGGTACCCGCGGATGCTGACCGTAGTTCAGGAGGAATGGGGTCTGTCCGGTGGAGTCAGCCACAGCATTATTTAGAGCGAACTCAGCCCACGGTAGCAAGGATGCCCAGTCATCCTGCCTGGCAGAGACAAAATGTGGCAAGTATGTGACCAAGGTCTGGTTGGCCCTCTCTAACCAACGCATTCGTCTCGGGATGGTATGCAGAGGAGAGATTCAACTCAATGCTGAGTAAACGACACAGCTCTCTCCAGAACCGAGACGCAAACTGGGGACCTCGATCACTGACAATTTTGTCTGGCATACCGTGAAGGCGGAAAATATGCCTAATGAATAATGCTGCCAAGGCCCGTGCAGACGGTAACCGTGGTAACGGCACTAAGTGTTAGGGTCTGCGGAACGCACCAAATATATGAGGTAGAGAGGTGCGTTCGCAGCCCAGGGTCCACCGTGCAGGCGGAACCTGCTGCTAGTAAAATGGCGAAAGTAGCGAACTCTGTTATCCTGCAGAGTCGCTAAAATAAACGCCGTAGCGCGTTGTGACAGTAAGTGCGAACTCTGTTAATACCCAGAGCCGCTAACGGAAATGCCACAGCGCTATATGGCGATAGGTGCGAACTCACTTAGCTTCAGTGAGCCGCAAAGTAAAACGCTAGGGCGCTGTCTAGCGTCGAAAGCAAACCCTGTTACTTCACAGGGCCGCTGAGGAAAAGTGCTGTGTCCTGTCAGGCTCTCAGGTACACAGTTAAGTGCTAAGCGTACATAACGCGTGATCATGTGCTAATGTCCTCGCGGGAGTCACCCGCAATCTATGGCGTCTGAACGCCAGACCCTGAATACGGCAATCAAAACTCCTCACCGGTTACGCCGGTAATCTAGGGCATCTAGGACACCGACCCTGGCCAGCTACCATACCAAACTCCTCACCGATTAAGTCGGTATTCTAGTGGCTTATTTCAGCCGGGTCCCTAACCACACATACGCATGATCACACTGGCGCATAGCATACAATGGTTGATATTAGCGCATGGCGGCCCAGCCATGCTACCCTTTTATAGCAACAGCTACAGGACCTTCCAGGAACAAGGACCAATGAGAAGCTGTTACAAACACACGTAGCTACATGACCTTCCTGGCGGACCAATAGGAGCCGCTGCAGCACCTGAACATGTGACCCCTGATCTCCAATGAGAGATCTCACTCTGGGCATGCTCAGATGGGAAAACGCAGGACTTTGTCTCAAAGACGGCTGCTCCAGCACTGGCTATAATAGCAGATCCAGGAAAGGCAGCAGCAAGTCACTGCACAGTAGAGGAGTGGGCAAGACGCCTGGACCGACGTCTCTGCTGAGCAGACTCCACTGCGGCTGGAGATGAATGGGAGCCCGCAGCGGGACGGGTTCGAGACTCCCCTTGTGCAGCAGCGGGAACTCGAACCCTAACATTACCCCCCTTCCTAGGGCCCCCCCTTCTCTGGGCCTCGCTGCGTCCAAAGGCAGCGATGAGCTGCGGAGCGTGAACATGCTCGGCAAGCTCCCAGGACCTATCCTCAGGCCCATAACCCCTCCAATCCACCAAATAAAATTTTTTGCCTCGTACCACCTTGCACCCAACAATGGCATTCACCTCGTAGTCATCCGAAGATGAACCCGATGTCCCGGCAGATGACTCAGGCAACCGGGAGATGACCACGGGTTTTAGGAGGGATACATGGAAGGTGTCAGAGATACCAAGGCGAGGCGGAAGGGCCAAACGTTAAACCACAGGGTTCACCTGCTCGAGAACCTTGAAGGGACCCAAATAGCAGGGTGCCAATTTAGTGGATTCCACCCGTAGCCTGATGTTTCGGGCGGAGAGCCACACTAGGTCGCCAGGAGAAAATGTCGGAGCGGGACGCCGATGAGCATCGGCAGAAGACCTCATCCTTTCCTTGGAAGCCTGAATGGCATCCTGGGTGCGGTCCCATATGTCCCGTGCTTCCACAGCCCAGTCTGCCACCCTGGAGTCAGTGGAAGCAACGGGCATGGGCACCGGTACCCGCGGATGCTGGCCGTAATTTAAGAGGAATGGGGTCTGTCCGGTGGAGTCAGCCACAGCATTGTTTAGCGCAAACTCCGCCCACGGAAGCAGAGATGCCCAGTCATCCTGCCTGGCAGAGACAAAATGTCGCAAGTAGGTGACCAAGGTCTGGTTGGCCCTCTCTACCAACCCATTCGTCTCGGGATGATATGCAGAGGAGAGGTTCAATTCAATGCAGAGTAGATGACACAACTCTCTCAAGAACCGAGACGCAAATTGGGGACCTCGATCGCTGACAATCTTGTCTGGCATACCGTGTAGACGGAAGATGTGTCTAATAAATAATGCTGCCAAGGCCCGTGCGGAAGGTAACCGTGGTAGCGGCACTAAGTGCACCATTTTGGAGAAGTGGTCGGTGATCACCCAAATGATAGTGCAACCCCGAGACTTGGGTAAGCCCACCACAAAGTCCATCCCGACCATCTCCCAGGGCCTGTCTGCCACCGGCAAAGGAAAAAGTAACCCAGCTGGCCGTTGTCGAGGGGACTTGTTCCTGGCGCAGGAGACACACGCCTGAACATACTCCCTGACGTCACGGACCATATGTGGCCACCAGTATGTCCTCGCCAATAGCTTAGTTGTCCTCTTTGCCCCAAAGTGTCCACCCACCCTGGACGAGTGTGCCCAAGAGAGTACCTCCGGTCGCAAATTAGTGGGCACAAAAGTCTTGCCCGGAGGCACAGACTCTAGCGAAACCGGGCTACAGTTCTCAGGCTTTCTTCAGGGACAATAAGCCGAGGCTCCTCATCCTCCTCCTCTGATGACACTAAGGAGCGAGAGAGAGCATCGGCCTGAACATTCTTCTCACCGGAGAGAAAATGGAGGGTGAAATGGAACCGAGAGAAGACTAGGGACCATCTGGCCTGGCGAGAATTTAGCCGCTGAGCCGTTTGCAAATATACCAAGTTCTTGTGGTCGGTGAAGACTTGGAAGGGAAAACGAGCTCCCTCCAGAAGATGTCTCCACTCTGAGAAGGCCAATTTCATAGCCAGCAACTCCCTGTCCCCGATGGAATAATTCCTCTCTGCTGGTGTAAAGGTCTTAGAAAAGAAGAAGCAGGGATGCTTCCGACCTTGAGCATCCTTTTGATATAGGACTGCTCCAGCACCTACAGAAGAGGCGTCCACCTCTAAAACAAACGGTTTATCAACATCAGGGCGATGTAATATGGGAGCACTGGCAAAATGCGACTTGATGGAAGAGAACGCCTTGGAGACCTCCTCAGACCACAACTTGGGATTTGCTCCCTTCTTGGTGAGGGCTACCAAGGGAGCTACCAAAGTCGAGAAATGGGGAATGAACTGGCGATAATAATTAATGAACCCCATAAAGCGCTGCACCGCTTTAAGAGAATGGGGTTCTTGCCAGTCCATTACAGCCTGTAGTTTGGCAGGATCCATAGCCAATCCCTGGGCAGAGATGATATAGCCCAGAAAAGGTAAGGACTCCTGCTCAAACACACATTTCTCCAGCTTGGCATAGAGGGAGTTTGCCCGTAGGAGGTCGAAGACTTTGTTGACATCCCTCCGGTGAGAGTCTATATCTGGTGAAAAGATGAGAATATCATCCAGATAGACTACCACAGAGGTGGAGAGCATATCCCGGAAGATATCATTGACAAAGTCTTGGAAAACAGCGGGAGCATTACAGAGCTCGAAGGGCATCACCAGGTATTCGTAATGCCCATCCCTGGTATTAAAAGCTGTCTTCCACTCGTCCCCCTCACGGATGCGAATTAGGTTATAGGCACCACGTAGATCAAGCTTGGTAAATACTCTTGCTCCTCGGAGCCTATCAAAGAGCTCAGAGATTAGGGGCAACGGGTACTTATTCTTGACGGTGATGGCATTAAGACCCCTGTAGTCAATGCATGGACGTAATTCTCCGTTCTTCTTTTGCACAAAGAAGAACCCTGCCCCTGCTGGTGACACCGACTTCCTAATGAACCCTCTTGCCAGATTCTCCTGAATGTACTGGACATGGCCTCCGTCTCAGGGAGCGAGAGGGGGTATACTCTCCCCCGAGGAGGTTCTGCTATAGGCAAGAGATCAATAGGACAGTCGTAGGGGCGATGAGGTGGAAGAGTCTCCGCCGCCTTCTTGGAGAAAACGTCTGCATATGCCCAATAACACTGAGGAAGAGAAGTGAGATCTATGGGTATCTCTGTGGTGGTGACCTGAACCCACTCCCTGATACACCTGCCTCTACATGAATCACCCCAACCCAGTATCCTCCCAGAGGACCACTCAATATGGGGAGAGTGGTAACGGAGCCAAGGTACTCCCAGCAACACCTCGTCTATTCCCTCGGGCAGGACAAGAAAATAAATACTCTCCTGATGGGACGGGGACATAGATAAAGTGAGAGGGATCGTCTGGTGGGTGATTTGGGAGGGCAGAGTTGATCCATTCACTACTCGCACAGTCACCGGTTGGGCGAGCATCACCAGAGGTATAGTGTGGCGGAGAGCAAATGCAGAGGACATGAAATTCCCCTCGGCTCCGGAATCCACACAGAGCTCAGCGGAGAGCGTGGATGGACCTACTGTAATTGTCCCTTTAAAGGACAACTTGGTGGAAAATGCCGCAGTGTCTAGTGAACCTCCTCCCAAGGTCACTAGACGCGACCATTTTCCCGACCGCTGTGGACATTTGTTGGCATAGTGTCCTAACTGCTGGCAGATGTTACAGACCACGGGTACTCGAGCGGCCCGGGACTTAGGTCCCGCTCGAGAAACCTCCATGGCCTCATGGGAGTCAAGCGCCTGGCTGGAAGATTCCAGAGGTCTGGCGAAGGTGGGAGCCAGCCGGAACCTCTGCCTACACTGGGACCGCTCCAACCTCCGCTCGTGAAAACGGAGGTCGATGCAGGTAGATATGGCGATAACCTTCTCCAGTGTGGCGGGAATCTCCCTGGTAGCCAAAGCATCTTTAACATGATCAGCCAGTCCTCGCCAGTAGACTGGAATGAGTACTTTATCCGACCAGTCTAGCTCTGAGGCCAGAGTCCGAAACTGGACGGAAAACAGACTGACCAAAGACGAACCCTGTGCCAATGCCAGCAGTTGTAGCGCCGTATCGTGGGTGACCTGAGGTCCTAAAAAGACCTTTTTTAGAGCCTCCAGAAAACGAGGAGCACTCCGCACCACACGGTCGTCACGCTCCCACAGCGGGTGGCCCACTCCAACGCTCTGCCTGACAGAAGCGAAATTATAAAGCCCACTTGTGCCCGATCCGTGGGGAAACGTGCAGCCAGAAGCTCGAGTTGTATAGAGCACTGACTCACGAATCCCCGACATTGCTTGCTGTCACCAGAAAACTTGTCTGGAAGCGGGAGGTGGGATATTGTGGGGGCAGAGGTGACAGTGGACACACTGGCTGCAGCCACGCTAGCAGCCTGAACAGCGACTGCGGTAACATCCACAGCTGAGGTTGTGCACTCAAGAGCCGCTAACCTACCCTCCAGCTGCTGGATGTCCCGTAGTAGACGCTGGTCATCCGCCATTTTACCAGCCAGACCCTGGTGCTAATATTATGTTAGGGTCTGCAGAACGCACCAAATATATGAGGTAGAGAGGTGCGTTCGCAGCCCGGGGTCCACCGTGCAGGTGGAACCTGCTGCTAGTAAAATGGCGAAAGTAGCGAACTCTGTTATCCCGCAGAGTCGCTAAAATAAACGCCGTAGCGCGTTGTGGCAGTAAGTGCGAACTCTGTTAATACCACAGCGCTATATGGCGATAGGTGCGAACTCACTTAGCTTCAGTGAGCCGCAAAGTAAAACGCTAGGGCGCTGTCTAGCGTCGAAAGCAAACCCTGTTACGTCACAGGGCCGCTGAGGAAAAGTGCTGTGTCCTGTCAGGCTCTCAGGTACACAGTTAAGTGCTAAGCGTACATAACGCGTGATCATGTGCTAATGTCCTCGCGGGAGTCACCCGCAATCTATGGCGTCTGAACGCCAGACCCTGAATACGGCAATCAAAACTCCTCACCGGTTACACCGGTAATCTAGGGCATCTAGGACACCGACCCTGGCCAGCTACCATACCAAACTCCTCACCGATTAAGTCGGTATTCTAGTGGCTTATTTCAGCCGGGTCCCTAACCACACATACGCATGATCACACTGGCGCATAGCATACAATGGTTGATATTAGCGCATGGCGGCCCAGCCATGCTACCCTTTTATAGCAACAGCTACAGGACCTTCCAGGAACAAGGACCAATGAGAAGCTGTTACAAACACACGTAGCTACATGACCTTCCTGGCGGACCAATAGGAGCCGCTGCAGCACCTGAACATGTGACCCCTGATCTCCAATGAGAGATCTCACTCTGGGCATGCTCAGATGGGAAAACGCAGGACTTTGTCTCAAAGACGGCTGCTCCAGCACTGGCTATAATAGCAGATCCAGGAAAGGCAGCAGCAAGTCACTGCACAGTAGAGGAGTGGGCAAGACGCCTGGACCGACGTCTCTGCTGAGCAGGCTCTACTGCGGCCGGAGATGAATGGGAGACCGCAGCGTGACGGGTTCGAGACTCCCCTTGTGCAGCAGCGGGAACTCGAACACTAAGTGCACCATTTTGGAGAAGTGGTCGGTTATCACCCAGATGATGGTGCAGCCCCGAGACTTGGGTAAGCCCACCACAAAATCCATCCCGACCATCTCCCAAGGCCTGTCTGCCACCGGTAAAGGGAAAAGTAACCCAGCTGGCCGTTGTCGAGGGGACTTATTCTTGGTGCTGGAGACGCACGCCTGAACGTATTCCCTGACGTCACGGGCCATCTGCGGCCACCAGTATGTTCTCGCCAGCAACTCAGAAGTCCTTTTTGTCCCAAAATGTCCACCCACCCTGGACGAATGTGCCCAAGAGAGTACTTCCGGTCGCAAATTGATGGGCACAAAAGTCTTGCCCGGAGGCACAGACTCAAGCGAAACCGGAGCCACCGTTCTTAGGCTTTCTGTGGGGACAATAAGCCGAGGCTCCACCTCCACCTCCTCAGAGGACACCACGGAGCGGGATAGAGCGTCTGCGCGAATGTTCTTCTCACCGGAGAGGAAATGGAGGGTGAAATGGAACCGGGAGAAAAACAAGGACCATCTGGCCTGACGGGAATTTAGCCGCTGGGCTGTCTGCAAATACACCAAGTTCTTGTGGTCCGTGAATACTTGGAAGGGGAAGCGAGCCCCCTCCAGAAGATGTCTCCACTCGGAGAAGGCCAACTTCATAGCCAGTAACTCCCTGTCCCCGATGGAATAATTCCTCTCTGCTGGTGTAAAGGTCTTGGAAAAGAAGAAGCAGGGATGCTTCCGACCCTGGGCATCCTTTTGAAAGAGGACTGCTCCAGCACCAACAGAAGAGGCATCCACCTCTAAGATAAACGGTTTATCGACATCGGGGCGATGTAAGATGGGAGCACTGGCGAAATGCGACTTGATGGAGGAGAACGCCTTTGTGACCTCCTCTGACCACAACTTGGGATTAGCTCCCTTCTTGGTGAGGGCTACCAAGGGAGCTACCAAAGTAGAGAAGTGGGGAATGAATTGGTGATAGTAGTTAATGAACCCCATAAAGCGCTGCACCGCCTTAAGGGAGTGGGGTTCTTGCCAATCCATCACAGCCTGTAGTTTGGTAGGATCCATAGCCAATCCCTGGGTGGAGATGATATAGCCCAGGAAAGGTAGAGACTCCTGCTCAAACATGCACTTCTCCAACTTCGCATATAGGGAATTTGCTCGCAAGAGGTCGAAGACCTTGCAGACATCTCTCCGGTGGGAGGCCATATCTGGAGAAAAGATGAGAATGTCATCCAGATAGACTACCACCGAGGTGGTCAACATATCCCGGAAGATGTCATTCACAAAGTCTTGGAAGACAGCTGGGGCGTTACAGAGCCCAAAGGGCATTACCAGATATTCATAATGCCCATCCCTGGTGTTAAATGCCGTCTTACATTCGTCCCCCTCACGGATGCGAATCAGGTTATACGCACCCCGCAGGTCTAACTTAGTAAATACCCTTGCTCCCCGAAGCCTGTCAAAGAGCTCAGAGATTAGCGGCAAAGGATATTTATTTTTCACGGTGATAGCGTTGAGACCCCTATAATCAATGCACGGACGTAATTCTCCGTTCTTCTTCTGCACAAAGAAGAACCCCGCTCCCGTTGGTGACACCGACTTCCTAATGAATCCCCTTGCCAAGTTCTCCTGAATATATTGGGACATGGCCTCTGTCTCAGGAAGAGAGAGGGGATAAACCCTTCCTCTAGGAGGCTCAGCTCCAGGCAAGAGGTCGATAGGACAGTCATAGGGGCGATGAGGCGGAAGAGTCTCCGCAGCCCTCTTCGAGAAAACGTCGGCATAAGACCAATAGACCTTGGAAGAGGAGAGAGGTCTATGGGTATCTCAGTGGTGTTGACCTGCACGCTGTCCCTAATGCATCTGCCTTTACATAAATTACCCCAACCCAGAATTCTCCCTGAAGACCACTCAATATGGGGAGAGTGGTGACGGAGCCAGGGTAATCCCAACAAAACCTCATCTATACCCTCAGGGAGGATAAAAAATGATATATTCTCCTGATGGGAAGGAGACATAGACAAGGTGAGTGGGACAGACTGATGGGTGATTTGTGAGGGCAGAATTGCTCCGTTCAACACCCGTACCGATACTGGTTCAGCCAGCAACACCAAAGGCATGGTGTGGCGAGAAGCAAAGGAGGATGACATAAAATTCCCCTCTGCCCCAGAATCCACACACAGCTTGATGGGTAGGGTGGTAGAACCGTGGGTAATTATCCCCTTGAGGAGCACTTTAGGGCAAAACTCATGGCGTCCAGTGACCCTGTTCCTACGGTTACTGGGCGCGACCGTTTATTCAGCCGCTGTGGACATCGGTTGGCAAAATGTCCCTGCTGCTGGCAAATATAACAAATCGGGGATGGACGAGTGACCCAAGATTTAGATCCTGCAGGAGCAACCTCCTGAAGGTCGGGCGCCTGAACGGGCGACTCCAGAGGGGTGGTGAAGGTTGGAGCCAACCGAACCCTCTGCCTACACTGGGCACGTTCCAGCCTCCGCTCGTGGAAATGGAGGTCGACGCGGGTGGAAATAGCGATAAGCTTCTCCAGTGTGGCAGGAATCTCTCTGGTAGCCAAGGCGTCTTTCACATGACCCGCCAGTCCTCTCCAGAACACGGGAATGAGGACTTTATCTGGCCACTCTAATTCCGAGGCCAGAGTCCAAAATTGGACAGCAAACTGGCTGACCAAAGCCGAACCCTGGGTACTTGCCAGCAGTTTGAGCGCCGTATCGTGGGTGATCTGAGGTCCTAGAAAAACCTTTTTCAGAGCCTCCAGAAAACGAGAAGCACTCCGCACCACACAGTCGTCGCACTCCCACAGCGGCGTTGCCCACTCCAACGCTCTGCCCGACAGAAGAGCTATCACAAAGCCCACTTGTGCCCGATCCGTGGGGAAACGTGCAGCCAGAAGCTCGAGGTGTATGGAGCACTGACTCACGAATCCCCGACATTGCTTGCTGTCACCAGCAAACTTGTCTGGAAGCGGGAGGTGGGACAATGTAGGGACAGAGGTGGCAGAGGACAAACTGGCTGCAGCTACGCTAGCAGCCTGAACAGCAACTGCGGTAACATCCACAGCTGAGGTTGTGCGCTCAAGAGCCGCCAACCTACCCTCCAGCTGCTGGATGTACAGCTGTAAACGCTGTTCATCCGCCATTTTACTAGCCAGACCCTGGCGCTAATATTATGTTAAGGGTCTGCGGAATGCACCAAATATATAATGTAGAGAGGTGCGTTCGCAGCCCGGGGTCCACCGTGCAAGTGGAGCCTGCTGCTAGTAAAAATGGCGCGAGAAGCAAACTCTGTTATCCCGCAGAGTCGCTAACATAAACGCCGTAATGCGCTGTGGCAATAAGTGCGAACTCTGTTAATCCACAGAGCCGCAAGAAAGAGAGCCGCAGCGCTATATGGCGATGTGTGCGCACTCACTAGACACAACTGAATCGCAAAGAAAACACGCTAGGGCGCTGTCTAGCGTAGAAAGCTAACCCTGTTACGTCACAGGGCTGCAGAGAAAAAGCACTGTGTCCTGTCAGGCTCTCAGGTACACAGTTAAGTGCTAAGCGTACATAAAGCGTGATCATGTGCTAATGTCCTCGCGGGAGTCACCCGCAATCTATGGCGTCTGAATGCCAGACCCTGAATACGGCAATCAAAACTCCTCACCGGTTATGCCGGTAATCTAGGGCATCTAGGACACCGACCCTGACCAGCTACCATACCAAACTCCTCACCGATTAAGTCGGTATTCTAGTGGCTTATTTCAGCCGGGTCCCTAACCACACATACGCCTGATCACACTGGCGCATAGCATACAATGGTTGATATTAGCGCATGGCGGCCCAGCCATGCTACCCTTTTATAGTAACAGCTACAGGACCTGCCAGAAACAAGGAACAATGAAGCTTGTTCCAGAACAACAGTAGTCACAGGACCTTCCTGGCAGACCAATAGGAGCTGCTGCAGTACCTGAGCATGTGACCCCTGATCTCCAATGAGAGATCTCACTCTGGGCATGCTCAGAAGGGAAAACGCAGGACTTTGTCCCAAAGACGTCTGCTCCAGCACTGGCTATAATAGCAGATCCAGGAAAGGCAGCAGCAAGTCAATGCACAGTACTGGAGTGGGCAAGACGCTTGGACCGACGTCTCTGCAGAGCAGGCTCCACTGCGGCCAGAGATGAATGGAGTTCGAGACTCCCCTTGTGCAGCAGCGGGAACTCAAACCCTAACAGAACGTAATTATTTTGTTTGGTCCAATATATAATCCAGCTCAAATAAGTCCGTTAAAAAATTCAAATTTTTATTGAAAAAATATTTTTCATAAAACAATGGTCGCACAATGTAAAAAATCACAACCCCCATGTGGGAATAGTAGTGTGGGCAGATGCGTATCAAACAATAGTTCTTAGTCATGCAAAGACTAAGAGCTATTGTTCGAAACGCATTTGCCCACACTACTATTCCCACATGGGGGTTGTGATTTTTTACATTGTGTCACCATTGTTTTATGAAAAATATTTTTTCAATAAAAAATTTTTAAATTTTTTAATTGACTTGAGTTGGATTATACCTTGTACCATTGCTTTTCCTGTTGCACTGCAGTTTCGGTGCTCGGAGTTCAGTAACAACTGATGGGTCAGCTGACTTTCTGTTTTTCTATTTCTATGATTTTGTTTCTCCCACTGAGAACAATCAATCGTTTATCACATGTGTATCACTGTCAGATGAATGACAGCTACACATTCGTGGAAAACAGCACACCACAGCATTGAAATTGCCACATTAAGGAGGAAAAGCAAATGGAAATGATGAAAAAATGGAAAGTAAATATTCGAAACATCTTGATTATATTTATTTTTGAGTAGGTAGGGGCATTGTTACATACACTTTTGCAAATTGGTACATTATCTGTGATGTTAATAATGGTTGTCTGAGGAATGTTCTGCCACACTAAATGCTCTTGGGCAAGCAAATATTCAAGATCCACTGCTAGCAGCTTCCTAAACAAAGATATCCCAGATGTGTTTAAAGGGAAACAAGTCCAGAGAAGCTGCAGGCCATGGTAGTACAGTTAATGCAGGCTATTCACAGTAACACAAGCAACTCGCAACGTGGAGCTTTGTTGAAAAACATCTTGTGAGATACTTTGGAGAGATGGCAGTACCTTTGGTTTCATCATCAAATCTATATAACGCTGAGCTGTTAGTGCACCTGGAATGAAGATGAAAGGGATCCGGCTCACACAAATTATGCCGCCCCTCACCATTGTCTTGGGACTAGGACTGGCGTGATGTTTCCTCATGTGTTGCCCATTTGGTCTTGGCAGTTTTAAAGAAAGGTGCATAGAGATCCATTAGGTTCTAAAATTGAAATTAGAAGTCACATACCAAGCTTAAGGCATCATACAGAGTCTACACAAACCATCAGAAGGCATTTGCATGACATTAGACTGTAAGCTAGATATCCAGATACAGATGTTCCCTTGACCTTACACCACCGGTCTGAAAGGCTACCATCATGCACCACAAATTAGCAACGGATGCTGGAATAGAGGTTTTTCTTCTTCAGCAATGAGTCCTGATTTCATCTCGGTGCAATGATAGTTGGAGATTGTGCTGGAGACGTGCAATGCCATGAAGAGAACTTTATGAGGGAATGTTTAAGTGTCACAGGAGCCATTTTTAAAATGAGAATGCTAGGTCTCATGCTACTTATGTTAGCTTGATATAGGAAAGATGTGTATCTTCGTACCGTATTAGCCAGTAGATAGAAAAATATTTAGACTTGAGAGTCCTCAGTGGTTGATACCTTTTAATGGCTAACTGAAAAGATGGTAACAAATTGCAAGCTTTCGAGACTACTCAGGTCTCTTCATCAGGCTAGACTAGTCTAGCCTGATGAAGAGACCTGAGTAGTCTCGAAAGCTTGCAATTTGTTACCATCTTTTCAGTTAGCCATTAAAAGGTATCAACCACTGAGGACTCTCAAGTCTAAATATTTTTTATGTTAGCTTGAGCATCCTGCAAGGCCTAAATGTGCTACCATGGCATGCAGCGTCTCCGAACGTGTTTCCCATTGAGCACGCCTGGGACATTATTTGTGAGGGAATTGCAAAGGGAGCTTCCAGCAGCTGATCTTAATGATTACCATGGCCAAGTATATTTAATGTGGTAGAAAATTCCTCAGACAACCATGAATAACATCATGAACAGCAGCCAAAGCATGTAAATGCCTGTATTTCTGCATGTGGTGCTCATACTTGATACTGAATAAATTGAGTTGTTGTGAATATGTTCAATCCATTTTTATCATAATTTGCATATCATTAACATGTTGATACATCCTGTGATTTTCATACAGTAACTCCACAACTTTTCCTTCTTGGGCTTGTAATTTCAATATTAAAGAGGATGTATTGATTTGTGTTGGAGTTCTGACAATTGGTGAATGTACCTGTATGCCCATTTTTTATTTACTCTATATCTCCATTACATTGTGTATGTTTGTGTCATATATACACCGTGTGCAGAATTATTAGGCAAATGAGTATTTTGATCACATCATCCTTTTTATACATGTTGTCCTACTCCAAGCTGTATAGGCTTGAAAACCAACTGCCAATTGTGTAAATCAGGTGATTTGCATCTCTGTAATGAGGAGGGGTGCGGTCTAATGACATCAACACCCTATATACGGTGTGCTTAATTATTAGGCAACTTTCTTTCCTTTGGCAAAATGGGTCAGAAGAGAGATTTGACGGACTCTGAAAAGTGAAAAATTGTGACATCTGGCAGAGGGATGCAGCAGTCTTGAAATTGCCAAACTTTTGAAGCGTGATCACCTAACAATCAAGCGTTTCATGGCAAATAGCCAACAGGGTCGCAAGAAGCGTGTTGATAAAAAAAGGCGCAAAATAACTGCCCATGAATTGAGGAAAATCAAGCGTGAAGCTGCCAAGATGCCATTTGCCACCAGTTTTGCCATATTTCAGAACTGCAACGTTACTGGAGTATCAAAAAACACAAGGTGTGCCATACAGAGGGACATGGCCAAGGTAAGGAAGGCTGAAAAACGACCACCTTTGAACAAGAAACATAAGATAAAACATCAAGACTGGGCCAAGAAATATCTTAAGACTGATTTTTCTAAGGTTTTATGGACTGATGAAATGAGAGTGACTCTTGATGGGCCAGATGGATGGGCCCAAGGCTGGATCAGTAAAGGGTAGAGAGCTCCACTCCGACTCAGACTCCAGCAAGGTGGAGGTGGGGTACTGGTATGGGCTGGTATCATCAAAGATGAACTTGTGGGACCTTTTCGGGTTGAGGATGGAGTGAAGCTCAACTTCCAGACCTACTGCCAGTTTCAGGACGACACCTTCTTCAAGCAGTGGTACAGGAAGAAGTCGGTATCGTTCAAGAAAAACATGATTTTCATGCAGGACAATGCTCCATCACATGCATCCAAATACTCCACAGCGTGGCTGGCCAGTAAAGGTCAAAAAGAAGAAAAAATAATGACATGGCCCCCTTGCTCACCTGATCTGAACCCCGTAGAGAACCTATGGTCCCTCATAAAATGTGAGATCTACAGGGAGGGAAAAAAATTACACCTCTCGGAACAGTGTCTGGGAGGCTGTGGTGGCTGCTGCACACAATGTTAATCGTAAACAGATCAAGCAACTGACAGAATCTATGGATGGAAGGCTTTTGAGCGTCATCGTAAAGAAAGGTGGCTATATTGGCCACTGATTTTTTTGTTTTGTTTTTGAATGTCAGAAATATTTATTTCTAAATTTTGTGTTGTTATATTGGTTTACCTGGTGAAAATAAACAAGTGAGATGGGTATATATTTGGTTTTTATTAAGTTGCCTAATAATTCTGCACAGTAATAGTTACCTGCACAAACAGATATCCTTCTAAGATAGCTAAATCTAAAAAAAAAAACACTCCAATGGCTGGGTCTCACTTAGCGATACACCAGCGATCCCGACAATGATCAGTATCGCTGGTGTATCGCTACATGATCGCTGCTGAGCTGCCAAACAGGCAGCTCAGGCAGTGATCAGCACAGCGACACTGCGGGTAACATCGCTTAGTTACTCGCAGTGTACGTTGGATACCAGCGCCCTGATGCAGGGAGCTGGTAACCAAGATATACATCGGGTTTACAGGCGCTGCGCGGTGCCTGGAAACCCGCTGTGTACCTTGGTTACCAGCGGATCGCTGGTCTCCCGCCTGTCACACGCAGCGATGCGTGCCTGCCAGCGGGAGACCAGCGATCAAAAAAATGTTCAGGACATTCAGCGACGATCAGCGATACCCAGCAGGGGGGCTGATCGTTGCTGAATGTCACACACAGCGATATCGCTGGGGAGATCGATGCTGCGTCACAAAACTAGTGACTCAGCAGCGATCTCGCTAGCGAGATCGCTGTGTGAGACGGGGGCTTAACTTTCAAAAATATTAAGCTTTGATATTTATGAGTCTTTTGGGTTGATTGAGAACATAGTTGTTGTTCAATAATAAAAAGAATCCTCTCAAATACAACTTGCCTAATTAGTCTGCACACAGTGTACAGTACAGACCAAAAGTTTGGACACACCTTCTCATTTAAAGATTTTTCTGCATTTTCATGACTATGAAAATTGTAAATTCACACTGAAAGCACCAAAACTATGAATTAACATGTGGAATTATATACTTAACAAAAAAGCGTGAAACAACTGAAAATATGACTGCAAAGCAGTCATCAAAGCAAAAGGTGGCTACTTTGAAGAACCTAGAATATAAGACATATTTTCAGTTGTTTCACACTTTTTTTTTTTATGTATATAATTCTACATGTGTTAATTCATAGTTTTGATGCCTTCAGTGTGAATGTACAATTTTCATAGTCATGAAAATACAGAAAAATCTTTAAATGAGAAGGTGTGTCCAAACATTTGGTCTGTACTGTATATTTGTAAATATGCTGTATATATAGGTAACGGATTATATTGTAAGTATAGACAAGGTGTGCTTTACTATGCTTCTGCACGTTCATAAAGTAAATAGCTTTAGAATGAGATCCATATACAGTAGATAGATAGTTTGATAGATAGATACGTTCAGTTGAAGTCTTGTAATATTCTGCCTGTCCGGTAGACTCTGTACCTCTTCAGTAGCTCTCACCATTTGCATTGATTTTGTGTCCTAAAATCTGAAATGCGCTTGGCCAGCTCAGGTGCTCCGACGATTAATAAACCATAAACAACTCTGAGAATATCTCTGTCTAATTGGTTATCTCACAGCAGTTTTTCTTACTAAATTGTGTTCACAGTCCAGCAGACCATACAATGGTGATCTAATTCAATTTAATTGCAATGCATTTTTATGATTCCTGCTACATGTCTATTGATTTTTTAGGTCATTTCTCATCTTTTAAACTAATGTTATACGGCTGGAGAAAACTTCAAACATTTATCAGATGTAGTGAAGCGTCACAGTTTTTATGTTGCGGTGTTGTAACTTTTTAATATAATTTATTTACTGAGGTTTTTTGTGTTTACATATTTTTATTTTCTTATACATGAATAGATACACACAAAAAAATCTCAGTCCATTTTTATTTGTTTTACTTATTGTGGTGGAAGTTGTGATATTTATCATACTGGCTTGCACATAGAGAAGTCGAAAAGAACCTTTCTATGGCTCAAGCGAAATGTAATAGATGCATCTGTGGTGACATATGGTCAAATACTATTGAAAAACAAAGAAAAAAGACAGCTTCACAAACAGACCTTTGTTTGCTACATTTGAGAAAATGAATGCAAAAACTGTCAGGCATTTGCATATCTAAATAATGTTATTTACATATGTGTTTATGCCATCTATTAGGTTTTGAAACTTTGAATGGCTATTTTCCTTTTATTTTAGAGCTTCTATAGAAAAACAAATTGAGAAAAACATATTAACTAAAGCACGTTGTAATATGATTACAGAGTGACATAAATCCCACAAAACAATATAAAAAAGCAAAAAAAGCCAAATCTCTGTATAAGTAGACTTTACAATATTTTACTAATGCCAGTATTTCACTCTCACCCTTGTTTTCATAAATCCAGGACTTTTCCTTCTTGGTGTTGGAAGTTCAATGTTAAGAAGTGTTTTGGTTGATATTTTTTCAGTTTTTGAAAATTAAAAATCACAATCTGATATAAAAGATTTGAAAAATGCATGTGTTTTCTACCAACACTCGTTTATTCAGAATATAATTACCTTGTTAAATAAGATACATCCTTCAAGATCAACTGAGGGATGGAAGGGGTGCAGGGAAAGGGGAAAGCGTCAAGGTACAACCATATCTGCCCTCAAGAGCAATTTTTCTCTTCCTGATCCTGAGTGTCGATCAACTGGATCAACATTCAGAGCAAACATTTTATACATTTACATAACTATTTATTTTACTTTCCTCTATAAATCAATATAATCCTTTTTTGAAACCATTAACGATGGAACAGCTCATCAGGTAGGCTGTTCCACAGATTAAAGGGAACCAGATAGGTGATACAAGCTGTCTGATCCATGGGCAGCATATATCAGACAGTAGCTGCATGGTTTCAGCCATCATATGCTTGCTGCATTTCAGAGGAAAATATAGTTTAATAGCCAACAGAGACCAAGCCGTGCTGGAGACTTGTCGGTCAAGCAGGGCTCTTAATGACATTTCTCTGCCTGCTGCCCTAGAATGATGAATCTTACACTGCATTTGTGTTTGTGGTGAGACCTGACATTTGCAAAGTCCAACCATACCTCAGCAGCACCAACTACTTCAATGTGTTTCTCCAGTATTAAAGCCTCATGCTCTCCTATTTTGCTTGCTAGAGTCTGGTCATTACTTTTCTGTTTAACATTCGTTTTCTAGTAATTGTCCATATAATGGCTGCTGATTTAGAACCATATGACCACTAGTCTTCTCCCATACAAAAGCAGCTTTCCCATGTGAAAAGTTTTACATTTGTAGTAGGCTAATGGCCTGGTCTGGACACATGATCCTCCATCATCTGTCATTTCACGGACAGGAGTGCTGGTCAGTTTGTGAGGAAAGCTGTACAGGAGAAAGTGGCCAACCCATTAATTCAAATGTAGTTTAAAAGTAAGTCAAAACTATTTCCCATTGAAATCGATAACAAAAATAAATTATTGTGACAGAGCTCTTAATAAAATAAATAATAATTGAACTGATTAGGAATTATACAAACTCATGGACTTTGACATAAGTTTGTGTCTATGAATTAAAAAAGTGAACATACCCCATGTGAGCTAACCACAAAGGAAACCTCACGAGTTATACATATAGAAGTAATTAGAAAATTTTTGAAGCTATTTTTTTCTTTAAAAAAGCATCATGCGAACTTACAGTGAACTGCAATACCTTTTATTGCACTGAAAGGCTAATGTGACTTGTGCCTTGTAGAGTGCAAGGTTTAGAGATCAATACAAGGATATGCACACATGACTTCTTTTTAGTTACATTACACCAGGAATCCAGATGAAAATTTGCTGCAAAAGTGGCTCATAAAATGAACAAAATGCACAGCAATGGTAAAACAGTATAGAGGGAAGGTCACCAGCGGGGAAGCTGCCATAAGAATGAATTCAAGGCTGCTCTACCTTGTTACCTAGTGCAAGGCAGTAGCTGTGGGTGAGGCACTCGTCTGTCTTGCCCCGGCATGCTACAAGTGGAGGTCCTTGCTTGATGTGTGGACTTGTGCTGTGAGGGTGCCATGCCCATGCAGGCTGCATTTCACCAATGTTGCTGATTTTCCAGGACCAGATGTTTCGCAGTTCAATGAGACAGACCACTGTTCAAAAATAAACTTTTTACTGAGCAGGAACTTAGTAGAGATTGTATACAAGAGATAGCGGGTACACAGTCTTATGAACGTTTCCTTCATTTTCCACAGTTTCCTTTTTTCGTTTCTCTATTGTTCTCCATGTCCATTGTTTCTCACTACTTCACCACAACCCTGCTTTAACACTACAGTGCTTAGATGAGTTAGTATGAGCTAGCCTAGTCCCAATAGATGTGTCAACTTACGAAGGAGAGATCATGAGCAAGCAAATCACTTAGCAACTGCTTGAATGTTAATTCTTTATTTGTAAAATGAAACATTCTTGTTTGTTTAGTGCAAATTATATTTCAGATTAATTTGTACAATATCTGTCCAAAATCTAATCATAGAAGAAACATAGTCTTATTTCATAAAAATTACATACATTTTGTGCAAACACATGACAGGTCTTCCAAGATGGGAAATCCAGTGGAATAAAACGGGAAGCACACAGGACAAATTAGTTGGGAGCTCAGTGGTAAATATAGCGGAAGCATGTAGAAAGAGAACTACTTAAAGTGAAGTAACATTGATGAAAATTATTCAAGCATAATTAATTATAATGAAAGTTATGGTTTTCATTTTACTTGAAAAAAATATCTACAGCAGTTTCATTTATTTTTGTGATGAAATGGCAAATAACTGAAGATTACTGTTGTAATCAATTGTAAAATTGATATATAATGTTTTTTACTTAATCCTAGCCTTAGATGGTTCCAGATAAATGAACTCTGAACCAAGTAAGGCTGCTTTCACACATCAGTTTTTTTTTGTGTCAGGCATAATCCGTCGATTACCTGATAGGACGGATCCTCCGGCGCTGAAATGAAAAAACTGATGGAACGGATTAGTTTTTTTGCTGGACTTTTGAACCCGGAAAAAGAAGTTTTGCAGCCGGAAAATGCAGCGCATGTCCGGAGACAGTGCAAAATGTTGTAGTAGTAGTAGTAGTAGTAGTAGTAGTAGTCCTTGATTTCCAGAATCCGGATCAGTTTTTTGACGGATTGCACAAAAGACTGGTCCGGTTCCATAGACTTCTATTATTTCCGGCCGCCTGATGCTCCGATTCAGGCTCTATCAGGCGGGTCCGGGAAAAAAAAAACGTTGCAGTGACCGTTTTGTCCGGCCGCCGGAATGTACATTTCCACTGGATCCAGACAAAAACGGATGCAACGCAATGACATCAGGCGCGATCCGGCGCTAATGAAAGTCAATGCTAAAAAACCGCATCTGGTACCAGATCCGTTTTTTTAAAAACACGCCGGATCGCGCCTGACGTCAAAAAACGGATGTGTGAAAGCAGCCTAATAGAAGAGCAATGTGCAATCAATCAAGACTTATGCTATCTATCTCATTGTGTCCATGGGATAGAATCTTGTTTTTGGCTCATTTTGTTTCTTTCATGGCTTAAAACACATTTCACATATAATTGTATGTGTTTTTTAACATGCTAATCTAGTATGATTGTTATAAGTACTTTGGGATCCCTTGTTAGTCACTTCTAGATATTTTTTCAAACAAAGGTGATAGATATTATATTTATCTTTTCATCTTATATTTCCCATTATCCTCATTAACCCACTACTATCTAATTGCTTATTTTGGTCTCATGATAACAACTGTATTATGGTTTTGTACCTTCTGGTTGTCTGGAGCTTTAATACAGTTTACAGTAATCTGCAAAAATCAATACACCCCCTTTGAAAAGTGTGATTTTAATCAATATCTCAGTGAACACCAGAACAATTTATAACATTTTGACAAGACTATGTTTCATAGAACATTTTTGACATGAAATGACATGAAAGTAAGGTTAATAATATAACTTTCCTTTCAAAATCTTCAGTTTTATTCAAACTAGTTGATGCAAAAATGAGTACACCCCACATCAGAAAGTTCCACGTCTAGTACTTTATGTGACTTTCATAATTTTTAAGGACAGCATCAAGTCCTCTAAGCATGGAATGAAAAATTTGGCGACATTGCAATATCTATCTTTTATCATTTAGAGCTGGGATGCTACATGAAGAATGATCCTCTCCTTCACTCTTCAGAATTCCCCGTAGGTGTTTGCTTGTGTTCAGATGAGAAGACATACTTGGCCACTGAATCACTTTCCATCCTGTTATTATTCATAAATACCACAGTGGCCTTAGCTGTCTCTTTTGGATCATTGTCATACTGAAAAACTGCACATATACCAAGGGCACAGAGTGATGATAGCAAATTCTCTTTCAATATAGAGCTGTACATCTGTGAGTTCATGATACCATCAATGAAATGGACACTGCCACCAATATATTTCACTGTAGGCACCATGTATTTTTTCTTTATATTCCTCACTTTTACAACAAAATACAGTTTTGAAGCCTTCAGTTCCTAAAACATTCATCTTGGTGTCATCCTTCCATAGTATATAATCTTCACATTTTTCAGCATGGAGTTTGGTAAATTGTATGCAAGCTTTGTTGTGCATAGGCTTTAGAAGAGGCTTTCTTTTATGGATGACATCTATGCATGCCATTTTTTTGCAGTATATGCTGTATTGTGTCACGTGAAACACCATGGTTTGGGTTTGTACTTCTTTAGCTAACGGCAGTGAACTTTCATTTTCATTTTCTTCAACCCTTCTCAATAGAAGATGCTTCTATATAGATGTTAACTTCCGTGGTCAACCAGGACATCTCTGTGAGATGGTTTCAGTCCATCACTTTTGCTGCAGTATTCTAACTGATAAGTTTGCTAATCATCTTGTAGCCTTCACTTTTCTATTGTAAAGAAATTATTTTCTTTCTCAGGTCTTGTGACATTTCTCTTCCATGTGGTGCCATTGCTTACAGCATGAAATGGAAAGGAGTCTCCTTTAAGTAACGCCATTTTATAGTCAACTGTCTGCTGGAGACACGTTTAATGAATAATTAGCCTTACCTGTGGTCGAATTCTTGTTACTTAGAACATTGTAGTCTAAACTGTAGCTTTGCTATTAAGACTTTCAATGGGTATGCAAAATAGCAAATCTTGGTTTTAATTAATGGCCCATGATTTTGGGGGTATTTTGTAGTAAGGTGTCACATATAAAATGATTTTGATTTTAAAAGCAATCTAAAAATATAAAGTATTCTGATATATCTATAGCGGTGTTCTCATTTATGCTGAGCACTTTATATAGGTTTCTGAATGGCCTCTGCTGTAATTCTATACTTCTGGGCATCATACAATCTTAGCTATACATTTCTTTCCTGATAGAATTTATATGAACGCAAAAGAAAAAATATTGTTCCGTGTATCATCGTGCCAGTTGACAACACTGGGCTATATTTCTTTATAGTATTTTTTCAAGATGACATTCTTATGTTATTTTGTGCAAGCATTTATACTGAAGGTTTAAGATTTTATTAAGAAGCCTACAAAAAACATGTTAAAATAAACTGTCATACGTAAAGCATGCAAGATGCTTTACAAAAGTGTGAGACACCCAAGCACTGTATTTGTAGACATTTCCATATTTCTGCATAGACCTTTAAATATCATTTGGTGGAATGTTTTTAGTAAGAATAAAAATGAAACAAGTGAACAAACAGCAAAATCTGCCATCGAAAGCACAATACAGCTCCATCCATTTCCTCATCCAGTGGCATGCAGATACACTATGGCTAGTTTTACACAAGACTTGGTATACTCTCCTTGTATAAAGCCTTATAGAGTGATTACTATCTTAAATATCCATGGCATATCCACACGATATGTCATAAATGTCTGAAAGTTGTTTGTCTCACCAGTGGGACCCATATCTAATCTCTGAACGGGACACTGTATGCAGTCTGGAATTGAGAAGAGTCATAATGTAACGCCCTTCCTATTCATTTGTATGAATGCTCTGAAAATGATAGAGCATGATTTCCTGTTGTTCATCTCTTAGCCAGAAAAATTACAACCTACATAATTCACAGGGCAGAGTCTGAACAAAACAACCTGTCTAGTTGTATTCCCTTTCCATTATCTGCTTGAGAAGGGATCCTTGGAAGTCCCCCAAAAATTTGCATTGAAGGACTTGATGCGACTGATATATTACTTATTTATTACTATAAAACTGTGAGGAGTCAGTGCTTTTGGTAACGTCTCTAATACACTCGTTTATGAAAAATGAGAAATAAAATCCTTTCTGTACAGGTAATTTCCTTTATGATGCACTCCTCACTTTAGCTTCCGAAAAAAGAATAAAATAATTGCATCAAAACATGAATTTGTCAATGCAAGCTATTATACAATCAGTTGAAAACCCCATGAGCTATGCCCCCCAATAAAAAAAAACAAAATAAAAAAAACGTTCAATATTTCCAGACTTATCCATCCCAGTTGGTTTAATTCCTGAAGTTCTTCCTGATTAGGACAAGGCACATAGGCATAATTTCCAGAATTCTGTTCTTACACTATTTAAAACTTAGCAATATTTTTGTGCAATTGGCAGCTGAGCAAAAATTGTTTTGACTTTTGGCATCTTTTTTCCAGCCCCAGCCAGCTCCACCATCATTTTTTTGAAAATAAAGGAGAGCACACGCGTCAGAGTATGGCCAAAAACAAAATAAAAAACGGTTAATTATTTCCAGACTTACCCATCCTAGTTAGCTTACTTCCTTGTTTACTTTATGTTTCACAGAAGGCAGTTAGACCTGGAGGTATCAAGCAGTTTTTTTTCCCGAATTGTGGTGTAAAACTGCTTTAAATGTTTAAAAATGTTTGTGCAACTGGAAGTTTAGCAAAACTGTTGCGACCTTTGGCATTTTTATAAAAGTCCCGGCCTTTTCCGCCAACTATTTGAAAATAGGGGACAGCTTGTGCAGGTCAAGGTACGGCCAAACATGCCTGACAAACTCATCATCATTTACTCCACAAAATTGACACAAGTTATGACAGAATTGTAAACCAACCTCTGACTGGCATACATTTCAGGAGGTGGCACTTTTCAATTAAAAGATACATAGTTATTTGGCTTAAGTTGAGCTGAAAGACTAAAAATCCCCTCATCGTCATCCTTCCTCTCCAGCTGGGACAGGTACAAGACAAGGGGCAAATATTTGACAACCTTCCTATCCAAATCATCAACCTTAATATATTCAGGCTCCATTCAGTTATGTGGTCAGTGATGAGCGAATATGACAGGAGGGGGAGGTAGCCTCAGTCATGTGTCCATGTGTCGACGTGTCACAACATAGAAACGACACAACTTACAAAGCAGGGGATTGGGACATCAATGAAAGTAAAAACAATTTAGTAAGTTTCCAATTTACACAGAAGAAAAACAAGATTTTCAACTACATTTTTTTACATTTTACTTGGTTTACTGTATTGCTCAATTTCTGCCTAATTCAGCCTGTTAGTCATGAATGAATCATAAAAGAGGACATCAGTGCTGTAATCATTCCTTGTAACTTTCCTGTATGTGTCATGCTGTGAAATTAGTAGAAATGCAAATATATCAATTCTTAAAACTGCAGCTGGAAAGTGCATTGATATCTCATTAAAATGTGTCTTTAATACTAGTCTTCCTGCCCTTTTTGTAACACTATTTGTGCCCCTGCATGATTCCCTTTCCAACTCCATGCATACTCACGAACCCAGCCACGCGGCATGGTCCCCCCGTACTCCCTGCTTTCTTCCTGCTTCTGAGTGTCGGCGGAGTACCTAGTGCATGCGTGCAGGCTTCCCTGCTCTTAAAGGCGCAGCACACGCACAAACTTAAAATCACACAGCCAATGGCTGGATGGAATTTAGTAACAGAATATATCTGTAAGATGGCTCCCAGCCAATAGATGGGAGGCATCATGTATATAAGGCTGCATCCCTTATGGGATGCGCCAAAGCAAGAGCATTCATTAGTATGTAGTTTCTCCTACTAGTGAGTTGTTAGGCACCCTGGTCCTTGCGTGACCAGTGTCCTGAACCCATACCCCTGATCCTTGCATGGCCAATTCTGAACCCGAACCCTGATCCTTGCTTGGCCAGTCCGGAACCTTGTTTTCTAAAGTGCATTAGATATCACAAATACAGTAGGTTTTACAAATCCACTTCAAAACATACAACTTGGAGTAGTAAGCCACAAAACATGCTGCTATGTATTGTAGACTAGAACCAGGCAGTGGTAGCTGCATATTGAATGGAGCTGTTATGCAGTGCCATGGAGCAGCTGCGACACAGTAGTGTAACTCCATTCCATGTGTTAACATCCAACTGTTGCTGGAGCTTGTAAAGGCTAATTGTAGGGCTGCCAGATATTGGACCCCACCAATCTGATATTGATGACCTATCCCACAGATAGGTTTTCAGTATATCTTGTTTGGACAATCCTAAGACATTGCACTTTAACAGAAAACAGTCCTGGCTTGTTCCTTGTAAGATCCATAGGATATGATATACAGTAAGTGACTGTGAATGTTTTCTTTTTTCCTGTACTGAGAGAAAGTGAATATAGTCTTTCAAGTTGTGGCTACAAACAATGGTTGTGTTTTATTGACTGACAGGTGTGCTGAAGATTTAACATCTTTACATATTTATAATAGAAAACTCATGAAAAAGTCGCCACGGGCATAATGCATAAAAGATGTAAGGAACATTTCTTGCAAACTAAACTGTAAATAACATGAAACCGGAATGACAAAAGAGAAACAGCCAGCTGAAATTCTAACAGGAGATGTTTAATAATCTCTGTGATAGAGCACAATGCTGCGCTAAACTACGCTAAGTCAATAAATCACTACTGATTGACAGGAATTCATTCTGTGAAAATCCACAAAAATACTCAATACTGTGCAGAACACACTTTCTGGATGAATGGGTGCTGTGCCATTCATTTTACCATTATAATTGATGAATCAATTAAAAGCTTTGCAAATTACACTTTACTACAACTTACATAAGTTATTTTACCATCCTCAGTCAAACGTTTCTTTGTTTTATGGAAAAAGTATCAAAATTTGACAGAAGACAAAAGTACAATGTGTAATTCTTAAAGCGAAATTATCAGCAGGATTTTGCTCAGTAACCTACAGACAATGTCAAGTTAGTGCCATTGTAGTGATAAACATGATACTTTGGTTCATGAAATCCGTCTTGTGGTTGCTTAACCCCTTAGTGACAGAGCCAATTTGCGGCTAAATGACCGGGCCAATTTTTACAATTCTGACCACTGTCAATTTATGAGGTTATAACTCTGGAACTGTCAAGATCCCGTCTGGGTTGGAGCCGATGTTACTGCAAACACTAGGGAAAGCAGAGGCAGGTAGCGTAGTCAGGTGGCAGGCCGAGGTCGGTACACAGGAAAGGCAGTTCGGTAGCAGAGGAGCAGGCAGATAACGTAGTCAGGTGGCAGGCCGAGGTCGGTACACAGGAAAGGCAGTTCGGTAGCAGAGGAGCAGGCAGATAACGTAGTCAGGTGGCAGCCGGAGGTCGGTACACAGGAAAGGCAGTTCGGTAGCAGAGGAGCAGGCAGATAACGTAGTCAGGTGGCAGGCCGAGATCGGTACACAGGAAAGGCAGTTCGGTAGCAGAGGAGCAGGCAGGGAATGCTTGACTAAAGGCTAAGAGCACAATAATCTCGCAATGACACACCCACAGGGCCAGGTTTATATAGGGCGTGTAATTGGCAATCAGAGGCCAAACGAGAGAGCACTGGGTGAAGCCGATCAGGAAGAACAGTCAATGGTATCTGGGTTCAGCAAGGAACTTTGTAGCCAGCAGAATAGCTCAGATGGTAGAGCTGCCGGCCGGTGGACAAGAGACACTGGGTTTGATTCCTGACAGTACTCCCCTCCTTCCAGGATGGCCTCTGGACATCTCAGGAGCTGGCTTATCTGGGTATCTCTGATGAAAGGCTCTTGTAAGTCCAGGAGCATGGACGTTGTCCTTTGGTTCCCATGAATTTTCCTCTGGTCCGTAACCTTCCCACTGCACCAGATACTGCAGTTTACCTCTGAATTTTCGGGAGTCCAGAATCTTATCCACAATGTATTCTTCTTCACCACGGATCCTTTCTGGTGGAGGAGGTGGCTGAATTCTTCCTGGAAACGGGTTTTCACAGAAGGGTTTGAGCAAGGATATGTGAAATACTGGATGAATCTTTAGATTGTTGGGAAGTTTTAAACGAAAAGCAACCTGGTTAATTTTTGCAGAAATTTGAAAAGGTCCAATGAATTTCTGACCCAATTTGGAGGATGGCACATGTGTCTTAAGGTTTTTAGTGGACAGCCAAACTTTGTCTCCAACCTGAAGAGCAGGGGGCACTCTCCGATGTTTATCTGCTGCTTCCTTATATACTTCCTGGGTCTTGAGTAATATCTCTGATAATTCCTTCTGGGATTCCTGTAATTTTGCAAGCCTGTCATTAACAGCAGGAATGGGAGTGTTCACTGGCAGATTAGGGATAAATACTGGATGTACTCCATAATTAGCAAAAAATGGGGTTTGAGATGTAGCGCTATGTATGGAGTTGTTGTAGGCAAACTCTGCTGTTGGTAAATAGTCCACCCAGTCATCCTGAAGATAGGAAATGAAGCAACGAAGGTATTGCTCCAAAGTCTGGTTCATTCTCTCCGTCTGGCCAGTGGACTGAGGATGGAAAGCGGTAGAAAGATTCACCGTGACTCCCAAGGCTGTACAGAAACTCTTCCAAAATTTTGACGTAAACTGAACACCTCTGTCAGACACCACGCTGTCAGGAATTCCATGTAACCTGAATACCTCTTTGATTATCAGTTCTGCAGTTTTTTCAGCAGTAGGAATTCCTTCAGTTGGAATAAAGTGGGCCATTTTTGTGAGTCGGTCCACTATGACAAGAATGACGGTCATCTGTTTGGAAGGGGGTAGTTCCACAATAAAATCCATGGAAATAGATCCCAAGGCCTGGATGGAACTGGGAGTGGTTGCAAGAGTCCTAGAGGAGACGATCGTGGGGTCTTGTTTCATGCGCATGTTAAACAGGTTGAAACATATTTCCTCACGTCCTTCCTACAATTAGGCCACCAAAAGAAACGAAGTAGTAAGTCTTGTGTTTTTGCAACTCCAGGATGTCCTGCCAGTTTAGAATCATGGACACTTTTGAGGACTTCAACGCGAGAAGATTCAGGTACATATATTTTGTGTTTCTGCATCCAAAACCCCTCTTTGAATGAAAGATCGACGTCTTCCGAAGGATGGTTAAGGAAAGAGTCCTCTTGATATCCATCTTTAATTCTATTACATAGTCCTCTAGAGTGCAATATTCCCAAAAAATTTTTAGGGCCTAGAATTGTATCGTCATTACTAGACCTCTCCTGAGGTTCCGAACACATCCTGGACAGGGCGTCAGCCTTGCCGTTTCTTGAACCAGGCCGGTAAGAAATTATAAAATTGAATCTTGAGAAAAATAAGGCCCATCGTGCTTGTCTTGCAGACAATCTTTTTGCTGTACGGAGGAATTCAAGATTCTTGTGGTCCGTGAGGACAGTCACAGGGTGATTGGCACCTTCCAAAAGATGTCTCCATTCGGAGAAGGCAACTTTAATGGCTAACAGTTCTTTATTACCGATGTCGTAGTTCTTTTCTGCAGATGACATGGTGAGGGAAAGAAACGCACATGGGTGAAGTTGCATTTTGTCCCTAACTCGCTGAGACAGAATGGCTCCCACTGCAGAGTCTGAGGCGTCCACTTCGACAGTAAATGGCAATTCAGGATTTGGGTGTACTAACAATGGAGCAGACGTAAAAAGAGTTTTCAATTTGTCAAAAGCCTCCTGTGCCTCCGGAGACCAGAAAAATGCTTTGGTCTTTTTTGTTAGTGTAGTAATTGGTAGTATGATCCGTGAAAAGTTCTTTATAAATTTTCGGTAAAAATTTGCAAATCCTATGAAACGCTGGACGTCTTTTAAATTTCTTGGAACAGGCCAGTCCACTACAGCATTGATTGATCCATGCTCAGACCTTCTGGGGAGATGATATATCCCAGAAATTGGATACTGGTTTGTTCAAACTCACATTTTTCAAGTTTAATGTAAAGCTGGTTCTCCTGTAGTCGTTCCAAGACTAACTGGACGTGCCTGCGATGCTCTTCCAAGGTGTCTGAAAATATAAGAATGTCATCGA
Organism: Oophaga sylvatica; assembly: GCA_033576555.1. NCBI lineage: Eukaryota > Metazoa > Chordata > Amphibia > Anura > Dendrobatidae > Oophaga > Oophaga sylvatica. The sequence goes on along the minus strand of JARQOD010000007.1, from coordinate 173,663,838 downwards.
GATAAGCCACAACGAATTGGTCCAAGAAATCTCGAAATACATCATTAATAAAATGTTGAAAGGTGGCTGGGGCATTGCTAAGGCCAAAGGTCATAACCAGAGATTCAAAATGTCCATATCTCGTTCTGAAGGCGGTCTTCCACTCATCTCCTGGGCGAATCCGTATGAGGTTGTAAGCCCCTCTAAGATCCAGCTTCGTAAAGATTTTCGCAGAACGGAGTCTCTCAAATAGTTCAGGAATCAAGGGTAGCGGGTAGCGATTCTTGACAGTGATATTATTCATCTCTCTGTAGTCAATACATGGCCGCAGAGTGGAGTCTTTCTTTTCAACAAAGAACAGGGGTGCCCCAGCTGGAGATGTGGAAGGTCGAATAAAGCCTTTCTCTAAATTTTCATCCAGGAACTTTCTTAATACCTTCAATTCAGGTTCGGAAAGATTGTAAATCCGTCCAAATGGAATGGTTGCTCCTGGCAGCAATTCAATGGGACAGTCGTAAGGACGGTGAGGAGGTAATTGATCTGCTTTCTTACTGCAGACATCAGGGAACTGCTGATATTGAGGTGGTAGTTTCTCTTCCTTCTCATGTGAAATCTCAGAGATTTGGACTTGTTGGAGAGCAAGGGGGTTCCTTATGACAATTATTCTTACAGTAGTCAGATGGAAAGGTGATGGTCCTTGATGCCCAGTTGATAGAAGGGTTATGGGCTGAAAACCAGGGGATCCCTAGAATAACCGGAAATTTCGGAGATGAAATAAGGTGGAAACTGACAGCTTCATGATGATCCGGTTCGATACAAATCTCCAGTTCGATTGTCTCATGCGTGACAGGTCCAGAAGACAAGGGTGATCCATCCACAGTTTCCATTTCAATTGGTGTGGATTTGGTCCTACTGGAAATATTATTATCACGTGTAAATTTTAAGTCCATAAAATTTCCTCCTGCTCCCGAATCCAACAGGGCAGAGCATTGTATTTTTTGAGTGCCCATTACAACCTGAATGGGGATTACAAAATGAGATGATGTAGTATGTATTTTGTCTATTTCTGGCGTTACTGATGAGATAGTCTGCAAGATGGAATCCGACTGCTGAGAAAGGTCCATATTGCTGGCAGACCTGTTGTTGGTAAAGGCTATAGTCCTTTTGTTAGGACAGTTGATGGCATAGTGTCCAGGGTCCCCACAATAGAGGCAGAGATGTTCTGCACGTCGCCTCTCCTTCTCCTGTGCAGAGAGTGGTCTTCGGATGACGTCGATCTGCATCGGTTCAGACACGCCTTGCGTCTTCTCTTGGTGGTCTGATGCTGAAAATGAGAAGCCAGGGCTATTCCCAAGTGCTCGCAGTCTCTCCTTTCTCCTTTCAGTAAGTCTCTGGTCAATCCGGATACATATTTGAATAAAGTCCTCCAACTAGTCAGGGGTCTCAACTCTGGCAAGCTCATCTTTCACTGGTTCTGATAACCCTCGTCGAAATTGACTTCTCTAGGCCGCTGGATTCCAGGTGGTGTCGGCCACCCAGCGACGGAACTCCGATGTATATTCCGCAACAGAGCGACGTCCTTGGCGCAAATTATGTAATTTGGTTTCTGCTGTCGCACAGCGGTTTGGTTCATCAAAAACTTGATTCATAGCTGCGATGAAAGCTTCCAGGTCATTAAGGAGGCCATAGTCCTTTTCTACATAAGGTGAAGCCCAAGCAAGAGCTTCATCCGTCAGGAGATTTATCATGAAAAAAACTTTCTTCCTCTCACTGGTAAAGGGAGCAGGTTGCATCTGGAAGTATATGCGGCATTGATTGAGGAATCCTCGGTACTGCTGGCGATCCCCACTGAACTTTGCAGGCAGCGGCAGCCGCACGTTTGATTCGGACCCTGAATTGCGCACGTCCAGAAGTTGTTTTTGTAGCTCAATTACTTCCTGTTGTAGCACCGTGAAATCAGTTTGTAACTTGGAATATTTTCCTTGAGAGTCAGTACAAAAACTTTGAAGCTCCGTAACTTGCCGCCTCAGGGTGTTCACAGCGGACTCCATTTTGGCGCGAGATTATTCTGTCAAGATACCGTCTGGGTTGGAGCCGATGTTACTGCAAACACTAGGGAAAGCAGAGGCAGGTAGCGTAGTCAGGTGGCAGGCCGAGGTCGGTACACAGGAAAGGCAGTTCGGTAGCAGAGGAGCAGGCAGATAACGTAGTCAGGTGGCAGGCCGAGGTCGGTACACAGGAAAGGCAGTTCGGTAGCAGAGGAGCAGGCAGATAACATAGTCAGGTGGCAGCCGGAGGTCGGTACACAGGAAAGGCAGTTCGGTAGCAGAGGAGCAGGCAGATAATGTAGTCAGGTGGCATGCCCAGGTCGGTACACAGGAAAGGCAGTTCGGTAGCAGAGGAGCAGGCGAAGAACGCTTGACTAAAGGCTAAGAGTACAATAATCTCGCAATGACACACCCACAGGGCCAGGTTTATATAGGGCGTGTAATTGGCAATCAGAGGCCAAACGGGAGAGCACTGGGTGAAGCCGATCAGGAAGAACAGTCAATGGTATCTGGGTTCAGCAAGAAACTTTGTAGCCAGCAGAATAGCTCAGATGGTAGAGCTGCCGGCTGGTGGACAAGAGACACTGGGTTCGGTTCCTGACAGGAACGCTTTAACGGATCCTGCTGATTCTGAGACTGTTTTTTCATGAAAAATTGTAATTCACGTTAGTGTAAAAAAATTTTTTATGTGACTTGCGCTTATTCATGAAAAAACGGAAATATGGCGAAAATTTTGAAAATTTAGCAATTTTCAAACTTTAAATTTTTATGCCTTTAAATCAGAGAGATATGCCACTCAAATTTCTTAATGAATAACATTTCCCACATGTCTACTTTACATTAGCACAATTTTGGGAACAAATTTTTTTTTGTTACAAAGTTATAAGGGTTAAAAGTTGACAAGCGATTTCTCATTTTTACAACACCATTTTTTTTTAGGGACCACATCACATTTGAAGTCACTCTGAGGGGTCTATATGGTAGAAAATACTCAAAAGTGATAACATTCTAAAAACTGCACCCCTCAAGGTGCTCAAAACCATATTCAAGAAGTTTATTGACCCTTTACGTGCTTCACAGGAACTGAAGCAATGTGGAAGGAAAAAATTAACATTTAACTTTTTTTGCAAAAAAATTATTCAGAACCAATTTTTTTTATTTTCACAAGTGTTAAAGGAAAAAATGAACCACAAAATTTGTTGTGAAATTTCTCCTGAATGCGCCGATACTCCATATGTGGCGGTAAACCACTTTTTGGGCGCACGGCAGAGGTCGCAAGGGAAGGGGCTACGTTTGACTTTTTCAACGCAGCATTGGCTGGACGCCTTGTCGCGTTTGGAGACCCCCTGATGTGCCTAAACAATGTAAACCCCCAACAAGTGACCCCATTTTGGAAACTAGACCCTTAAGGAACTTATCTAGATGTGTTGTGAGCACTTTGAACCTCCAAGTGTTTCACAGAAGTTTATAACGTAGAGCCGTGAAAATAAAAAATATTTTTTTTCCTCAAAAATGAATTTTTAGCACGCTATTTTTTTTTTATTTTCCGATACCCCATATGTTGGGGTAAATCACTGTTTGGGCGCGGAAGGGAGGGAGCACCATTTGACTTTTTGAACGCCACGTCGTGTTTGGAGACCCCCTGATGTGAATAAATAGTGGAAACCCCTCAATTCTTGCTCCAACCCTATCCCCAACACACCCCTAACACTAATCCTAACCCTAATTCCAACCCTAAACCTAATTATAACTCTAACCCTAATGGAAACATGAAAATAAATACAATTTCTTTATTTTATTATATGTCCCTAACTAAGGGGGTGATAAAGTGGGGGGTTTATGTAATTTTTTTTTATTTTGATCACTGTGATAGTTTATCACAGTGATCAAAATGTACTTTCACTGAATGAATGAATGAATCTGCCGGCAGGCAGATTCGGCGGGTGCACTGCGTATGCGCCCGCCATTTTTTTTTTTTACAGGATGAAGACGCCAGGAGGCTCAGAGGTGCGGGAGGACAGGGGGGACACCCGGAGGTACGGGGGGCACATAGGGGGACCCGGGGACCCTATTTCTCTCCCCTCTGATGTGCGATCACATCAGAGGGATGAGAAATGACATACAGGATCGCGGCTTTTTTTTTTCTTTTGCGATCGCCGTTATATGGTTAATAACGGCGATCGCAAAAGCGGGGGGACTGCGGGGGACCCAAATTATGTTCTCTGGGGTCTCAGCTACCCCTTGGTAGCCGAGACCCTGGAGAAAATCCAGACTCGGCGGGCGTACTGCGCATTTTCTTTGCCGCGACAAGACGCCGGCAGCTCCCGGAGCCTCAGGAGGAATGGGGGGACACCGGGAGGCACGGGACAGTTCGGGGGTCCCAGGGACCCTATTTCTCTCTCCTCTGATGTGCGATCACATCAGAGGAGAGAGAAATTAAACGGAGAATCGTGGCTTTTTTTTGGCTCACCTGACCAGCCACACCACTGGTTGTTGCCCACATCTACTGTCCTCCATCATCTGCTGCATCTCCCTTCCTGTTCACTCTGGGTTGAGACTTCCAGCTGCAACTAAGCCTCAAAAGTTACTGTGTGTCACACGTCTGCACTGCTCACTGCCCACCATCCAGTCTTCCGCACCTTTTCATTCTGCTGTGGCAGCTCTGCAGCTGTGGCCAGCACTCAGGGGTCACTGCATGTTGCTGATCCATGATGTCATGACCTGCAACACACAATGACCTCAGAGGCCTGGTCTCAGTCATAGGTTCCACCCCAAAGACAAATGGCTGGAAGATGTGGCATGTGACAAGGTAAAAAGAGAAGGCTCTGAAGCCTGAACAGTAGGCAGTGAGCAGCAGAGGGGCTGGACAGGTGAGCAGTGAGGTGAGTATAAATTTTTTTACATCCTTCGTTTATCTGGTGTCTTCATAGACCCCAGTGCATAATAAGAGACATTCAATTTGTGGAGAATAACTTAACTGCAAATTGAATTTCCAAGGAAAATCAGCAACATTTGGCAAATTCACATTTTCTCAGATCCACTAATCTCTCATTTTAACCCCATGAATCAGCCAGAAGTAGCTGTTTTGTGTAAACCAGTATTTTTATTATACAGAGAAGAAAACATTTTCTCACATCTTTTTGCTTTCTTCCAATTACAGATATAGAATTTCATGTCTTGTGTAATATTCAGTATAAACAAAAGAATACAGCAGCCTCTGCAAGTGCTAAGAGGTATGCAAACATTGAGCATGGGAAATTTGAACTGTATAACTTATAAATAGAATTTACTTATAAAAATGAAGATACATAGTACACAAATTGGCCAATTCGTGAGAGCCCACCAACCACGGCGGGCGTATCCTTCTTTGATGTGACTGGGTTGGTCACAGCTCAATACTTCATCTAAAAAAAATCTAAGAAAATAATACAATTTTGAAATTGGCAGTGTATTGCTACGGTGTGTTTTTTAGAGTTTTTTATCATTTGTTCTGCTTTAATTTTGATTTAAAAGATAGTTTATTAGAGTAGAAGATGTTAGCTTACAGTACAAGGTACAGTGGGAACAACCGTACTGACATGACAATGGTCTAATCATAGAGGTGATTTCTACTCTTAAATTGATTTTAGACTTATTGATTGTCGTAGATGGAGGTTTAGGCGATGGTATTCCATCAAGAAATGAAACATCTAAGATACAAAATGGTATTCTTCTGTAACACATGTGTAAACCTAGGCAATCTAGCAAATAAAGCGCAGAACAAATTGCTTTGTTTTTGACCTAGAAATATATCGCTTATTACTGACTCTCAAACATATAAATCTTCATTTTTTGTGTTTGTACAAGAAATACACACTTCCAGATGGCCAGTTGATTCTTTGTATTCTTCTGAGCTCAGTCTCTGATCAGCCAGGTACTGAATCTGCCTTCGTTTTGATCTTTTCTCTTCTAGAGCAAGCACATCCACATTGTAACTGAGCAATTTAAAGAACAGAGTGTAAAATAATGATGTTCGAAGACTGTGATTAAGAGGTGTTCTTGCAATAATGAAAAGATTTTCCAACAGCTCGTGCTATGCAGTATATACTGACAGCAGAAATAAAGATTATAGCAGAAAGATTTACAGTGCAACTTAAAGCACAAAGGTTGAACCCATTTCCCAGGGAATAGAATCACATCACCTGTTCGTATATTCTCACTTTTATAGTACTCACAGTATAAATACCATTATGGACATTGCATTTTCTTTAGTTCTTCACTCCTTTCATTTGTTCTGCTTTTAAAATGTCCTGTATATTCCAATATATACCAGTCTTGTAGACGTAGTGCAGATAAGTGCACAACCAAATCCTATTTTTGCAAAAATCATTATTATAATAGTTCTGAATCTGAGCGTTCCTAGCAGCAGAAGATGTGAAAAACACAAATATACTGGTGATTCTAAACTGGTCACAAGTGTCAAGGAAATCTGATTAATCATAACATATTTTTAATTGTTCCTGGCAAAGTAATGTGCCATAGTGGTCAGATGTTATAGTTGCATACTTAACATGGTTGGAAAAAAAACACGTCAATCAAGTTCAACCACTGAATGGGAAAGGATAAAGGCAATGAGGGATAAGTACATCCATAGTGAATGATTTAATTTTCCGTAAAGAACATGTTGATGGATCAACAATCATTTATATATGTACATATTATTATTATTTTTGTTGATTTTATTCTAAATAAAATCTAAGCCTTATTTGAATCTGATAGTTCCCACTGGGACAAGTTCCGGAGATTAATATCTCTCATAGTAATGGAGGCCTGTCTCCTCTAAAGATTGAACTTTTTTTTCCAGGTGGGGGACATGCCCTCTTGTCTTTTGGGCTTGAAAGAGATTTTGAAATTAGGTTTTTGCTATGTAATCTGAGAGCAGTGTAATGTAGTGTCTGAGACCCTGATTCCAGTGATGTGTCACCTGCAGGTCTGGATACAGTCATTTTGACACAATCACTGTTTTCTCTGCTGCAGATATGGCAATAGAGCAGTGCTCAGAATTTTGAGGTCTGTATAACCCCGCCCTCCAACACTGATTGGCAGCTTTCTGTGTACACAGTATATTGATAGAGAGCTGCTAATCTGTGGTGGGGGCGGGGTTATACAGAGCAAGCTGACTAGGAGGCACCAGACACCTAGTCCTGTAGTGATTATTAAAACATCAACACACAGCCCAGTAAGTGACATCAATGGAATTGGGGTCTCAGTCCCTATAGCATGCAGCTCTCAGAATACACAAGAAAAACCTGCTGACAGATTCCTTTAAATTAATCAGTTTTTGACAATATTTTTTTGTATGGGCCAATCATTTACTTGTACAAGTTATTCATGTCCCTGCTTAGACCTCAAGAATAAATATGTTTTATGCTTTTAATCTTTCCTGATAAGTAACATCTCCATGCCTCTTACCATTTTTATGTCTCTACTTTGTTTTGTTTTTTCTAAATCCAAAGAAGGTTTTCTTAAACTATTGACCAGAACAAAGAGGTAGCATTACATCCATAGCAACAAACCAATTTTCTGTTTACCTATTAAGAGCCAATTATGGGTATGCTGTCACTATGGTCCTTTAAAATTACAGTATACCTTAGTTTTGGTGGAGTAGTGCTAGAGCCAGGCTAGATTTCAGAAAAAGATATTCCCTCCCTTTTCCTCATAATTGAGGCTCTGTGGTTATACATGTATATATGTTACGTTAACTACAAATATATGCTAAGTAACAAGTATACACATACAAACCTTAAGCCCCCGTCACACACAGCGATCTTGCTAGCAAGATCACTGCTGAGTCACTAGTTTTGTGACGCAACAGCGATCTCCCCAACGATATCGCTGTGTGTGACATTCAGCGACGATCAGCCCCCCTGCTTGGTATCACTGATCGTCGCTGAATGTCCTGGACATTTTTTTGATCGTTGGTCTCCCGCTGGCCAGCGTGTATCGCTGCTTGTGGCAGGCAGGAGACCAGCGCCTGGAAACCCGATGTGTACGTTGGATACCAGTGCGCTGCTGCAGGGGAGCTGGTAACCAAGGTACGCATCGGGTTTCCAGGTGTCGCGCAGCGCCTGGAAACCCGATGTGTACCTTGGTTACCAGCTCCCTGCACCAGTGGACTGGTATCCAACGTACACTGCGGGTGACTAAGCGGTGTCGTCCTGATTGCTGCCTGTTTGGCAGCTCACCAGCGATCATGTAGCGACACACCAGCGATCCTGACAAGTGCATATCGTTGTCGGGATCGCTGGTGTGTCACTATGTGTGACGGGGCCCTTAGACATTCCAGGTCGACGTCAGATATTGAAGCTGATTTACTAATCTTTTCAAGTATATAGACATTACAAACTTAGATTAGGCAGTGTAAAAATGCACCAAATTCAACTCAGGGGCTCATGCTGGTTAATACATTTTCTTTATACGTAGACACTTGTTTCATTTTACACTAACTGTTGGTTGGACTTATTAGTTGACCAATTTTTCGTACTAGACCATTCACCCTTTGAAGCCACGTCATACCACCCACAGAAAGTTACACTTTTTTTCAAGTACAGTGTTTGAAACATATAGTATTATAGCGAGGTATTGATATTGAACTCATTATCTGTTTGAGGATGCAGAGCAATCACAATCCCCATCTATTCTCACTTAGACTAGTGTGCAAAGAAGAATGAACAAAAATTTCAGCCTCTAAATGTGCAAAGCTGGTAGAGACATACCCCTAAAAGACTTGTACCAGTTATTGCAGCGAAAGGTGGTCCCACAAAATATTGAGTCAGGGGTCAGAATACCAATGCAGGTCACAATTTTCAGATCTATATTTGTAAAATAATTAGAAAACAATGTATCATTTCTTTACAATTCATAAATTCTTGCTACTAATATATCACATAAAATCCAGATAAAATACATTTAAGTTTATGGGTGTAACGTGAAAAAATTTGGAAAAGTTTACAGGGTATGAATACTTTTTCAAAGCATTGTAGATAACAATAGAGTGGCTCTGACTCATTTACTTCCATAAAATTATTTTTTGTCATACTCCGATCTGGAAAAAGGTCCTTGGACGAGTAGGTCAAGTGTGACCATCAGCTAATGTGAATGATGGGTCCGGTATTATCTAGTGCGCATAGAGTTGTAACTTTTTATTGTTATACTGTCTGTGAAGATAATAACTGCGGAAGTCTTCTATACAGCACAGGATCTATGAGTCTAGGGTTAGGCTTAATAGGCAGAGTACTATGAATTGTGATTTAGAAGATTAAAAAACATAAATAAATTAATTAATTAATTATCATAAAACCCTTATCTAAACAATGTCATTTTCTAATGACTCATTATATTTAATTAATTTTCATTTTCATAGATATAGAGGGATATGTGTTTTCTGTTAACATATTCACAAATCAATGATTGTGAAACAATAAGCTTCATAACAACAATATATCAAATAAACTTTAAAATACTGGTACAGGGCTGAACAAAGGAATCAAGCCTGTATAAAGTACAGATTTACTTTGGAGTATACCTTAAGTTATTGAGCTAATTTAGGAACCAGTTTATTATGAAAATCACAGTGATATGACTACAAAAATCCCTCTGCTAAGGAATTTCAAAATACTTGCACTTTCTCGCCACTTTTTAATTTAATTGATCAATTGTTGTCATTTTATCAGTGTATGACAGAAGACAACTGTCTTAGTGCCAGAGAGTTAAGTAACATCTCAGTCTCAGCTAATAAAAATTACAATTACTATTCAGAATAACTTGGCGAGGCAGGCATTTGAATGGTGGCCAACGGGTGTATTGATTCTATACAATGTCAAATTGACAATTCAATTCTAGTAATCTAGAACATTGTAAACTGTGTCTTTTGTAACTGTACAATCCTGTCAGGAAGAACTCTTTTTAAGAATATATGTGTGGTCCGCCCTACAAGACATCTATTACTATGATTTCACCTTCTTTTGGATCATATTACTGATCAGATGCTTAAATCTTTTGTTATGTAGATGCCTAAAAAGATTTTCCTTTAGAAAAGGCAATGCTGGGTCAACTCGAAATTGCTGACTTAATATAAGTTCAAATTTCTCAAAACCTATGAGATAGTTCCTTAGGACATACATATTTCATATTTGAGACATCCAGTGATTGTTCTTTATCAATAATGCAGTTTCATGTCTTGATCAATTTATAAATTCATATTGTAAAGTTAGGCTATACTTTCATCAATATTCCCAGATGCCATATTGTACAAATAATGTACAGTACAGACCAAAAGTTTGGACATACCTTCTCACTCAAAGATTTTTCCGTATTTTCATGACTATGAAAATTGTAGAATCACACTGAAGGCATCAAAACTATGAATTAACACATGTGGAATTATACATTACACTTTACAAAAAAGTGTGAAACAACTGAAATTATGTCTTATATTCTAGGTTCTTCAAAGTAGCCACCTTTTACTTTGATTACTGCTTTGCATGCAGAAAAGGTGAACGGATGGACTCTACATGCCTGGATCCCACCGTGAAGCATGGAGGAGGTGGTATTATGGTGTGGGGGTGCTTTGCTGGTGACATTGTTGGGGATTTATTCAAAATTGAAGACATAGTGAACCAGAATGGCTACCACAGCATTTTGCAGCAGCATGCTATTCCATCCGGTTTGCGTTTAGTTGGAACATCATTTTTTTTTCAACAGGACAATGACCCCAAACACACCTCCAGGCTGTGTAAGGGCTATTTGACCAAGAAGGAGAGTGTTGGGGTGCTACGCCAGATGACCTGGCCTCCACAGTCACCAGACCTGAACCCAATCGAGATGGTTTGGGGTGAGCTGGACCGCTCACCGCTTCAATTTTGAATAAATCCCCAACAGTGTCTCCAGCAAAGCACCCCCACACCATCACACCACCTCCTCCATGCTTCACGGTGGGAACCAGGCATGTAGAGTCCAGCCGTTCACCTTTTCTGTGTGCAAAGCAGTAATCAAAGCAAAAGGTGGCTACTTTGAAGAACCTAGAATATAAGACATATTTTCAGTTGTTTCACACTTTTTTGTAAAGTGTAATGTATAATTCCACATGTGTTAATTCATAGTTTTGATGCCTTCAGTGTGATTCTACAGTTTTCATAGTCATGAAAATACAGAAAAATCTTTGAATGAGAAGGTGTGTCCAAACTTTTGGTCTGTACTGTACTTGAGTAAAAGGTAAACAGAAACAAAAAAAAACTTTCAGGTAGCAGGCTGTTGTAGACAACAAGCCATGGGAGCAGTGTGAAACAGCAAAATAAAAAATATTGTGGCTAGACATTGGATGGGGCTTTTTTCTCGGGTATGTGGTGTATAGACAGTGAACGTATATGAAATCAGATACTAGACATTTGTTCCGTAGATATGTTGGAAGATGTCAGGTTATGAAGGCAGAAGTTTTATTGTCTGCTAAATTTAGACATAATGGATCTTGTTAGGTAAATACTTAAAATAGAGCCTTTGCACAATTTTTGCTGAGGGTTGGATGTGCAGTTTGTGCCTTCTTGTTCTTTGTGTCCATTAATTTTCTTCCAGCTATTTTACAGTATTACCACAGAGTAGGATTTTTCATCCAAATCAGGATAAATATATTCAAAGGAAAATATTTTACATTGCAAAATCAAAGTTACACATTAAGGAAATATGTTTGTGTGGAGTTTCATTATTTAGTTTAACAATTTATACCTAAGCTATTTACTTTTCTTGAAGGCATAAAGGAGAAAAACAAAACCTGTGAGTAGGGAAAAGTGGAGGGAGGGATATTTAGTGTTCATGGTCAATCCAGCATGTGAGACATGCTCAAAAAGGGCCTATCACAAGATTCGAATTTGTAAACATATTATGTGGAAAATGAAAAAATCTTTATACTCATCATCTAGTAACCACTCGCACCCTTCAACTACTCACTACCACCCATCCGTTCTTTTCTGTCCATCTTCTCATCCCCATTCACATTAAAATCTTTGATCTTCTCGCACTGTGCCACATTTCCAGGGGTAATGGTGTCCGGGAGGGTTCTACACAGGCATGTGGGAGACCAAAGACATCTTGTCGTAAATATGTCTTGCGTCACCAGCCGCTTGCCTGCATAGAACTTATCACAGTGACATGACTCACAGAAGTCCGGCACAGTGCAAGAGGACTGAAGATTCCAATGTAAGCAGTGGGGTGTCAGAAGAAGTGGTGAGGACTGAATGGGTGTAACAGAAAGGTCCAGAGAGGCAGCAGTGAGGTGAGTTTAAGGATTTTGTTTATTTTTTAACAACTTTAATTTATTCGCTCATCTCTAGTCTGTTGCTTTCAATACAAAAAATAAAGAGAGACTTCCCCTAGAACTAAAAAATATGCTTAACCTTCTTTTTATGGATACTAACATTTTTAACCAATCTATTTGGAATACATGAGAACATTTATAAAAGAAACTACATAAAGTTGATGGAGAAGTACTAATCTACCATTGTAAATTCACTTTTCTTGCAGCTGCGGAGATTTAGAAGAACAATTTTTGCTATAATCAAGTATACTATTTCTTGTAGGTAGTTATGCATCAGTTTGTGAAATGACCAAAAGTACCCATTCAATGGTAAATGGACAAGATAGTAGTAGTTAGTCCCTCCAAAAATGGACATTTTCATAAAAAATGTAGAAGGTCAGTGTGCTGCATTGCATTTTGAGCAGATATGCATTGAGAAATTTCATATAAAAATATCTCTTGGAAAACACTTTATTTTCTTTATTCTCATTGGGTAGGCTGGTGTCCACATGAGAATAAGTCATCCAGATCCTTGTCTGATAGGTGTCATATAACAGCATTAATTTGCAGGTTTAGGGAAAGTTATGTTGTGTTGGAGTGTTAAATTATTACCTACATAAGGATGATGTTTTGCTTAGTCTATTAGTGTTTATATACAATTTACATACAATTGTATCTTCCCCAAGTCAATATGTGAAATATTTTGTGAGAGCAGAGCGTCTGTTGTGGAAACTTGATTGTTGAATAAATGATAAACACAATGAACAGTTTGGATTTAAACCCAGGTGTTCTTTGGTCTTTCATGTTGCTCTGAATGGGAGGTTGGTTCTGAGATCTGTAGATAGATTTGCCTAAAGAGTTTGTATTAAGATGGTCAGATTTGGCTACTAACTATTCTTATTTGGGCCGCCAAATTGCATATTCATAGTTCAGGGATGTCAATTATTTTGGGCTATGTTTTTGGAGAACAAATTGGTCATCAAGTTCTCCATTTGAAACCTTGAAGCAATGAGTCAATTCACTCTTTGTTTTGTGGTTTTATATAGAGCAATCATTGATCTAAAGATCGCTAGCAAGATCGCTCAAGCGTCAGCGATTTTATGACGCAGCAGCGACATCGTTAGCGACGTCGCTGTGTGTGACATGTAGCGGCGATGTGGCCCCCGCTGCGATGTCGCTGATCGTGCACGAACGGTTTGGGCCGTATTTTGATCGTTGGCATCCTGCTGGTGAGCCTACACCTACTTGGACTTAAGTAAAGTTATCTCATTAGGGGTCAAATACTTTAATTGGTTATATCTCTGCAACAGACAAGTGAAATAAAAAAAAAGTTTAATTCCACTCTGCATCCACTATTATATTATGTGTCCAGCTCAACATGAACATTTTGTGAAAGATCCTCATTGTTTTAAGTGTTATTTCATAAATCAAGAGTAAACATGAAAATAAGAAGTTTTGTAACAGATCAGAGAAATCTGCTTCTTTCTCTCTAAGGACTGATCTTTCTTTCTTAAAATTCTTAATGCACAAGTAAAATTTGTATTCAGTGAAGACAGATTATTACATTACTGAGATTGGAGATGACTATTACTACTGATGAGATTCTATGTAGATGAGAGGAGGGAGGAGCTACTGGCAGAGCTCCTCCCAAAGAAGCGAAAGCGAAACGCGCATCGGGGCAGAGGGACACCCTTCATGTGACATGGCAGGTATTATATAGTTCTTTATTTGACTATACATGGACCATTCATCCCGCACTCTTCCTTATGACTATTGTTAAGTCACAGCGTTATGAGTGTTAGTAATTGGGGCTGTTGTAGGTTCAATGTTAGTAATTAGTTTTTGATTCATGCTGGGCTCAGGTGGTTGTGTTAATCTATTCAGGTGTGCACATTCATTTGATCTTTTACTCCTTGTGGCTGGTGTTAGTCTATAGAGTTTTTTTTTTACACAATCTGATTATTGGAATTTCCAACAATTCTTTTGCTGCTGCTGTGATTGTTACATGAGATGGGATTAGTTCCCTCTTCTTTGTCCTTGCACCTTCTCTTGTTTTGTATAGTGGCAAAAAAATTTTTTAATCATGTTCTAATAAAATCATGTTTTTAATTCTTTATGGTACTTCACTTCATTTACCTATACACAAATAGGGGTGAATATAGAAATTTATCAGTAGTAACAGCCATCTCCTACCTCAGTAATGTAATAATCCATCTTCACGGAATACAAATTTTACTTGTGAATTAAGAATTTTCAGAAAGAATGATCATTCCTGAGAGAGAAAGAAGCAGATTCCTCTGATAAGATATATTGCAAAGTTTCTTATTTTCATGTGTACTATTGATTTATGAAATGTAAATTAACACTACTGTTACTCTTTAAGTCATAAATTGCTCACTATAATAAATCTGACTTCTGTTAACAGTGACAGTATGTGTTTATAATAAAAACATTATTGTGCAATGTGATGTTAAAAACTGACCATTTATCAGAACAGTCCACTTAATGTAACAGAAATAATGGATAGGATTTCAACACACAACACGTTTGAATACGTTTGAATACAATTTTACAACAAGGTATAAACAAACTAAGAGATATTTGTTGAGGTGGAACTCATGGATTAATACGTTTACTTCAAAACTAAGAATAAATTAGTCCATTAATTAAAACTGATTAAACTGGATTAATATTAATTTTATAATCAGATTTTCTCAAAAATATATGGCTTATGCTGATGACTTCAACTTATGTATACTGATTTCTGTATTATTTCCTCATATATTCATTCCCCTACATAATTTCTCAGTTTTTTTCTCCTATGTTGCCCCTTTCTCACTTTATCTTTTCTTACTATAATATAAATCAATACAAATATTTGAAAACTGAGTGGTCCACTTATCCCACCAGTCAGCTGGTGCACATTGTAAGCTTTCTTGGTATACAATCAAGTAAAATATATTTTCCATTTTCATGGTCTTGTGAGAAAATATTGTCTTTTAATCCACAATTTGTAAACTATTGACAACTTTATCCAGTGATGCTATTTAGGGGCTTAGTGAACCACAGGAAATAGGGTCCTTTATTTTAGAGAAGGTTTTGCACCACAATATCATTGAATGACATTTTAGGCTATGTTTCAAATTTGTGTTGCGAGCTCTTTTTAGAACCTCTGTTGCATATTTTTTAACTAAAATAATTTACAAATTGTGCAGCAAACAGATATTTTATGGTTAGTAAAATGATGGACACAGTAATGGAAAGCCAACTAACACCATTATGCCAATGGGCTATATTTGGTGCTGTTGGTATCTGTCGGTGTAGGTACTGGTAATGTGAGTTTTTTTCTGTTTATTTGTTCCTGAAAAGTGATAGAAAATGGAAATAGAACCTCAGATGTGAACAAAGCCTTTTTCATCAGTTCTTTAATATATATTTCCAAAAGTGAAGCTTCCATTTGGATGACTGTTATACTACTGGATTGTGTCCTAATTTTAGCAATCTATTCACCTGTTTTATGTCAGTGGTAAATGTATATTTCATTTCTAAAGTAAGTAACTTTGTAACTTAGAAAATACCGTTTTTATGCCTGCGCTAACACAAGTTACTAAAATAAAGTCTGAAAATGAACATCCTGTGCATCAGTCTTCTGCAGCCCTGGGAAATATCAAGAAAATTACTCTTTCAGAGATATCTGTGTTTATCAAGGCTCTCATCTCCACAGCTGGAATACAGAAATAAAGAAAGGGGGAGAAATAATGTTAAAAACAGTCATCATTGCAGTCATGCAGGCAAAAAAATATGGCAAAAAAAGGTCTAAGAAATTGCTGTTGCTCCAGAATAAGTGTGCTGGCTTATGTGAGGGGTTTAATCATATTGAACACTCAGATGCTATCAGAAGCATTGTATATCTCTGTGAAAGGACTGTTTCTTTCAAGCGCAAATGTCATGTCGTCTTGTACGATCATTATTCGCAGAGCAGCTATTCCAGAGTACATTCAATCCTCTCCATAAAATGCTTTTATTTGTCTTCCTAAGTTTCAGCCAGGTAGTCCGACCAGCAGCTTCCTATAAAAGCAATAATACTAGAAGCAAATGCAAGGTTTGACTGCAACCTCGCATAATGTCATGGTGGGAGAATATATCCCGTGGCGTAGCAAGCTCACAAATGTTTTCCTGGAATGCTTTTAATTGAATTATCCCATATGCATTGTATACAGAGTACAGATTTTTATGTGTATAATCGAATATTGAACATACAAGGCAACATTTATCGCAACTAGCAAAATAGCAAAACTTTTCAACCATTTAATAGAAGAGATGTTTTAACCCCTTCCATCCTCAGCTAGTTTTGGCATTTGTGACCAATGCCCAATTGCCTTGTGTTATGTGTCAATCTTAGAGATTAGCGGTCATTCAAAATTCAAAGTCGCTTATTTGTGTGGCTTTTCCCTGGAAATTCTATTTGCAAATAAAGTTATTCTCTTCAAATTTAATGTCCCTTATTATGTTCCGGTGTCTCTGCAGACCCAGTGCATAACAAGCGTAAAGTGTATAAAATTAAAAAAAATACTTATTCTTACCTCCCCGATCACCTCTCTGGCACCTCCTCCAATAACTGTCTGGTCCTTATTGCATCTTAAGATCAACGCCACATGTGCTAAAATACCTAGGCCTCTCATGGTGGGCTAGGAAATCTGGCTTTGATGGAGCACTGAAAGGTATTGCTCACCAAGGGCACAACGCGCGCCGTGACAACATAAAACCATGGTCTTTTGCAAACTTATGCAGAACCTTCATGAGCACTCCTCAAAACCAAAAGTCTTTGCCTAGTTTGAATGTCCTGGTTAGTGTGAGAGGAGGAAATCTAAAGATGCAGCATGGACCGGATGGGTGAGAGTGGCAGTATAAAGGCTGGGTTTTTTTACACTTTGATAGCCTTTTAAAGGGAATCTGTCACCCTAAATTGACGGGACATTTAAATGATGGCAGTCAGGTCAGATGGGCGGTGTTTTGGGTACTTGCCTTAACATGTTGTTCGCCGCTGTCTCTATTATTTCTGGGAATTGTAGTCGTTGCCCTCCATATAACGCACCTGCGCATTGCAATCTTGAATTGCACACGCGCAGTATGCTTTGCCCGTAGATTGCAATGCACAGGTGCGTTATATGGAGGGCAACGACTACAATTCCCAGAAATAATGGAGACAGCGGCGAAAAACATGTTAAGGCAAGTGCCCAAAACACCGCCCATCTGACCTGACTGCCATCATTTAAATATCCCGCCAATTTAGGGTAACAGATTCCCTTTAAAGTTCGAAAAATGCTAGGGGAAAATTTATCCTAATATGTGATTAATTATGAAAATATTGAAAATATTAAAATTTTGAAACTTTGAATGTATATTTTACTAAAAGGAACCTGACAGCTCCTCTATTATTTCCAAACCACAACTATGTTTTTATTTTTATGTTAATACAACTCTCTGCTAAATCTTGTGTGCGTGTGACTTTCATCCCTTCAAGCCAGTGCAGAATGAAGCCTGGTGTATGTTCCCTAGCTTCATTGGTGCACTGTGTATGTCTGGAAAACACATAATGACAATGTAATCTGCTGTCCACAGAGGAGTCGAAGATAATACCCAGAAAGAGAGCACTGTAAGCATGGATAACTGTGCCCCCGGAACAAGCGCAGTGCATTTAATAAGCCCGAGAACATATATTCAGCTCCATTGTGCACTAACATGAAGGGATGATAGTTGCACACTTCCACAAGATTTTCAAACAACTGGCAGTGATGCCGGCTCTTGCAAATCATGTTATAATGCACATAGGGTTGTAATAAACTGATTAGTAAGATGTCTAGTCTGTAGAAACCCATTCCTTTTTTGACTAGTCTAACACAAATTAGCATATTGCAAATGGGTTTACAAAGTTGTATTTTGCCATTTACTGCAATTAAGTATACATTACAAAGGTCTTATTAGGGAAGCTGTTAACATAAGAATAAATACATGGTGGTTGTTTAAGGGGCATTGAGATGCTGGCAGTTTACTTTTAAAGTAGATAGTCACACCAGAAAAAAATAAAAATCACCATGTACCAAATGTCTCCTTTATACCAGCAATATTTTTCTAACATCCTTTTAGTTATTACGATTTTAAAAGGTTAAAAATTTATCAGCAATTTTCATATTTTCAAGCAAATTTTCAAAACTAATTTTTTAAGGACCTATTCATATTTAAAGTGACTTTGAGAGAACTATATAGTAGAAAATACACAAAAGTGACCCCATTTTAAAAATTACAACCCACTGCTAAACTCTCCTTCCCCTCCAGTCCTCACCATCAATTGGTAATCAATGCATCTTCGGATACCCGTCACGAGGCTGAAATCTCCAGGCCTCTCACACTGTGCTGAAATTTCTGGCACTAATGAGGCCCTGCAAAAATGCTTGAAAGGTGACAATGTCATGACATGACCTTGCGTGCACATGAGAAAAACCATCACAGAGATTTCAGCATTCGCGGCAGTGATCAGAAGGTGAAACGAGGTGTGGATGGTTGATGGTGAAGAGCATAGAAGCCGTAGAGGAGAGGGTGCATAAAAATATGAGGCTAGTATAAAGTATTTTTCGATTTATTAAACTTTTAATCGCCCTTTATGAATCTGTGCAGAAGTGTATTAGAAAAAAATCCGCATTATGACAAACTGGGATTTTTGTACAATTTGAGCAAAATTCAATTCAAATTGAATATATTGTTTGGCTCATAAGAGAAGAAGCGCTCTTTAGCTTTTAGAGCTCTGATTTTGCTAAATAGTTTATCTATAGCATTTGCAAAACCTCCAAGGTGCCAGAGAAGCAGAAAACTCCCCCATTTTGGAAACAACACCACCAGGCAAATCATCTAGTGGCGCAGTGATCATTTTGAACAGTGGCATACATAGAAATCATAGGGGCCCATAGCAAAAGTTCTAATTGCCCCCCCCCCACAAACAAAAAAATATAAATATTGAAGCCCCTTAGTGTTCTCACCAGAAATATCCTCTTATGGCAATTTTAAGGTATGATGCTCCCAAAAATGACCCCACTCATTCACACATTGAGTAATGGTATCCTCACAGTGAATCTCCCCACAGTTTCACTCACACATACAATGCTGCACCTGCAAGTATGATGTCCCCACTCAGTATGTGGGACACCACAACCCCTTACTCAGAATGAGTGTCCCCATAGCTCCTCTCATAGAATAAGACCTGCACAGCCCCCACACAAAATGAGGGTCCCCACAACTCCCATACACAAAAACCCCTCAAATTAATCCTGAATGTCTATACTTTAATTTCATCTCAATGGCTTTGTTTTACATCTGTTCTATAACAGCTAGACTACGAAATTCAACCCAAAATAGTTCTGCACTAAACTGCATATCATGGGCTTTTATAGTGTACATGTTGTGTTTCAGTAGTTTTGATAAATGTGAGATGAAACCTTGTCAGTAGATCTTTACAACTCGGCCTCTTTTGTAACCAGCTATGTGTGAGTAAGGCGGTGTAACATCTTAAACACTATCTTCATGTCAATAAAAGTGACAAGAACAGAATGACAAAAACCCAATTTTACTAGTAAACATGATAAACAGCTTTCTTATAGCTGATGTGGACACTAGAATACCAGCACATAAATCATTAAACAAAGCTATAGTCAATATGATTCACAAAACAGACAGATATTTATTCTCTCAATGGAAACTCGTACAAAATGGATGTCTTCAGAATACAATATATTACAATAAGATGTAGAGTCTTCCTTTACAAAGCATATATGCTTTACAACAGTGACATCTGAGTTCTAAAATAATAACAGAATACAGTCACGATTTTGTATTTTATCATTTTTCTTTAATTATGAAGATGTAATATAAGGTCAGTTTCACATTTTTTTTCAATTTAACGCTTGGAATAAAATAAGAGTCATCTCATTATACTTTTTTGTCTTTATATTGCATTAATCTAGTCATGGAAGAAATTGCATTCATTATGAAGGACCAAACTTAAATGGGTGGTCTGTCACCTAAAATGTATTTTCTAGCTATCCTTACACCCTAACTACTTTTGCAATTTCCTTTATTGCACTACCTAATCTCTAAATATGTTTTTTACTGTACTTCCTATAATGCTTTGTTTGAGAGAAGTCTTGAACATGATGTCACGAGAGGCTGGGGCTGCACTCACTCCTCCTGGACAGGATGTCATCAGGGGGCAGTGCTGCAGTTACCTACTAGTTTCTTGCATCGCCACCCTCTGAAGATGTCCTGGATCCTGAGAGATGGAAGCTGTGGCAAATGTTTGTGCAGCGCCAGCACTATGCTTTTGTCTCTGCCACCATAGCTTCTAACTGTAAGAAGATGAGGGCAGATGGTGAATATAGAAGCAGTGAGTCATACTGGAGCTTCCCCACAGCTTCTTGCACCACCTAAGTCATGATCAGAGGGCAGTACTGGTGTCACTCACTGCTTCTAGCACTGCCCTCTGATGACAACTCATTTGAGGGAAGTGCTAGAAGCTGTGAGTGACATTAGCCCTGCCCCCTGTGACATCCTGTTTCAGGATGGGCGATGGACACTTTGGGAAGTGAGTGCAGCCCCAGCCTCCTGTGACAACACATTTGAGACTACTCTTAAGCGAAATGTCACAGGAAGTGCAGCAGAAAATCACATTTAGTGATTAGGCAGATTAGAAAAATTGTAGGAATTTGTATGTGTTGTAAGTATAAATAATTAGAAAATACATTTTTGGTGCCAGATCCCCCTTAAAGTCACACTGGAAACAGGAGCCTCCAATAAACTAAATGTTATTTGCAATATTAATTTTTTTATATTACATATGAAGTTTTGAGCCCCTCAAGCACCAGACTTAGGTACAACAGCTATATAGAAGTGATGCTCCTATATGTAGGTAAAGAGGTAAATAGGGCATAAAGTTGACCTGCCTGAAACTCCCTGATTAGCCCAAGAATAACCAATAAGTAAGAAAGGTTGCAACACCTGGACCAGAATGGTCATATGCAACATTCATAGGTACTATCTACATTTACTGCAGCCCGGACTTTTGCAAGTTGGACCATAAACTGATGTGTTACCTGTCTGTGATGTTCTGAACTACTTTCTATAGTGTTAGTCAATCAGTGCTATAGTTCACACAGCCATTTGTTTTGTACTTTTTGTATTATATAATACATTTATTTTGAAATCAAATCTGCACAATATATTATTGTATGATTTATGATGGCTGTTAGCTTTTCATAGTTTCCGGAACCCATATTGAATGGATCATATATATACATGTAATGGTTTAATATTCATATCTGCAATGTTGACAAAACTAAACAAGAAAATACAGATTGACTTGTTAGTCTGCAGATGTCACTGCATAAAGTTAATATATTAGATTAAAATTCTTGCTTGTTAGCCTCAATTACTGTAATGTAGAACTATTCTTCCTGACAATACATTTTTGAAGTTAAATAATTGTCTGAATATCCTGAATGGACAGTATAACACAGATGATAGACACAGAAACAGCAGGAAACTGACATACTGACATAATCCAGAGCTAAATTCTTACAAATGAGCTATGCTTTGTGTTCCTACTTTGGTGCCTTATTTTACCAGAACTTAAAGTGGGCAAATGTAACGAGCATAGCTCTCGTCCTTGGAAAGAATGGGAGACCTAACATAAAATGTCTTCAAAAGTGCTTACAATTAAGGAACCTATTATACACCATGATTTTTAAACAAATGATACATTTTAAAGCAAATCTGTCAACAGAATTCACAATGTAAAGTTCATAGCTTATTAAATAAATCTCATAGACCTGATGGGCAGGTAAACTTATTTTGAAAATCCATGCCAGAGTGCTTTAAAACCCCTTTTTTCATATGTTATAATTTCCTGTAATTTGCATGCTCGGGGTTTTTCAAAGTCGCCGTTGGGTTGTAAGGTTTTGTTTGCGTATATGTGGGAATTTGAACATTGGTAAAAGATTGCTTTAAAGAAAGCTATTTTTCCAGATTGGTTTGTCTGTTGAAAGTATTGCTATTGTTGCTAAACAAGGAATTGATTTTTGCAGATTTGTCTTTTCTTTTTATTTAAAAAAAAAAAATGCAATTTTGTAAAGAAAAATTAAAATGATAATTAGTTCTATCAGTTCAGCTTGAAGATCAGTTTAAGAGCCCCGGTTGGCAGGACAATACTTTAAAAGTTTTTTGGTTTTTTTTACAGCAAATGAAGGCCTTGGGGAAAACCAGCAAAAGGAGAAACAACTTTTGAATCTTCAGTTTGGAGCAGGTGTGATGAAGAGCAGAGGATGTTGGTAATATTTTTTGCAATTAAACTTCTTTCCTTTTTATTTTTGCATCTTTCAAAGTAATGCCTTTTCCCCTTTTTGAATTTTATTTAGAAAATGGTATATTTGTTAAAATTATAGATCCTAAATTTATTGTAGAGTTATTAAGTGTACATTCATTTTATATTTTTTTAAAAACCTGAAACCTTTAATTTTTGTAAATTTGTACCCGGTTTTCATTTGTCTCACGTTTTCCAGACCCTTAACCCCCTTTCGCCGATAACAAATAGTACGCTCTGACAGTTCCCTGCTTTGGGGGGCTCGGCGGTGGCCCACATCAAAAGCCCCGACTTTTTCAGCGTTTTAAAAAAGGGCTGTGCCCCCAATTTGGTGCGGTGGGGAAAATCCCATCGCCCCCGCCGTTAACTAGTTTAAAACCCTGTCAAAGCTGACAGCAGGATTTTAATGTGTTCGGCGCCGGGGTTTGGGAAAAGAACGCATCGCCCCACCCCTGTATGTGATTGGGGTCGGGGGGGTTGCCCTTTACAACCCGAGGTTATAGAGACTTATGGTTGTTGCCGGAATTGTGTGAGTGCCCCTTGGTGGTCCCCCG
>JARQOD010000007.1:173518072-173640425 GCA_033576555.1 Oophaga sylvatica | reverse complement strand
GAAGTACAATATTCACAGAAAAAATCTCAGAATGGGGAAATCCTTAATTCCGGGTTTTTAACCCTCAAAAAGGACAGTGGTCAGAATTGTAAAATTGGCCCGTCTTAACTGCAAACCACCCTTGGGGGTGAAGGGTTAAAGCAGTGTTTTTAACTACAAAACTTAAAAAGTAAACCCCATCTGTTTTGTAAACCCTTTTTAAATTTATTTACTTTTTAAAAAAAAAAGGGGGAAAGGGTTAAGCTTAATTATCAATTTGTTTTTAAATCTATAGAAGCCAAAAGCTCAATTCACTATTGAGCCTCTTGGACTCGGGTGTCTAAAGTAAAACCCCTACTTTCAGCTGGGACATGTTTTAAAAAAATTCCCCCTACTCCACTTGTGTGGTACAATTTACAATCCTTTATCCCATTAGGCCTCTTTACTTTTCCGGCGGCGCCTGGGGGCCCCCCCGGCATTTTGCCGCAGCCCGCATCTGAAAATCTGATGCGCCGCTTCGGCTTTTTTCGCATTGACTGCTTGGGCCGCATGGCGCGCGTCAATGCTTTCGGGGGGTTTTGCCCCGGATTGGGCGCAAATGTACATTGCGGCGGCCGGACAAAACGCTGCTGAAACGTTTTTTTTTTCCCGGGATGGTTTTTTTTATCTCTCCAAGCTCAGCAACCCCCGGAAAAAAACCGCATTTTGCCCGCCGGAAGTGTAAAGGTTTTCACATGCGGGCTGGGGAAAAAAGCCGGGGGCCCCCGGGCCCCCCGGGAAAATGTGAAAGGGGGCCTTAGTTAAACTGTCCATAGGGAAATTCAATGAAGTTTAGAAAGGGGTGGTTGAGGAATTTTTGTTTGATGTTTCGATGTATCACAGTTCTGGTTTTTAGTGGTTTTTATACGTCCCACGTAATTTTTCACATGGGCATTTTATGGTGTTAAACACTTTCTGTGGAGCATTTGATGAAATTTTAATTTAACTCCAAAACCTCTTTTTTAATGCCCTCTTTTTTTTGGGTTTTTTTTTTGTCTGCCCTACTACATTCTTACAAGGAAAAAAACCCAGAGTGGGATTTTGTAAAAACGTAGGGTGTTTGTGAGGAAGATTTGATTGCATGATGGGTGCAATTATATTCCCCAAGTTGCGTGTTTTTTTGTATACAAAATTAAGGAAAGCAGAGATATGTTGTTATGGGTTGCGGAACGCACCAAATAAATATAAATAGAAGGTGCGTTCGCAGCCCGGGGTCCACCGTGCAGGCAGAACCTGCTGCTAGTAAGATGGCGCAGTAGGTGGTATGAGCGAACTCTGTTATCCCGCAGAGTCGCAGATATGGTCTCTGTAGCACTATATGGCGAAGTGGGCAAACTCTGTTACTCCACAGAGCCGCTAAATAAAAGGATATGGCGCTTTACGGCGATATAAGAGAACTCTGTTGCTCCACAGAGTCGCAACCTAAATGCTGACTAATAGTGATGTTCGCATGCCGCCACCGGGTTACATCCGGACTGCGCAGCTTCAACATAAAGTAGTCAGCAATGCACACAGCAAACTCCTCACTGGAGAAGCCGGTATACTAGGGGCTTAAATCAGCCAGAGCCCTGAATCCATACACACAACTCCTCACCGGAGGTGCCAGTATTCTAGGGGCTTATTTCAGCCAGGTCCCTAAACACATGCATAACCACACTGGCGCAAACACGTAACAAATTTGATACTAGCTCACAACCGTGCGGTTATGCCACCTTTTTATAGTAGCTACGAGCATGAGACCTTCCAGAAAGGACCAATGGTAAGCTGCTTCAAAACACCAACAGCTTCAGGAACTTCCTGGAGGACCAATAGGCATCGCAGCTGTATCCGAGCATGTGACCCCTGATCTCCAATGGAAGATCTTTCCCTGGGCATGCTCAGATGGAGAAACAGGACTTAGTCCCAAATCTGCCTGCTCCAACACTGGTTACAACAGAGGATCCAGGAGCGGCAGCAGCAAGTCTCTGCACAGTACTATACCGGGTGAGATGCTGGGACCGACGTCTCTGCTGAGCTGGTTCCACTGCGGCCGGAGATGGATGGGGAACTGCAGCGGGACTGGTTCGAAATTCCCCTTGTGCAGCAGCGGGAACTCGATCCCTAACCTATGTGTCCCTAAAATTTTGTCATCTTTAAGTAGATGCCAGTGTTTTTTTACTATTTGAGAAAAGTATTTTGGAGTTGTAGTTATACTGAGTTATGATAGGGATGAAATCACTAGTATTTTTAGTTTCCTTGTTTTTACTACGAAAAAGCTCAGACCGAGGGATGTTTTCCACTAATATTTTAGAGGTGGCTAGTACTTGTTTATCACATCATTTTTCCAGGAATTTTTTAGATAACTCTTCTGCCTCAATTTGGTAGTTTTCTGGTTTTGAGCAATTGCAGTGTAATCGCAAATTGAAGCAGAAGAGTTACCTATCTAAAAAATTTTTGGAAAAAGGATATGATCAACAAGACGGTTTGGAGTATAAAATTAAAAATTTCATCACGTGCTCCACAGAAGGTGTTATATACACCATAAAATGACCATGTGAGAAAATCTACGTGGGACGCACTAAACACCCACTAAAGACCAGAATCTGTGAACACATCAGAAACATCAAACAAAAATTCTTCAACCATCTGCTTTATAAACATTTCATTGAATCTCATAATGGATCAGTATAACTTATGGAGATAACAGGATTGGAAATTGTACCACACAACTGGAGGAGGGGTAATTTTATTAAGACAATGTCCCGTGCTGAAAATAGGTGGATTTTCACTTTAGACACCTTAATTCCAAGAGGCCTCAATAGTAAACTTGAGCTTTTTGGCTTCTATTGATTAATAACACTAATTGATCAATTAATGCTTAACATATATAAGGGTTCCATTGTTCTAGAGGGTCCATTCCTGAAGATGGAAGATGTTTCTTCTAAAACGCGTAGGTTTTTTGGTCCTCTCTGTCACTCGTACCTGTGACTCCTCCCATCAGCAGTCACACGGCATCACATGGTCCACCTACGTCATAAGGTCCTGCTCCTCATCATATTTTTACTAGGACGCAGTCTCTGACTGGAATGACGGGAGCCCCGCCTGCAACCTGAGCGCAGGAGCGCTGGACAGCCATCGCCTCACCACTTGCAGCCTGAGCGCAGGAGCGCTGGTTTGTCAACACTTCACCGCTTGCAGTCCTAGCGCAGGAGTGCTGGTCTGCTACCACATCTCAGCTTGCAGTCTTAGCGCAGGAGCGCGGACTTGCCATCACATCACAGTATATTGCCACCTCCACCGCCTCAGCGCGCTATCTTTGATGAGCAGGAGCCCCTCATCTATTGATCATCAATATTTGGAGAGGCTGAGACAGGCCGGGTCAGCTCTCTTTTTGGACTTTTTGAACCATTCATCTTGAGCAGGTTCTTTATCCTGCATTATATATGGACTAAAGACTCATATTATCTACCTATGTCAGGATATACTACTTATGTTGATTATTCAGTCCCACATATGTCTGCCTATTACTCCTAACCCCTACCTTCTGAACATTTCTCTTTTAGGAAATTTCGTCTGCACATACCAATTGTGATTGTTTACCATTTTCTTTTCCCAGGTCTTTCTTTCCAGGTTTTAACTAATTTTTCCTAAATAATTAATACTAATATTCATCTATAAACCATCACTTCTACAGCTCTGCAGTAAACAGCCGCCATCCTTGGGCTGTATGTCATCCTATTTCTCTTATTACAACTTTTAGCCCCAAGTTTTATTACACAAACTCAATATTTCAAACTTTTATTGTTTTTATTATATAGTCTACTAATTTTGTGTTATTAAAAACTCTTTGGATATATTTACAAATCCTCCTTTTGTTTTTTCAGCTCCAGCTTATACACATTTATTATTCCAATATTTTTTTAATCCTTTTGTGCCAACGCACAGCGCCAAACACGCAGCTTATCCGGACTGTTTCCTGAACGTGGAAACATACCCTAAGGTGTTTGTTGGCTCTTTCATAAGAGTTTGCTTCAATTTTTTAACCTATTCATGCATGACATTTAATGACATTTTTTTTCTGTCATCTGCAGTGAACATACTGATTGGTCAAGCATGTAAGCTTATTTTAATAGGAGAGGGAATAAGTTGTTGCCAGAGAAAACATGCAGCTGCTGGTCAGCAGTGGAAACACCTCAAATGCAACCTGGCATTTAACTTCTGCTGCCAGTGACTCTTTGGCAAAATATTTGCACCTTTTTTCAAGTTATCTTATGTGATTCCGTTCATTTTTGGATTTTTACACCAATGTGGCTTCTCAAGTTGCTTTAGACAAAAACAATTTACACAGCTCTACGTCTGCCCTTCTGGAGTGATAGTATACACACCAGTTATTTAGGTACATTTTTTTGTAATATTTTGTAAAATTTGCAACTTTTCTCGATAAGATGTCAAAAACTGATTTAAAGACAGAAAAAAAGGCAATTTTGAGCTTTGCGCAAAATTCATGAACTACATGCATAAAAAATTAGTAAAAAAAGTCATAGAATACATCTAGAAAAGTAACTTAAAAAAACCTATAAATGATGATCGGCAGGTAGGATCCAGCACTAATTAAAACATCATTAGGCTAATGGAAGGAGAAGTTCTCAGCCAATTGTTGGGGCAGTCACCACCTCTAGTAGTAGAATGCAAATAACTGAAACCTGACCAGCACCTCCAAACAAAACAAAGCAAGTGTGAACAGGTGCAAGATTCTATACCTGCATAATATACAAAGAAAAGAATGCAGCAACCTCGACGTAAATGCTAAGATAAATATATCTATACATATGGTAGAAATAGCTCAGCTCTGTGATAACAATCATCATTCACACCAGTGATGAAAAACATGTCTTAAAGATGAGAGAAAAATGGTAGACTGTGGCTGCAATCTGCAATTGTGGATGTGTTGTCATGACAGCCTGCTTTAGAAAAGGTCAGAAAGTATAAAATTTGATTACTTGTTATAATAGTGCTACCATTCTGCATGTCTAGATATTTTTTAGCCAAAGGGTTTGTGGTCACATATGTTGCTCTTTTGATTGCATTCTGGGCTTTAGTGGAGCTATACATCTAATGGCATACTAAAAATGAAAAATAGCCATAGCACAGTATGAGTTTTACTCAGCTGAGCTGGCTATTTAGTGATACTTTATACATTGTTTGTGCTTAAAAAACAAGTTTATGATACAAATTGACAGAATGCAGATTACAGTTTATTTAATTTACTAGGCTTGGACAGATGCTAGTCACAATCTGATGGGTGTTAGTGTAAGATGCCCAAGTGAGGTAATCTTGGGCGAGCTTCTGATCCCACTAGCTCTGGCATCCTACAGACAACATGTGCCCCAGTCCCGGGGTACTGCTGTGTGTGGAGTGCATCACACTTACCTCAGGGCTGCAGTCCTCCATTGGCTCCAGGGTTTCCTCTTCTGGAACCTCAGCAGTAGTAACTCCCGGGGACATGGATTCCATAAAAACAATTAAACTGGCCGTATTTATAGTACTAAAAGTCAGATGTAGAGGATAAGACCCTATGGGGTGGCATCTTTACCACAGGTACCGAACACAACTTCAGTATGGGTAGAACATGCCTTTTACTATCTTCTCTAGCCCTAGGGAATCTTCTCCTTTTCTAGCCGTATATCTGGAATCCATCTCACTCTGTCTCGTAGGGCCCCATTACACATAGCGACGCTCCAGCGATCCCAACAATGATACGACCTGGTAAGGATCGCTGGTACGTCGCTACATGGTCGCTAGTAAGTCGTCAAACAGGCAGATCTACTCAACGACGCAGCAACGATACGGCGATCCGTATAACGACCTCGGCGGTCGTTGGGACCTTGTCACATCAGCGATTCTGACAAAGACAAAGCAAAATCACACCTGCGTTGCTGACTTCTGAGTCGCCAACGAGGTCACTCGTCATTTTTATGGCATCAAACACAGCAATGTATGCTGGCCAGCGGGACACCAATGATCAAAAAATGGCCTAGGACATTCCAGCACGATCAGCGATATCGCAGAGGAGTCCCGGTAGCCGCTATGTGTCACACGTAGCGAGCGCTGGCGAGGTCGCTATTGCATCACAAAACCTGTGACGTTTCAGTGATCTCGCTAATGATCTCGCTATGTGTGAAGTACCCTTTAGAGTTTGAGTCCAATTTCTCCAGCAGCTTCGCATGCAAAACGTGTCCCCAGGCCCCGACGTCTATCTTGAGGTTATCAGGCCGGAAAAAGGGAACTCATGCAGAGGGGTTCTCTGGCAATCCACTGCCTCGAGGTTCTAGGCTCCCATTGTCCCTAGCAGCCCCTGACCTGAGCCTGCAGCTTGTCACTGCTCATAACTCACTGATTTGTCACTTCCTGAACTTGGCAATAACACTCAATTCCCCCTCCCCAATCTGGCCTGACTGTTAACCCACAACTAACTCTATGCCTGCTGTGTAACTGGGCAAACTTCACCTACATTCTAGACAGTGACATCTTGTGACCATTAGTTATTACTGGAGCTCACAGGGGAATTACAATTGTTATAACAAGGAAATATATCAGGAACAAATCATTATTCATATTCTACACCACAATAGCATTGATGTCTTCAGAGGGAGCATGGCATCTGATCCATCTCCCTACATTAGCTTCAAAGAATGCTTGTTTTTAATGCAGTAATTGGCTGGGTTACATTTGGTGACTCAAATGTTTTTTTCCCCTCATTCTAGACAATTGGAATAAATCATTAAATAATCAGCCATGGGTAGTATTATTACATCACATGATACACCATTTTAGGCCTCATACATACTGGTGTGTAACATCTTTTTAAAGGGAATATATCAGCAGGTTTTTGTAATGTAACATCTTCTTAAAGGGAATATATCAGCAGGTTTTTGTTATGTAACATCTTCTTAAAGGGAATATATCAGCAGGTTTTTGTTATGTAATCAGAGGACAGCATGAGGTAAGGGTTAAAACACTGAATTTAAAAATGAGTCATTTATCAGGTGGTGTGCTACTGCTTAAGGTACTGCCACACTAAGCGATCACACTAGCGATCACGATAACGACGCAAGCTAACGAGATCGTTGGTGTGATCGCTTTAAGGTCGCTAGTAGCTGCCAAACAGGAGATCTCATAAACGACACATCAGCGGTCAGCGATCTGTTTAACGACTTTGGTGGTCGTTAGGATCTGTCATTAGCATGTACTGAGCGCAACCTTTTCCACGCCCCTCAGCACAGATTGGTGGTCACTGTATATGTTTTATAATTATATGTGTGTTATAATTTATGTTTAGACCGCGTCATGAAAGACGGCGTATAGCGCTCCCTTTCATTGTTCTCGAGCGCTTCTGATTCATAGGAATTTCCAGCATCGCTCCTGCTCTCTGCGTCCTGCGAGCCTGCTTTGCAGCTACTGCGATCCACTCTGTGATGCAAAAGAAAACCTAGTCCCGCCTGCGCCGCTGTCATATGCGTCACCAACGAGGTCGCTCGTCGTTCGCAAAAGGTGTCAAACTCAGCGATATAGGCTCACCAGCGGGACGCCAACGATCAAAAAACGGTCCAGAACGTTCGTGAACGATCAGCGACATCACAGCAGGGGCCACATTGCTGCTACATGCAACACACAGCGACGTCGCTAACGAGATCGCTAAATAGTGACGTAGTAGCGATGTCGTTAGCGATCTCGTTAGCGATCTCGCTTAGTGTGGCATACCCTTTTCTTGCAATAAATGTTTTATCACCTGGGGATTATCACTGCATGGATTACAGGGCACACTTGCTAGCCCAACCACACTCCCTCCTGTGATAAGTAGCTCATTGTCAATAGCTATGTACATGCAGTACAAAGCCTGGTGTGGGTGTGATTAGCTGAGTTGTGCTTCATGTTACATCTCAGAATTCTGATTGTGTCTTTCCCTATATTATGCTGCTCTTAGATGAGGTATCAAAATCCTGCTGACAGATTCCCTTTAACCCATTCACCCCCAAGCCTGTCTTCACCTTCCTGACCAGTGTCACTTTTTTGTGGTATTATCTCTGGAACACTTCAATGAATCTAAGTACTTCTGAGATTATTTTGTTGAGTTATATTGTACTTTATGATAGTCACAAATTTAGAATGATATTTTTTGGGTTTATTTGTGAAAATATAGTAATTTTAGGGTAAATGTTGAAAATGTCGCAATTTAAACATTTTTATTTTTTAGGCCGTTAAACCAGAGAGTTATGTCAAAAAAATAGTTAATAAATAACATTTACATCATGTCTACTTTACATCAGCATACATTATTAAACATTTTATTTTGTTTTGAAGTTACAAGGGATAAAAGTTTATTAGCAATTTCTGATTTTGCCAACAAAATTTACAAAATCATTTTTTTAGGGACCGCATCACATTAGAAGTTACTTTGTGGGACCTATGTGACAAAAAATATCCAAAAGTTACACCATTTTAAAAACTGCACCCATCAAAGTCCTCAAAAACACATTTAAGAAGTTTATTCACCCTTTAGGTGCTTAACAGGAATTAAAGTAATATGGAAAGAAAAAAATGAAAATTTTACTTGTTACCACAAAAATGTTCATTTATCCTCAAATTTTGCATTTTCACAAGGGTATCAGGAGAAAATGGACTGTACAATTTGTTTTCCAATTTCTTCTAATTACATCGATACCTCATATGTGGTGGAAAACTACTGTTTGGGCGTACGGCATGACTTGGAAGGGAAGTAGCACCATTTGACTTTTGGAACGCAAACTTGTCTGGAATCATTAGAGGATGCTATGTCACGTTTGCAGAGCCCTGGATGTGCCTAAACAGTGGAAATCCCCAACAAGTGACCACATTTTGGAAACTAGACCTCTCAAGGAATTTATCTAGAATTATTATAAACACCTTGAACCCCACAGGTGCTTCACAGAATTTTATAACATTGAGCCATGCAAGTGAAAAACAAATTCCCACTAAAAAGATTGTTTTAGCCTCCATTTTTATTTTCACAAGGGTACCAGGTGAAAATGGACCCCAAAATTTGATGTGCAATTTCTCCTGAGTACCGATACCTCGTATGTGGTGGGAAACTACTGTTTGGACACACTACTGAATTTTGAAAGGAAGGAGTGACGTTTTGGAACGCAGACTTTGATGGAATGGTCTGTAGAGGCATAGTTATAGTAATTATAATAATGCTTTTGGTTTTATTGGTGTATGAATTTATAATGGGGATGTATATGTAAGTTTTGTAGAGTACATCAGACTATAAAAGGGCGTTGTGTTAACAGGGTAAAACCAAATTTTATCCATTTATGGATCTGTAGCATACTTTAAAGCAATCCTTAATGCAAAGGTCAGGTTTCTCAGAGCAGATTACACAATGGTAAATTGTGTCCTTTCATTTTCCACTCTTGGAGCATACTCTGCACCTTTCCTGTGTTCTCCCCTCTTTAGCAGTATGGGGAACCTCACCAGGAAAAATGTTACCCTGGTACAATATGGACACCTTCAGTTTCAGAAGTACTGGGACCCTCACCTTCCTGATTGCCAAACATTAAAGCCTTGAAAACTGCCACCTGAAACTGAAGGAAGGTCCTGCACATCAAAACAGCACAAAAGCATTTTATAGTGCCATTTGTACAATATGCTTGGCCAACTTTTTGTACTATACCTTTGCTTTTTGCATGGCACTATATGGTTTGATGACCTAATCTGAGTGATCTACAACCTCCCCTTGTACTTAGAATTATCCAGGATACAATGTGGCTTTGGGGCTCCTGTTGAGGTACCTCAGACAGTGACAAGGGAGCTGTTGTCATAGTGTATTGAGGTCAAGATACGGACATTACTTTTGTCCTTTTACTTGACCACCTGTATGTTATCGCTACATTGGGCTCTGCTGTCATCCTTTCTCAGCAGTTGCCCAATTAGCAGCTTAGGGAGTTCTCTATGATTACTTTGAATGGTGCCACATGCAACTGTATCTCTAGCAGAGAAGGGTCTTAAATTGTCAGATGCTGGTGTAAATGTTATCTACATGGAGATGATAACCCTTATCCAGCAGTGGTGCACCAATTAGCGCACAATTTTCACACTCACCCCAAGGACAAGGGGGCATTCAGTGGGGTCAGTCTGGGTGTCATTCCTTTCATAAACCCTAAATCTGTGGGTGTACCCTGATGTATTCTCATACAGCTTGTACAATTTCATTCCATACCTGACCCACTTACTGGGCAAGTCAAGTTTTGTCGGAAGTTCAGCCCCCTTTGAAATGAACCAGAAATTCATCTATACATTCGTCCCTTTGGGGGATTTGCTCCTCATCAAATTTTCTGCTGAAATGTTCACCTACTGGCTGAATTTTGTATATATGATCAAAGAAATTTAAAAAATCAATTTCATTGAGGCTTGCAGCATCAAATTGGATTCCTGAGCTGCCTGTAGCACGAACTAACAATGTGACGTCTGTTCTCTAATGTGCTGGCTATTTTCATTACTCAGCATTAATCAGTCTTTTGTTTTCTGCAAAAGAATAGCCGATGTTACTAACACTGCGATGTCCACTCCCGTAATGCTTTACCTCTCTACCTATAAAGCTACTCAGTACTAACTACTATTATTTTTTTTCTACAATAAAATCAAACAGCACTACTCTACTTATAGGAAAAGTCCCTTTGGGCAGACTCTGATCAGCAGTAATACTGCAACAGTGGGAAGAACACACGTTAATGTTGCAAAAAAAATCTGCGTCAAAAATTGAGCACAGATGCTCAGTGTAGAAGGCAATTGGGGGGTGGACCCAGGATGCACACATTTATATATTTCCCCCTCCAAAAAAGTGAGTCAAAAATGCAATTTTTGAGTGGGGGTAATGGGGGATATAGGATGGGGAGGTTGAGGGTTGGGAGATGGGGGGAGCTGGAATAGAGATTTGGGAACCACTGCTGTTGTTATCATGGATCGGTCTCGCAGACAGCACTCAGCACAGCACAATGGCCACCAATGAAGCATCTCTCTCACACAGAGGGGGGTCTACACAATGGCTCTGCACACCAAATCTCAGGGAAATATGGTGTGCAGAGCATCAATCATCATTTTCAATTAACTCTTTTAGCGACAATTGGTCAATAAGTATTGATCAGTCAATCAGCTCCCAAAGGGTTAATAAACAGGGTGATGCTGTGATCACCCCATCCATTTTGACTGCTCTGATTGCTGGTATCTCAGACAGAATCAATCACAGAGTGTGCATCATTGACTTTTTTGTTTAACTTTATTGCTAACACACTGTGATTTGCTGGTCAGAATGTACTGTGGTTTGCGGATTTCGTGAAGGGGTTAAAACCTTCAAGCTGTTTGAAGTTGTAATATGGTATAGACTTCTACACAGAAGTATAGTAGACAAAATAGAAATCTGTGACATCCATATATTTCTATGTGATCTACTATCATTTTTGCTTCAGATTTCCTTGTGAGTCTGAAAATATGCTCTTCAATCAGATGTTATATTACATACTGTCCTCTAGGAGCATTATTTCTTGTAGTAAATATCTCTTTAATACAACATTATACAGAGCATATGGTGGTACATAATTCTATTTACCAAAAGAGTCACAGAGATTTAGATAGGCAAGGGTCATGAAGATCAGAAAAAAATTCACTCCAGAAATTTAGGTGGGCAGGAATCATGAAGATCAGAATAAAATTGACTTCCCACTGATCAGTTTCTTTTTCAACTGGTGGCAATTCTAGCCTTCTGCTGGAGCCAGTTGTCTTACAGCCAGATAAATCACAGTAAGGGCCCCATCTCACATAGCGACACACCAGCGATCCCTACAACGATATGCTCTTGTCAGGATCGCTGGTGTGTCGCTACATGATCGCTGCTGAGCTACCAAACAGGCAGCTCAGGCAGCGATCAGGACAGCGACACTGCGGGTAGCGTCGCTTAGTAACCCGCAGTGTACGTTGGATACCAGCCCGCTGATGCAGGGAGCTGGTAACGAAGGTGCACATCGGGTTTCCAGGCGCTGCGTGGTGCCTGGAAACCTGATGTGTACCTTGGACACCAGCTCCCCTGCAGCAGCGCGCTGGTATTCAACGTACACATCGGGTTTCCAGGCACAGCCCCGCGCCTGGAAACCCGATGTGTATCTTGGTTACCAGCTGATCGCTGGTCTCCTGCCTGCCCCACGCAGCGATGCATGCTGGCCAGCGGGAGACCAGCGATCAAAAAAAAGTCCCTGCATTTCTGACACGACCAGCGATTCACAGCAGGGGCTTGATCGCTGGTACGTGTCCGACATAGCGAGATCGCTGCTGAGATCACTGTTGCGTCACAAAACTTGTGACTCAGCAGCGATCTCGCCAGCGATCTCGCTATGTGAGATGGGGCCCTAAGGAGTAGGATGAAGCACGGATCAGGAGAAGATATCTTTATATTTGTTTTTTTAATATGAAGTAAATAAGGATTAAAGAAAAGGAGGGAATTGTGGGAGGAATTGCTAGGATGATTTTTTTTCTGTTGAATTTTCTGTTTAGTGCTCCTTTATGACTAAGTATTAGAAAAACATTTTGAAGCATCTTAAACACCTCACTTCTCAGCTACAAAACCTTCACTTGTTACATGATTACCATTGATTGACACTTTATATATTTTCTTGCTTTCTTTTTTCTGCAGTGAAAAGTAATTTGTGAAAATTATAGAAATCCAATTGTAGACTGACTTTCCAGAGGGTGTTTGACATCTTCTGGGCTCCAGTCCATACAATATGAATATGACTTCAGATGTACCGGACTTTGTCCTTGAACAATCATCACTGATGGCGTGATAGCTGAAAGAGTGAATTTAGCCTTTAGAATTTTGTCTGTTATATTCATACAAAAAAGCATAAAAACAATGGAACTGAGGTTTGTAGATTAAGCACAAGCATGGCCAGTGATTAAAAGTGGATTTTAGCTAATGACAGTCCAAGAACATGTACACAATCATCCGTATAATTAAATAGACTGCAGAGCTCAGATAAAAACAATGTTAATAAATGCACCATTTACCAGGATTTTGTTTTTCATCTATTTTTTATAGTCTAAGTCTTATGGTCAAATAAATCCTTATTTTGTTTTTCTAGTTGTTCAGCTTTACTGAATCACTGATTGACATGTAGCAGAAAGGTAGACCTGTACTTCTGGAAAAGTTGTTTCTCTGAACTGCTTCTTGTATAACTAAAATGCAAGCCAATCAATATTTTATATGTACAATTTTCTACTGTGCTGCTTTTTAATTTCTATATTCTGTTTTCCTCATACATCTTTTCAAATTTTCCTTCTTCACCTGCAGAGATTTCAAGGGGAACTTAGACTGCTCAGTGTCTGCATTTAGTGTAAATCTCAATGTATATGTTGAATGCAGTAAGCTCTGACACTGCGTCTAGTGGTGGCTGCAGTTCATCATTTTCCTAATCTTTATAGGGATTTCCATCTTTCTGAGAAAATAATCTCTGACCATTCTAAAGATATACTATATATACTCGTGTATGAGCTAAGTTTTTCAGCACATGTTTTTGTGCTGAAAACGCCCCCCTCGACATATACAGATGGCGGGGGAGCGGCGGAGCAGCGGGTCACAGAGGCAGGAGCCGCGGCTGCGGCTAAAGCCTGTGCCCGCCGCTAAAGCACACATTCTACTTACCTTCCCTGCGCGCCCTCGCT
Source organism: Oophaga sylvatica (assembly GCA_033576555.1). Classification (NCBI taxonomy): domain Eukaryota; kingdom Metazoa; phylum Chordata; class Amphibia; order Anura; family Dendrobatidae; genus Oophaga; species Oophaga sylvatica. The sequence goes on along the minus strand of JARQOD010000007.1, from coordinate 173,626,679 downwards.
GCATCTCGTTCCAGGTCCAGCTGCTCTTCTGGCCAAGCGATCACTTGGCCCCACTCATTAAGGTAATGAACAGGCATGGAGTGAATATTGGTTGCCTACAATCTAAGGTAGAATGGCATCTTTAGAGTTTACATTTATTTTTGTTTTACATTTTGCTCTTTTACTTTAACAACACAATTAGATATAGCTAATTAGATCTGATGCTGGTAAAAGTTTATAACCTCTCCTGTACACGAAGTAGTGTTGTGGTTACATAACGAGTAATTTGCGTTTTCCCCAAATGCAGCAGGTCACCGAGTATGTGCTTTCTGGATGAAAAAACACACAACAAAGCAGTTATACTGATATAATCAAAATTTCTTTCTAGTCATAGATAGTGATTACACATTCTTCACAGCTAATTTAATGCATTTCTGTGAAAACCACATGGTATGTAATCTAATTAAACAAATGTGATTCAAATGCGATTAAAGTTATTAATGCGTACGGAACTGTGAAAATATGAGTTTGCTTTAGTCGGATTATAATTAAGGCTTACGTTTTTCAAGGCTTATTAGTTTCATTTATCAGAATATGTGATATTTTGGCTAGTTTATGCTTCAACTTAGAGGCTTTTTTAAGCATATGCATCGCAAAATGAGTTTTTCTTTTTTATGTATATACAAATAAAGTTTTAAGATCATTACCAATCATTATCTCTTGCTTGCTAGCAAGAAATATGTTGCTGTAGCATGAGTCGTTACTAAAATATAATGAAATTAGCAATAACATTACTGCAGAATTCATGTTGCCCTTCTTGGTAAATGCACCATTGTATATACACACCTGTACTTTGTTTCTCCCCCATCTCATTGTAGATTATAAGCTCTCACGAGCAGGGTCATCTCATCTTATTTTGCTTTAATTATTATATTGTTAACGTTGTTAGTTATGACTTGTGTTTTGAAACTGTTAAACTGCAAAGCGCTGCGGAATATGCGGCGCTATATAAATAAAGATTATTATTATTATTGCCAGGTTCCCTCTATTGTTCCGGACCTCGCTTTCTCAAACTGTATTGTAATTAGACTATTCCTTCAGCAATTCATCAATCTTTTATGGGTTTGATTGCTTTTTACATTGTTTCCTTGTTGACCATAACTTTTCTACGTGCCAAATAGTTCCTTTCCTTGCTCTCCCGAAAGCTAGATCAGATGTTTGCCGGTCTCTTGAGAGCCATACCACCACTGTTCCAGCTGAGCCATGCCAGAAAACTTTTTTTCATCTCTCCTATGTGTGAGATCACCCCTGGTTCTGGTGTCTTGGAAATATGTTGTCAGTAAAATACAATGCAGTGAGGATTTGCTCTTTTCACAAGTGCTGATAGAACTAAAATTATAACTCTCAGAAGACATACAAAGTTTTTTTTTTAAACAAAAAGAGATAATTGTGACATATTTTGTGACATATTTTGTTTGATGACTTACAGAAAATCTAACAGTTATCTAATGGAAATATGGACTTGACACAACAGATGTCGTGCTGTGTAATGAGTCACAAAGTAGGGAGTGGGAAGCTGTAAATTAGTTTGTCAACACTTTTACATCTTAAACTGGTCGTACGTACTGCAACTGATATCATACAATTGGCCCAATATTGCACTGTGTAACAACCTGCCTTAAATTAAATGCCTATTGAATACTCAGAAAAATACAGTGGGGAGATGGTCACTATTTGTACATTTCTCAATGGATCTAAACTTTTTAATTTTATTAGAGATGTAAGCTATTCTAATGGCAGTGAAGGGTTAAAACAAATAAAAACAACATATCTTCTTTCTACAGTAGCAGTCCATTTAAAAAATAGTTTTTTCCTAATTTTCTCTCTAGTGTGCTGCAATAATAGAAGAACATTGAAGAGGTTTTATAAGATCATAATAATAAGGATCTATCATAAGCTATCAACAGTAGATAGGTGGGTATCCAACTTCCTCTACCCTTTCCGATCAACTGTTTGAAGGGGTTTTGGTTCTCCTGCAAGCACTGCAGCCTTTCCAGTGTTCACAGTGCTCCACCTATTTACACTTAATAGTAACTGTGCAAGGACTTGCAACTTATTAAAGGCAACCTGTCACCTCGTTTTGCCTCTATAAGTTGCGGCCACTGCCTTTCGGGCTTATCTACAGCGTTCTGTAGATCAGATCAGTACACCTGTGCAGGAGTGCGACACGAAGCAAGGAGGATAATGACATCGCATGAAGATGGGAGGCGCCGGACCCAGATCAGCAACACCCATCGGATCGGACAGCCCCCCGGGTGAGTATAATAAAACCTCTTTTTCTTATCTTTTAGGTCGGACCGGGGACTTATCTACAGCATTACAGAATGCTGTAGATAAGCCCCGAAAGGCAGTGGCTGCATCTTATCGCGGCAATACGTGGTGATAGGTTCCCATTATATATTTTGGCTAAGGTTTCGCTAATGTGTATGGGGACGTTTACTGTTTTAAGTGCCCTGAAGATGTCTCCTGCTTGCAACGTGGCAAGTGGTATCCCAGATTCCAACAACTCTTGCTGCCTTTTATATTTAAGGACTTAATTTATCTGGTTTAGGTTATTGCGTATTTTTTACTGTTTATTTTATCTAATTTTGAGCTTAGAGTTGAAGGTTTTGAATCACTTGCTAAACTTAACAGTACAACTACAAATATCTTTAGGTTGCAAGGATTGTTTCAATGCAAATTAATTTGGTAATTTGTGAAAGCATCATATCAGAGTTTATAGTGTTAAAACAATACCTTTGTTAAATTAATAAAAACTACCAAGGGTATGTGTTTCAGAACATATAAAATGTGTATGAAGTGGGTTTTTGTTTTTAGAATTCTACATATCTTTAACTTATATCAAACACATGACCATTAAACAGAGAAAACAAAAAACAAGAAACAAATATCCTAAAATAAAACAAAATAAAAAATATATTGCAAAACATGCATGAAGTTGTAATAATAATAAAAAGGGTATTTGGTAAACATAATTTTGATCAAAAGAATGTACAAGCCATCCCGCCACGTCAAGGCAACCCTTTGTGGGACAGTCCTACTCTAATATTAAAAACCTTTCCACTTGTCAAGTGACGTAAATGTGAACAAGGCAGAGGGACTGAACCCACCAGTTGAAGCATAGGCCAGACAGGATGGATTTTTCAGCTCAAAAGCAGGGCGATCACACCCTTATATGTACAAAATGCACTGAGAACTAAATGAAAAACTGGGTCTGAACTGAAAAAGTAAGTTGATGTGTATGCAAAATGTAAATGCATATCAAACACATGACCATTAAACAGAGAAAACAAAAAACAAGAAACAAATATCCTAAAATAAAACAAAATAAAAAATATATTGCTAAACATGCATGAAGTTGTAATAATAATAAAAAGGGGGTATTTGGTAAACATAATTTTGATCAAAAGAATGTACAAGCCATCCCGCCACGTCAAGGCAACCCTTTGTGGTACAGTCCTACTCTAATATTAAAAACCTTTCCACTTGTCAAGTGACGTAAATGTGAACAAGGCAGAGGGACTGAACCCACCAGTTGAAGCATAGGCCAGACAGGATGGATTTTTCAGCTCAAAAGCAGGGCTGTCACACCCTTATATGCACAAAATGCACTGAGAACTAAATGAAAAACTGGGTCTGAACTGAAAAAGTAAGTTGATGTGTATGCAAAATGTAAATGCATATCAAACACATGACCATTAAACAGAGAAAACAAAAAACAAGAAACAAATATCCTAAAATAAAACAAAATAAAAAATATTGCAAAACATGCATGAAGTTGTAATAATAATAAAAAGGGTATTTGGTAAACATAATTTTGATCAAAAGAATGTACAAGCCATCCCGCCACGTCAAGGCAACCCTTTGTGGGACAGTCCTACTCTAATATTAAAAACCTTTCCACTTGTCAAGTGACGTAAATGTGAACAAGGCAGAGGGACTGAACCCACCAGTTGAAGAATAGGCCAGACAGGATGGATATTTCAGCTCAAAAGCAGGGCGGTCACACCCTTATATGCACAAAATGCACTGAGAACTAAATGAAAAACTGGGTCTGAACTGAAAAAGTAAGTTGATGTGTATGCAAAATGTAAATGCATATCAAACACATGACCATTAAACAGAGAAAACAAAAAACAAGAAACAAATATCCTAAAATAAAACAAAATAAAAAATATATTGCAAAACATGCATGAAGTTGTAATAATAATAAAAAGGGGGTATTTGGTAAACATAATTTTGATCAAAAGAATGTACAAGCCATCCCGCCACGTCAAGGCAACCCTTTGTGGGACAGTCCTACTCTAATATTAAAAACCTTTCCACTTGTCAAGTGACGTAAATGTGAACAAGGCAGAGGGACTGAACCCACCAGTTGAAGCATAGGCCAGACAGGATGGATTTTTCAGCTCAAAAGCAGGGCGGTCACACCCTTATATGCACAAAATGCACTGAGAACTAAATGAAAAACTGGGTCTGAACTGAAAAAGTAAGTTGATGTGTATGCAAAATGTAAATGCATATCAAACACATGACCATTAAACAGAGAAAACAAAAAACAAGAAACAAATATCCTAAAATAAAACAAAATAAAAAATATATTGCAAAACATGCATGAAGTTGTAATAATAATAAAAAGGGTATTTGGTAAGCATAATTTTGATCAAAAGAATGTACAAGCCATCCCGCCACGTCAAGGCAACCCTTTGTGGGACAGTCCTACTCTAATATTAAAAACCTTTCCACTTGTCAAGTGACGTAAATGTGAACAAGGCAGAGCGACTGAACCCACCAGTTGAAGCATAGGCCAGACAGGATGGATTTTTCAGCTCAAAAGCAGGGCGATCACACCCTTATATGCACAAAATGCACTGAGAACTAAATGAAAAACTGGGTCTGAACTGAAAAAGTAAGTTGATGTGTATGCAAAATGTAAATGCATATCAAACACATGACCATTAAACAGAGAAAACAAAAAACAAGAAACAAATATCCTAAAATAAAACAAAATAAAAAATATATTGCAAAACATGCATGAAGTTGTAATAATAATAAAAAGGGGGTATTTGGTAAACATGATTTTGATCAAAAGAATGTACAAGCCATCCGCCACGTCAAGGCAACCCTTTGTGGGACAGTCCTACTCTAATATTAAAAACCTTTCCACTTGTCAAGTGACGTAAATGTGAACAAGGCAGAGGGACTGAACCCACCAGTTGAAGCATAGGCCAGACAGGATGGATTTTTCAGCTCAAAAGCAGGGCGATCACACCATTATATGTACAAAATGCACTGAGAACTAAATGAAAAACTGGGTCTGAACTGAAAAAGTAAGTTGATGTGTATGCAAAATGTAAATGCATATCAAACACATGACCATTAAACAGAGAAAACAAAAAACAAGAAACAAATATCCTAAAATAAAACAAAATAAAAAATATATTGCTAAACATGCATGAAGTTGTAATAATAATAAAAAGGGGGTATTTGGTAAACATAATTTTGATCAAAAGAATGTACAAGCCATCCCGCCACGTCAAGGCAACCCTTTGTGGTACAGTCCTACTCTAATATTAAAAACCTTTCCACTTGTCAAGTGACGTAAATGTGAACAAGGCAGAGGGACTGAACCCACCAGTTGAAGCATAGGCCAGACAGGATGGATTTTTCAGCTCAAAAGCAGGGCGGTCACACCCTTATATGCACAAAATGCACTGAGAACTAAATGAAAAACTGGGTCTGAACTGAAAAAGTAAGTTGATGTGTATGCAAAATGTAAATGCATATCAAACACATGACCATTAAACAGAGAAAACAAAAAACAAGAAACAAATATCCTAAAATAAAACAAAATAAAAAATATATTGCAAAACATGCATGAAGTTGTAATAATAATAAAAAGGGTATTTGGTAAACATAATTTTGATCAAAAGAATGTACAAGCCATCCCGCCACGTCAAGGCAACCCTTTGTGGGACAGTCCTACTCTAATATTAAAAACCTTTCCACTTGTCAAGTGACGTAAATGTGAACAAGGCAGAGGGACTGAACCCACCAGTTGAAGCATAAGCCAGACAGGATGGATTTTTCAGCTCAAAAGCAGGGCGATCACACCCTTATATGTACAAAATGCACTGAGAACTAAATGAAAAACTGGGTCTGAACTGAAAAAGTAAGTTGATGTGTATGCAAAATGTAAATGCATATCAAACACATGACCATTAAACAGAGAAAACAAAAAACAAGAAACAAATATCCTAAAATAAAACAAAATAAAAAATATATTGCAAAACATGCATGAAGTTGTAATAATAATAAAAAGGGGGTATTTGGTAAACATAATTTTGATCAAAAGAATGTACAAGCCATCCCGCCACGTCAAGGCAACCCTTTGTGGTACAGTCCTACTCTAATATTAACCCCTTCACCCCCAAGGGTGGTTTGCACGTTAATGACCGGGACAATTTTTACAATTCTGACCACTGTCTCTTTATGAGGTTATAACTCCGGAACGCTTCAACGGATCTTCGCGATTCTGAGATTGTTTTCTCGTGACATATTGTACTTCATGTTAGTGGTAAAATTTCTTCCATATAACTTGCGTTTATTTTTGAAAAATACGCAAATATGGCGAAAATTTTGAAAATTTAGCAATTTTCAAACTTTGAATTTTTATTCCCTTAAAACAGAGAAATATGTAACACAAAATAGTTAAGAAATAACATTTCCCACATGTCTACTTTACATCAGCACAATTTTGGAATCAAAATTTTTTTTTGTTAGGAAGTTATAAGGGTTAAAAGTTGACTAGCGATTTCTCATTTTTACAACAAAATTTACAAAGCCATTTTTTTTAGGGACCACCTCACATTTGAAGTCACTTTGAGGGGTCTACATGACAGAAAATACCCAAAAGTGACACCATTCTAAAAACTGCACCCCTCAAGGTACTCAAAACCACATTCAAGAAGTTTATTAACCCTTCAGGTGCTTCACAGGAACTAAAGCAACGTGGAAGGAAAAAATGAATATTTAACTTTTTAGCCACAAAAATGATCTTTTACAAACTTTTTTTTTATTTTCACAAGGGTAAAAGGAGAAAATGGACAGATAAGGTTGTTATGCAATTTCTCCTGAGTACGCCAATACCCCATATGTGGGGGAAAACCACTGTTTGGGCACACGGCAGAGCTCGTAAGGGAAGGAGCGCCGTTTGACTTTTTCAAACTAAAATTGGCTGGAGTTGAGATTGGACGCCATGTCGCGCTTGGAGAACCTCTGATGCGCCTAAACAGTGGAAACCCCCCACAAGTGACACCATTTTGGAAACTAGACCCCCTAAGGTACTTATCTAGATCTGTTGTGAGCACTTTGAACCCCCAAGTGTTTCACAAAAGTTTATAATGCCTGGGTGTGAAAAAAAAAAAAAAAAAAATTCCACAAAAATGATTTTTTAGTCCTAAATTTTGAATTTTCCCAAGGAAATTGGACCCCAAAAGTTGTTGTCCAATTTGTCCTGAGTACGCTGATACCCCATATGTGGGGGTGGAAAACTGTTTGGGCGCACGGCAGGGCTTGGAAAGGAAGTAGTAACGTTTTGGAATGCAGACGTTGATGGGGGTCATGTTCCGTTTGCAGTGCCCCAGATGAGCCTAAACAGTGGAAATCCCCCACAAGTGACCCCATTTTGGAAACTAGACCCCCTAAGGAACTTATCTAGATCTTTGGTGAGCACTTTGAACCCCCAAGTGCTTCACACAAGTTTATAATGCCCGGGCATGAAAATAAAAAATCCTGTTTTTTTCCCACAAAAATTATCTTTTAGTCACTAATTTTTTATTTTCCCAAGGGTATCAGGAGAAATTGGACCACATAAGTTGTTGTCCAATTTGTCCTGAGTACGCTGATGCCCCATATGTGGGGGGGAACCACTGTTTGGGCGCACGGCAGAGCTCGGAAGGGAAGGAGCACCATTTGACTTTTTCCAACCAAAATTGGCTGGAATTGAGATTGGATGCCATGTTGCATTTGGAGAGCCCCTGATGTGCCTAAACAGTGGAAACCCCCCACAAATGACCCCATTTGGGAAACTAGACCCCCTAAGGAACTTATCTAGATCTTTGGTGAGCAATTTGAACCCTCAAGTGCTTCACACAAGTTTATAACGTAGAGCCGTAAAATTTAAAAATCATATTTTTTTCCACAAAAATGATCTTTTCACCCCAATTTTTATTTTTCCAAGGGTAACAAGACTCCAAAAGTTATTGTGCAATTTGTCCTGAGTACACTGATACCCCATATGTGGGGGTATACCACTGTTTGGGTGCATGGCAGAGTTTGGAAGGGAAGGAGCGCCATCTCACTTTTTCAACGCAGAATTGGCTGGACGCCATGTCGTGTTTGGAGAGCTCCTGATCTGCCTAAACAGTGGAAACCCCCCACAAATGACACCATTTTGGAAACTAGACCCCTCAAGGAACTTATCTAGATGTGTGGTGAGAACTTTGAACCCCCAGGTGTTTCACTAAAGTTTATAACGTACAGCCTTAAAATAAAAAATCCTTTTTTTTTTTTACAAAAATGTTTTTTTCGCCCCCAATATTTTATTTTCACAAGGGTAACAGAAGAAATTGGAACCCAAAAGTTGTTGTCCAATTTGTCCTGAGTACGCTGATACTCAATATGTAGGAGAAAACTACTGTATGGGTGCACGTCAGGGCTCGGAAGGGAAGTAGTGACGTTTTGGATTGCAGACTTTGATGGAATGGTCTGGGGGCGTCATGTCGCATTTGGAGAGCCCCTGATACGCCTAAACAGTGGAAACCCCCCACAAGTGACCCCATTTTGGAAAATAGACCCCACAAGGAACTTATCTAGATGTGTGGTGAGCACTTTGAACCCCGAAGTGCTTCACAGAAGTTTATAACGCACAGCCGTAAAAATAAAAAATCCTTTTTTTTTTTTACAAAAATGATTTTTTCGCCCCCAATATTTTATTTTCACAAGGGTAACAGGAGAAATTGGACCCCAAAAGTTGTTGTCCAATTTGTCCTGAGTACGCTGATACCCAATATGTGGGAGAAAACTACTGTATGGGCGCATGTCAGGGCTCGGAAAGGGAAGTAGTGACGTTTTGGATTGCAGACTTTGATGGAATGGTCTGGGGGCGTCATGTCGCATTTGGAGAGCCCCTGATGCGCCTAAACAGTGGAAACCCCCCACAAGTGACCCCATTTTGGAAAATAGACCTCACAAGGAACTTACCTAGATGTGTGGTGAGCACTTTGAACCCCGAAGTGCTTCACAGAAGTTTATAACGCACAGCCGTAAAAAATAAAAAATCCTTTTTTTTTTTACAAAAATGATTTTTTTCGCCCCCAATATTTTATTTTCACAAGGGCAACAGGAGAAATTGGACCCCAAAAGTTGTTGTCCAATTTGTCCTGAGTACGCTGATACCCAATATGTGGGAGAAAACTACTGTATGGGCGCATGTCAGGGCTCGGAAAGGGAAGTAGTGACGTTTTGGATTGCAGACTTTGATGGAATGGTCTGGGGGCGTCATGTCGCATTTGGAGAGCCCCTGATGCGCCTAAACAGTGGAAATCCCCAACAAGTGACCCCATTTTGGAAAATAGACCCCACAAGGAACTTATTTAGATGTGTGGTGAGTGCTATGAAGCCCCAAGTGCTTCACAGAAGTTTATAATGTACAGCCGTAAAAACAAAAAAATCTTTTTTTTTTACAAAAATAATATTTTCGCCCCCAGTTTTTTATTTTCCCAAGGGTAACAGAAGAAATAGGACAAATTTCACAATAACTCTTGGGGTCCAGAGTACGCTGATACCCCATATGTGGGGATAAACTACTGTTTGGACGCATGGCAGAGCTCAGAAGTGAAGGAACACCGTTTGACTTTTTCAACGCAGAATTGGCTGGAATGGAGATCAGACGCCATGTCACATTTGGAGAGCCCCTGATGTGCCTAAACAGCGGAAACCCCCCAATTCTAACTCCAACCCTAACCCCAACACACCCCTAACCCTAGTCCCAACCCTAATCCCAACCCTAATCCTAACTCTAACCCTAATCCTAACTTTAGCGCCAACCCTAACCCTAACTTTAGCCGAAACCCTAACCCTAACCCTAATGGGAAAATGGAAATAAATACATTTTTTTTATTTTATTATTTTTCCCTAACTAAGGGGGTGATAAAGGGGGTTTGATTTACTATTTATAGCGGTTTTTATGATTGGCAGCTGTCACGCTAAAAGACGCTTTTATTGCAAAAAGTAGTTTTTTGCATCGCCACATTTTGAGAGCTATAATTTTTGCATATTTTGGCCCACAATGTCATGTGAGGTCTTAATTTTTGCGGGACGAGGTGACGCTTTTATTGGTACCATTTTTGAGCAGGTGACATTTTTTGATCGCTTTTTATTTCGATTTTTGGGAGGTTAGAATGAACAAAAATCAGCAATTCATGAATTTCTTTTGGGTGAGGCGTTTTTATTGTTCCGCGTGTAGTAAAATCGATAAAGCAGTTTTATTCTTCGGGTCAGTACGATTATGGCGATACCTCATTTATATAATTTTTTTATGTTTTGGCGCTTTTATAGAATAAAAACAATTTTATATAAAAAATAATTATTTTTGCATCGCTTTATTCTGCGAGCTATAACTTTTTTATTTTTTCGCTCATGATGCTGTGTGACGGCTCGTTTTTTGCGGGACAAGATGACGTTTTCAGCGGTACCATGTTTATTTATATCCGTCTTTTGATCGCGTGTTATTCCACTTTTTGTTCAGCGGTATGATGATAAAGCACTGATTTTTTGCTTCGTTTTTATTTTTTATTTTTAAGGGGTTCACAAAAGGGGTTAACTAGTGGGACACTTTTATAGGGGGGGTCGTTACGGACGCGGCGATACCATATATGTGTACTTTTATTGTTTTATTTTTTTATTTACAATAAGTAATGAATTTATTGGGGAATATTTTTTTTTTTTTTTTTGGATTTTTTTTTACACGTTTATTTTTACTTTTTTTTACTTTTTTACTTTGTCCCAGGGTGGGACATCACTGTATTTCATCAGATCGCTGGTGTGACAGTGTGCATAGCACTCTGTCACACCAGCGATGTGACAGGCAGTGCAGGACGCTTCCTCATGCCTGCTCTCGGCAGGCACTGAGGAAGCCGCCTCCCTCCAGGACCCCAGCGCCATCTTGGATCCGGGTCCTGGGAGGGAGGAAGCCCTCAGAGCAGCGCGATCACATCGCGCTGGTCTGAGGGTCTCAGGGGGGCGCGCAGGGAGCCCCCTGCCTGCGCGATCCTCCCCTGTGCCCCCAGTACACCGCGATCATGTTTGATCGCGGTGTGCAAGGGGTTAATGTGCCGGGAGCGGTCCGTGACCGCTCCTGACACACAGTCACGGGTGTCAGCTGTGATAATCAGCTGACACCCGGCGGCGATTAGCTGCGCTCCCGGAGGGAGCGCAGCTAATCGCCTATGACGTACTATCCCGTCCATGGTCAGAATGGCACGGGTTTTATGGACGGGATAGTACGTCTAATGTCAGAGAGGGGTTAAAAACCTTTCCACTTGTCAAGTGACGTAAATGTGAACAAGGCAGAGGGACTGAACCCACCAGTTGAAGCATAGGCCAGACAGGATGGATTTTTCAGCTCAAAAGCAGGGCGGTCACACCCTTATATGCACAAAATGCACTGAGAACTAAATGAAAAACTGGGTCTGAACTGAAAAAGTAAGTTGATGTGTATGCAAAATGTAAATGCATATCAAACACATGACCATTAAACAGAGAAAACAAAAAACAAGAAACAAATATCCTAAATAAAACAAAATAAAAAATATATTGCAAAACATGCATGAAGTTGTAATAATAATAAAAAGGGTATTTGGTAAACATAATTTTGATCAAAAGAATGTACAAGCCATCCCGCCACGTCAAGGCAACCCTTTGTGGGACAGTCCTACTCTAATATTAAAAACCTTTCCACTTGTCAAGTGACGTAAATGTGAACAAGGCAGAGGGACTGAACCCACCAGTTGAAGCATAGGCCAGACAGGATGGATTTTTCAGCTCAAAATCAGGGCGGTCACACCCTTATATGCACAAAATGCACTGAGAACTAAATGAAAAACTGGGTCTGAACTGAAAAAGTAAGTTGATGTGTATGCAAAATATAAATGCATGTCAAACACATGACCATTAAACAGAGAAAACAAAAAACAAGAAACAAATATCCTAAAATAAAACAAAATAAAAAATATATTGCAAAACATGCATGAAGTTGTAATAATAATAAAAAGGGTATTTGGTAAACATAATTTTGATCAAAAGAATGTACAAGCCATCCCGCCACGTCAAGGCAACCCTTTGTGGGACAGTCCTACTCTAATATTAAAAACCTTTCCACTTGTCAAGTGACGTAAATGTGAACAAGGCAGAGGGACTGAACCCACCAGTTGAAGCATAGGCCAGACAGGATGGATTTTTCAGCTCAAAAGCAGGGCGGTCACACCCTTATATGCACAAAATGCACTGAGAACTAAATGAAAAACTGGGTCTGAACTGAAAAAGTAAGTTGATGTGTATGCAAAATGTAAATGCATATCAAACACATTTTGTGCATATAAGGGTGTTACCGCCCTGCTTTTGAGCTGAAAAATCCATCCTGTCTGGCCTATGCTTCAACTGGTGGGTTCAGTCCCTCTGCCTTGTTCACATTTACGTCACTTGACAAGTGGAAAGGTTTTTAATATTAGAGTAGGACTGTCCCACAAAGGGTTGCCTTGACGTGGCGGGATGGCTTGTACATTCTTTTGATCAAAATTATGTTTACCAAATACCCTTTTTATTATTATTACAACTTCATGCATGTTTTGCAATATATTTTTTATTTTGTTTTATTTTAGGATATTTGTTTCTTGTTTTTTGTTTTCTCTGTTTAATGGTCATGTGTTTGATATGCATTTACATTTTGCATACACATCAACTTACTTTTTCAGTTCAGACCCAGTTTTTCATTTAGTTCTCAGTGCATTTTGTGCATATAAGGGTGTGACCGCCCTGCTTTTGAGCTGAAAAATCCATCCTGTCTGGCCTATGCTTCAACTGGTGGGTTCAGTCCCTCTGCCTTGTTCACATTTATGTCACTTGACAAGTGGAAAGGTTTTTAATATTAGAGTAGGACTGTCCCACAAAGGGTTGCCTTGACGTGGCGGGATGGCTTGTACATTCTTTTGATCAAAATTATGTTTACCAAATACCCCCTTTTTATTATTATTACAACTTCATGCATGTTTTGCAATATATTTTTTATTTTGTTTTATTTTAGGATATTTGTTTCTTGTTTTTTGTTTTCTCTGTTTAATGGTTATGTGTTTGATATGTATTTACATTTTGCATACACATCAACTTACTTTTTCAGTTCAGACCCAGTTTTTCATTTAGTTCTCAGTGCATTTTGTGCATATAAGGGTGTGACCGCCCTGCTTTTGAGCTGAAAAATCCATCCTGCTGGCCTATGCTTCAACTGGTGGGTTCAGTCCCTCTGCCTTGTTCACATTTACGTCACTTGACAGGTGGAAAGGTTTTTAATACAAGAGTTAGGACTGTCCCACAAAGGGTTGCCTTGACGTGGCGGGATGGCTTGTACATTCTTTTGATCAAAATTATGTTTACCAAATACCCTTTTTATTATTACAACTTCATGCATGTTTTGCAATATATTTTTTATTTTGTTTTATTTTAGGATATTTGTTTCTTGTTTTTTGTTTTTTCTATATCTTTAACTTAGCTACATCCCTACTTGGATCTTAATGATAGCACCACAGAATGTTAGCCCCAAGCACCACTTGATTTGTGAAAATGGTCAAAGGAAAATTATCTGCTAGTTCACTCCGTGAACCATAATGGATTGAACTAGATGATCTGCTGGCCCTCTAATTGTATTTCTATGTGTTTATTAAATCTGCAACTCCATGAGATATCATGTGTGATACCTGTGTGGGGAACAAACTAATGAAGTGACCATGATAGCCTCTAATTTGCTCCTGAAAGCAGACATCCATGGACATCTGGCGGCTTGCCATGTTGTGAAGATTACATTAGAGAGTAAGGCTCATGGGCAGATTTAAACTTTTTTTTAACCATTAATGCATTATGTTCTACATGTATATCATGGAATTCCTTCCGTTAAAACAGCATTTTGAAATTCTGCTGACATTCACGTTATGTTTCTGTGTATTCAACAGCAGCATCATGGTGCAATTGTAACTGAATAGCTTAGTATGAATAATACATGGTATCTGGAATAACAAAAATAGGCAAAAATTAAGAATAGTCCATAAATTGTATGCAGTCAAAAATAGTACAAATAAGAAGGATAACATACTAGAAAAATAGGGCCCTTATTTTGACAAAAATAAAAATGCTACAGCCTTTAGAATACAATGACATAAGCATTACTGTTTTAAAAAAATAAAAAATAAAAAACATGTTTTATTCTGAAAAATGACTAAAACAGAAAACATGGAAGAATTTAATATTACCTAATCCATTATTTTATGAATTTGCTTTTATTACTTTATCAGCAAAAAATAATGTGATGGTTGAATTGTTGTTGCTGTTTAACAAAATGTACCCTGATGCTTGTAAGTCTTGTGATGCTACAGTAAACCCACTAATACAGAGGTTTTGAAGAGCAGATGGAGCATCTATAATTTGAGATTCTATAATTTACCCTTTTATAGAGTTTCCCTAGTGCTGCATTGATTGACAACAACTTATATGCGCACATTTTAAAAGGTTATTTCCATCTATTACAGTAGTGCTTCAAAGTTTATGAATTCTTCAGAATATTACATATTTTTGCAAAGATTTCACCTATAGCTACAACAGAATTTCATATAAATCCTAAAAATAGATACAGAGAACCAAATCAAATAGTCAAAACATTAGATTTTATCTTTACCTTTACTAAATGAAGAAAATTAGCCAGTATCACATGTGTGTGAGAGACACTAGTATTTAAACCTTTTGACTTAGCAGATAATTTGAAGGTGACAGTCTGTTGTTTTCAAACAGTGGTATGACAATCAGGTGTGAGTAGGAGAACCGCTTTAATTAAGAATAGTGATTTATCCAATTCTATATTTGTATCATGGCAAAAACAAAAGAGATTTATGAGGCTGGAAAAAAATAGCAAAATCATCTCTAAAGAGTTTTGACTCTACAAATCAACAGTCAGATAGATTGTGTACAAATGCATGAATTTCAAGTCCATTATTATCCTTCCCAGGAGTGGTCAACCAGCAAAGATCACTCAAAGATTAAGGCGTATAACAGTCTGAGATCGCAAAGGAACCCAAGTTAACCTCTAAGCAACTAAAGGACTCTCTCTCATTTGTGAAGAATAATTGCCATCTGAAGTGCACAAAATAACAATTGAGAATTCCAGTTTTGCAAGAAGAAAGGCTCTGCACACCAGAAAGAACATTGGTGCCTGTCTGCCATTTAAAGGTCACCTGTACAAAGAAAAAGGTTATTGGAACAAAGTTTTTGGACAAAAGAAACAAAAATAAAGTTTTTTTTTAAATGAAAAGTGTTATGTTTGGACAAAGAAGGAAATTGCACTACAGGATAAAAATCTCATGCCATATGTTAAAAATGGTAGTAGTGGTATCATCATTTGGTATGGTTTTGCTGCATTTCTCCTGAACATCTTACCATAATTGATGGAACAATGAATTCTGAATTTTATTGGAAAATTTAAAAGTAAAATATCAAGACATGCACCAAAACAACAACCGAGAGCATACAAGTCGTTCTACAAAACAATGGTAAAAGAGGTATTCCCATCTCCAATATCCTATCCCAATATGTAGTGGGTGTAAAAATAATAGTATTAGCAAATATCTCTTATTAGAAATGTAGTATAGTTCTTCTGAGTCGATATGTCACTTACTACATGTGAAGGGCATTGCAGTAGCTTAGAAATTAATGGTTATAATAATCACTAACAACTAGATTACTAACTAACTGTTACTATATGAGTAGTTGTAACCATGAATTACTAAGCCATTGCAGTGACCTGCACATAGGGTAAGCAACATAACAAATCTGAAGAACCATACTAGATGTCTAATTAAAGGTATCCTACCAAGGTTACGGTGTTCCCTGTTGAGACAGTCCTAATGTCACGGGGCAGTTGTAGAAATACAGGGGACGAGGAACCTGGGCTTCTGAACTGCCCCTAAGGCTAAGGAAGGGCCCTGTCTTTCCTTAACTTGGGGATACACTTGAAGGTAGTGAGGTCCAAGCCACCGACCTGTCCCTGTCTCCTGTTTAGCACTGAGCTAAATCCACCAACCCCCTCCACAGGAGGTGAGACAGGGAATAATGTAAATAACACCAAAACAACAAAAGGAAAGACAGACACCTAGGGGTTAAATAACTAAATAATAACACTTAGCTTTCTCTGTTGCAAAGCACCGCACAGCAGAGTAAGGCACCAGAACAGGGAAATAGCAGAAGCATCACTGCACTCAGCAAGTTCCTGGCTCCAGCTTGGTTGGTCTCCAAAAGAAGAAATATCACCAACAGTCAGCTGACGCCTCAGGTAACCTTATAAAGGATGGTGGGAGTGGTAACTACCTTCCTCTGACAAGTCAGCAACAATGTAATTACACCAGCGGCCACCAGGGGAAAATACTGAGATTAACCCCTGGTGGCCTGAAAGGAAAAAGGTTTTAGTATGTTTTAGTATGCAAAAATGTGGATCGTGACAGTACCCCCCCTTTAAAGAGGGGCCTCTGGACCCTCAATACCGCACCTCATATACCACATACGGTGAGGACACCTCGATCCACCAGGGTTCACCCCAGCAGTCACCTGATTCTCAGGTTTATGGCAAACGCGAACTGATGGAAGTGGCAATAACATATGCTTTGAGGTACCACAAATTTCCAGAGCGCCGACCTGGGGAACGAATTATATACGGGCTTTACTGGGGGTAACTCCAGCTGGTAAGTCCCCGGGCCGAGAATGGCAGACACCCAATACGGCCCGATCATCCTAGAACTCCAGAGTCCAGCAGCACACTTCCACCAGATGTTTTTGGTGGACACCCATACAAACTCGTTCACACACAGGTCCGGACCTGAATGTTCATTGCCACACACACGTTTGCCACAAGATGGTGAACTCTTTGAGGAACTGACAACAGAGGCGTCCCCCTGTGTCACCACAATCACACAATTCTCAGAGGAAACCACCACCCTCCTCTGACCCCTCCTCCCAAGAGGGCTCCAAGTCACAGTGTTAGGGCTGGCGGAACGCACAGAATAAATATAAATAATAGGTGCTTTCGCAGCCCGGGGTCCACCGTGCAGGCAGAGCCTGCTGCTAGTAAGATGGCGGTATGGCGAACTCTGTTACTTCACAGAGTTGCAACTATAGATACTGTGGCACTATATGGCGGTATAAGCGAACTCTGTTACACCACAGAGTCACTAAGGTAGAGATGCAGAGATATGGACTGTGTCCTGTTAACTCCACAGGGATGCACAGACAACTGCTGTGCGGACAGCAGTCCATAGTAATGTAATCAGCAACGCAATCAGACAATCTCCTCACTGGAGAAGCCGGTATTCTAGGGGCTTATTTCAGCTGAGCCCTAACACATGCGTGCATGATCACACTGGCGCAAAGCACATAATGCAATTGATACTAGCGCATGGCCGCATGGTCATACAACCCTTTTTAGCAGCAACTACAGGGCCTGCCAGAAAAGGACCAATAAGAAACTATTCCAGAACACATGTAGTTTCAGAACCTTCCTAGTGGACCAATAGGAGCTGCTGCAGTACCTGAGCATGTGACCCCTGATCTCCAATGAGAGATCTTATCCTGGGCATGCTCAGAAGGGGAAACGCAGGACTTAGTCCTAAAGACGTCTGCTCGCCGCTAACCAGTACTGGCTACAATAGCAGAACCTGGAGAGGCAGCAGTAATCCTCTGCACAATGTTAGACTGGGCGAGATGCTGGGACCGACGTCTCTGCTGAGCAGAGTCCACTGCGGCCGGAGACGGATGGGAGACCGCAGCAGGGATGGCTCGAGATTCCCCTTGGGCAGAAGCGGGAACTCGACCCCTAACACACAGGGTTGACTAGTGGTGAGAGTTGGGACTTGCCCCTACTCCTTGGCAGCACCTCTGCTGCCCCCACTGGAGAAGAAGGGGAAGGTTGCAGAAAAACAGCAGAGACAGTAGCCCCAGGCAGAGGCCCTCACACGACTGACCTCAGCTGACTACTTCCCTGGAGCTCCAATCTATGACCGGGTTGTGTTTTTTCAGCCAAGGGAGGCCTAAAATGATGGGTATTGGCATACCCTCCAGGATGTAGTATGACAGGGACTACTCATGACGAGTCCTTATATGCAGGCGTATATCATGCATGACCTGGGTCACACTCCCCTGGCTGAGTGGGACAGAGTCAATGGTCTGGATGCCTAGTGGTTCTGCTAGCGTCCTACACATAAGGCCGTGGGTCCGGACAAAGTGAGCATCTACCAAATTGACTCCTGCTCCACTGTCCACAAGCAGCGGTATTCCCTTCGTTACCCCGCCAATCACCACTCTCGCAGACAGGGTACACTGAGGGGAAGAAATGGAGGAAATATACACTCCCTGGTCACCTCCCTCCACACAACCAGGGGGATGTGGCTTCTTAGATGGTACAGATGTTTTGCCGTGAGCTGGGCAGACCTCAATGAAATGACCAGTCTGCCCATAGATAAAAACATGCCCCCACACCACGCCAAACCGCAGGCAACCCCGTTTGGGAACCAACTGCTCCCACCTGCATAGGTTCGTCCGACTGCTCAACTGTGTCCTACCTAGCCAGGAGAACAGGGCTAGGTGTATGCCTCTCCCTGAGGCGTCTATCCACCTGGATGGCAAGGGACATGGCGGCCTCCAATGACCTGGGGCGGGAGTACTGCACCAGAGTATCCTGCAACCTTGACGACAGACCCTGCACAAAATTACTCCTAAGAGCAGGATCATTTCACTGTGTGTCAGTGGCGCATCTCCTGAACTCTGAACAGTACTCCTCAGTCGGCCGATCCCACTGCTTGATCTTACAGAGTCGGGATTCCGCCAGAGAGACGCCATCAGGATCTCCATACACCAGTGCCAAAGACGCAAAAAACCCGTCCACCGACCGTAAAGATGATGAATCAGACGGCACGTAGAAAGCTCAGGATTGGGGATCACCCCTAAGAAGGGAGACAATAATCCCCACATGCTGTTCCTCACTCCCTGATGAACGGTGGCGGAACCTGAAATACAATTTACAGGCCTCCTGAAAAAACAGAAATTTATCTCTCCCTCCAGAAAACCTGTCAGGGTGAGATATCTTAGGTTCTGTTTGAACCTGCATATGAGCTGAGGCCCAGAACCCCACCAACTGCTGTAACTGCTGCACCACCTCACCCCACAGCACCTTAAACTCATTTGTGAGGGTCTGAAGCAGTTGGGCGAGGGCCTGTATTTGGACCATGGCTCACCAGAAAGGGAAAAAAAAAATTGTTGGTTAGTGATAATGTCAATGGGCAGTTGTAGAAATACAGGGGACGAGGAACCTGGGCCCCTGAACTGCCCCTAAGGCTAAGGAAGGGCCCTGACTTTCCTTAACTTGGGGGTATACTTGAAGGTAGTGAGGCCCAAGCCACCGACCTGTCCCTGTCTCCTGTTTAGCCCTGAGCTAAATCCACCAACCCCCTCCCCAGGAGGTGAGACAGGGAGTAATGTGAATAACACCAAAACAACAAAAGGAAAGACAGAAACCTAGGGGTTAAATAACTAAATAATAACACTTCGCTTTCTCAGCTGCAAAGCATCACACAGCAGAGTAAGGCACCAGAACAGGGAAATAGCAGAAGCACCACTGCGCTCAGCAAGCTCCTGGCTCCAGCTTGGTTGGTCTCCAAAAGAAGAAATATCACCAACAGTCAGCTGACGCCTTAGGTGACCTTATAAAGGATGGTGGGAGTGGTATCCATCTTCCTCTGACAAGTCAGCAGCAATGTAATTACACCAGCGGCCACCGGGGAAAAGACTGAGATTAACCCCCAGTGGCCTGAAAGGAAAAAGGTTTTAGTATGTAGAGAGAGATCTGCCACAGATCCAAATGTGGATCGTGACACCTAACCTCTAGTATAAAAACCCTACAATATGTCAAAAATACTAGAGGTTAGGACCATACACCTTAGCATTGGCTTTTACAGTTCTTTAATCACAGACAGTGTTTTTTAATTACTCTATGTTATTTATATGCACTATTGATTTTTACTTACAGCAGGGTATATGCTCATATTGTTTTTATCTTAGGTTTAATTTAATTGTGCATGTCAGCTTTACTAGTCCAATTTGATAACTGTACAAACCACTCCTATTGTTAAGCATTGGCGGGATCCGAACCTGGATCCGAGGAGTTTGTGGTCTCCCTTCCAGACCCAGATGCTGCTTAGCTTCACTGTTGTTCCCAACGCCTAGCCAATACCTGAGAGGCACAAGTACTCGGGTCTTTGTTCATAGCAGCCTTAAACCTAGGTTACAGAATAGGAAAAGGCTGTTGTAAGCCTAAGTCCAGAAATGCCTGCACTGAGCATGTCCCTGACATGGTAAGCCATGATTGGTGGTTAAAGTCAGCTGATCCTCTGAACTGGCACCGCCTGATTGGTCACGGATGACGTCACCGATGATGCGATTCACGAGATGGCTGGGGTGGAGCTTAGCCCTTAAATGGCTTGTCTATCCGCGGCACGGCGTGGTCAGATCATACTAATATAGGCAGTGCTCTTGTGTGGACGTACCAGAATCTGGGCTCCACGTGCTCTCTAGCTTTGCTCTCTGGGACCTGCCTATGCCAGAGTACGCTCAGCTAATTAGCACAGGTCCTTTAGGCAGGTTTAGCTTATGCCAGGTAGGTAGCCAATGTGGCGCAGTCTTGCTACGAATATAGGGTAGCTATACACCCTGAACAGACTACAGGGCTCGTAACCTGGGCATCGCCTGCCAAGCTGAACAGAGAGTGTCTCAGTCCGGTCTCACGCCGGCTGGTAGCACATACGCCTGGCGTTAGTTGCACGCTCTTCGTAGCGGCTGGCACGTAGCTTCTGTGCTGTCAACAGGGCTACGTTTATACCAGCTTGCAGCACATAGTGCAAACATAATATCTGGCAAGTGGCTTCTGTGCCATTAACAGGGCTACATCTACGACAGTCGATAGCACATCTCCCGTGACGTTAACGGAGATAGTGCCAATTCTACATGTCCCCTAGTGTGATGTAACACAGGCGAGATCTAATGTTAGATTTCTGTTGTCAGTTTGACCCTCATACTCTAGGGGTGTTCGGCAGCAGTGACTATAAACTGCATCGCGGACCCCGGGTTCGGTTGCAATCCATTTTACAATAAAGTTGTTGCAACCGAGCGCATAACACCTATACTGTGGACTTCTGCAATATTGTTGCTTTTTGTACATTTACCTTTCTAACTAGCATTTCTTATTACATCCCTTTTGCAAAAGATGACTAATTGAAGTAGAAAAGATTGTCAAAATTAATTATAGTGTACAAAATGTCTGGTAAAACAAAAAGTGGCATTTGCAATGGACAGGGTAGTGTAAAAAACCTGTGCCACAGCTATGAATGTGGGAGTTACTAGCAGCAGAAGTACAAGTACCACCACTAGTACCAGCCATCCCAGCAGTATTACTATCAAATGCAGGCCATAATTACCCTATTTTGTCTCCTGCAAATGTATTAGTAGCGAGAAAATGGAGCTTTGTATAGAATATTTGGCACATCTTAATTGCTGGAAAATGTTGTTACCTATA
Organism: Oophaga sylvatica; assembly: GCA_033576555.1. Lineage (NCBI taxonomy): Eukaryota > Metazoa > Chordata > Amphibia > Anura > Dendrobatidae > Oophaga > Oophaga sylvatica. Next base: position 173,604,709 of record JARQOD010000007.1, on the reverse strand, counting down.
ACATCGACACCATCCATTTGAGTCAGTGTTTGGCGCAGAATGGCTTGCTGAATCACAAATGACAAGGAGGGTCTGGCGACATCATATTTAATCTGAATTAGCCAAACATTATTTCAGTAGGCCCAGGGACATGAGCTAGAGTTAATGTGAGAATGACTATTGACCCTTATTGTCATTGAATTATTGTTCACTAGCTGCATTTTTTGACTGCCTGCTGAATAGCTATTATATATCATGATGGAGGCGGTGCCACACCATTCGCCTTCATCAGTTTCCAGGATTTGTGGGAGGCAGAGAACTCTGCGAGTGGAAGCAATCGATAGGAGTTTGGTTCTCGTCGATTACGTGTGGAATTTCCCAGATCAAGCAGAAGACCAGGGGGAGATTATGAAGGACTCCACTTGAGGAACTGATCACCTTCTCGGCAAGCTGAATACAGAGTCCTCGTTTCAGAGCTTCCCCCCTCGAGAAGTTAGCAGGATCTAAAAGATCATATGAGAGAAGATGGAGATGTCTTCTATGCTGATGTGCACAAGGATGGTACGAGGATAGTGGAGTTTGTTCGCAAGGACATCATGGAATATGCTTTGAGGAAACTGGATGATACAAAGTTTAGTTCTCATGAAGATGAAACCTCTTATATTCGTGTATCTGCTTAAAGACATGCTAGCGGATTGTTTCTGATAAGTGGAGAAGGATGATTGGAAGCCTATCATGTCTAACTAATTAAGATGGAGGAGGTATGTGGCAGCATTGCATTTAATCTGAATTATCCAGCATATTTCAGTAGGCCCAAGGACATGAGCTAGAGTTCATGTGAGAATGACTGTTGACCCTTAATGTCATTGAAGTAATGTTCAATGGCTGCCATTTGTTGACTGGCTAATGATTAGCTATTGTATCTGTCCTAGTATTGCAGTCCTGGTATTGTTCTGTTATCTTTGGGAAATAAAGGCACAGTGTTTGAATGTTTAATATGTTGATCACATGAAAGACAATCTATGCATGTTGTTGAACACTCCTGAAGTGAGGGATGGTCTCCTTCCACCTTCACCCAAGCCTGTGGTGGAATGAATGAATGAGAAGTTGTGACCTATAAAAAGGAGGATCTGCCTGTGTTCAGGGTGTCTACATTACAGAAGTCATGGCATCATCACTCCAACTGAAGAAATACAGAGCTGTCTCATTGACCATCAATGAGTCAGCGGAAGGGTGAGACTTTGTAATTTGCACCATCTAGGGTATTTGCTGGGACTGTTCTGTATGCTATTGTGTGTTGGTGGTTCAAAAAATTATTGCCACGCTGTTTTACCCTCACCCTGTGTTGTCTAAGTTTTAGCATTCTGCCCACGGGGAGAGAGAGAGAAGGCATTCAGTGGTATGAGCCCTTGTCCATACAGTCTTTCTAAAGACAGCCGGGCCAGCGGACGAGAGCACCCATTGAGCCCCTGTGTCGTCACAGAGGGATACATTTTTTTTCTTAATTTTAAAAATATGAAAGGTCTGTCGGTGTACTTTGTTATAAAATATGCTCTTGGTTATTTCCAGGTTACCATCCGTTTCTGTGGTGATGTCACTTTGAATTTTCTAAGGCTGTGTTTGTGTTAATAAGATTGAGAGGGGTTGGATACAGTCCTAAAAGATTTTTAGATTGTTATATGCATCTTTTCAGAGCAATTTCAGTATCTACAATTTGTATTGAATTTATTGGTCAAAAATTTAATTTTGAAGAATATTTGCCTGAATTTGATGAATATGAATTAAAAAAAAAGTTTGATCATCTCTATTGATGAGACAATTGAGTGAGCGTAGGAAGAGTAGGTGAGAATAATGATGGGAAGGATTACAATGATTGGGTGTTACTTGGGATGCAGACTGGCTAACAGAAAGAAGATCTTGAGGAGAAGAAGGTAGATAGTTTGAACCTTTAAACTAATTTTGCTGCTGAGTTTGCTTTCTCCGTGTGAGCAGATGATGCAGTTTCATGTTGTGATGGTTAGACATAGCTACTGGTCGATGAGCACCAGAAGGTCCATGGCTTAATTTAAATCATCAGGTCTTGCATAATGCCAAAGATTAAAGTTCAGACTACATGACACATACCTAGATATCTGCACATAGGGCTCACCACCCCCATGATGGCCACTAGAGCTTTCAGACAATCATGAATGTCATATGCCAACGTTTCGCGTGACATCACCTAATCCCAAACTGATCACAGACTAAGCAAATCTTTACCAAAAAGATCTGCTTGCTGGACATTGGCTCTGCTTTTTAATGACAACTCCACAATGCTTCCCCTATGATAACATCACATCATCTGCACTCTGATCTGGTTAACAATTATCAGCAGTATCCATGACTTGGCACACCGTTGTTTCAGTGTGGTAAATATCCTGAGCTCCTGATCCCTCTGTCTGATTCTCACTTCTAGATTTTTACCATTGCCAGTGCTCCTACCACCACATCTTGCAGAGGCAACAATACAGTGATGCATTAGAATTGTGTCCTCCATCTCTCCATGTCATCCAAGTACAAAAACTGACTTGTAAATTAATCAATCAATAGGAAGACAATTTGAGGTCTTGTTTTTTGTGGAACAAGTTGTACTTTTGAGCTACGCCATTGGTTTTAACATATTGTGTACTGGAAAATGGGAAAAAATTCCAAGTGCGGTGAAATTGCAAGAAAGTGAAATCCCACAGTTGCTTTTCATGTTCACTAAATTATAAAACTGACTTACCATTATGATTCTCCATGTCATTACGAGTTCATAGACACCAAATACACTTTTATTAAAGCGGTAAAAAAAAAAATCCAAAGTTTGTTAAAAAAAAAAAAAAAATCCGATACCCTTGTGTTAGGGTTGGCAGATTGCACTAAATAAAGTAAATAATAAAGTGTGATCACAAGCTGGGGTCCATTGTGCAGAGATGTAACCTGCTGCTAATGTGAACAATGATGGAACTAAAGGGCCCGTCTCACACAACGATCTCGCTAGCGAGATCGGTGCTGAGTCACTAGTTTTGTGACGCAGCAGTGAGCTCACCAGCGATATCGCTGTGTGTGACATTCAGCGACGATCAGCCCCCCTGCCGGTATCGCTGATCGTCGCTGAAATGTCTGGACATTTTTTTGATCGCTGGTCTCCCGCTGACAGGCACGCATCGCTGCGTGTGACAAGCAGGAGACCAGCGATCCGCTGGTAACCAAGGTACACAGCGGGTTTCCAGGTGCGGGGCTGTGCCTAGAAACCCGCTGTGTACCTTGGATACCAGCGCCCTGCTGCAGGGAGCTTGTAACCAAGGTACACAGCGGGTTTCCAGGCACCGCGCAGCGCCTGGAAACCCGATGTGTACCTTGGTTACCAGCTCCCTGCATCAGGGCGCTGGTATCCAAGGTACACTGCAGGTAACTAGCGATGTTTACCCGCAGTGTCCTTGTGCTGATCGCTGCCTGAGCTGCCTGTTTGGCAGCTCAGCAGCGATAATATAGCGATACACCAGCGATCCTGATCGTTGTCGGGATCGCTGGTGTATCGCTATGTGAGACCCAGCCTTTAACAGCAAATGATCACCTTGATAAGACTGTGTTAACTCCACGCAGTATGAACAGAACTCACTTTACTCAGCTCTGTTAGCTTCACAGAGAGGTAGAGATAAAGGATTGAGCTCGCTCTATAACTGACCTGTGGCAATCGCACATGTGGCCAAAACTGATGCTGAGTCAAGAAAAAAAACTAAGAAGATGCTAGAAACCCTGTTGACTTCACAGGGGAGCACAGCTCAATTGGTTGGATCTTGCTCTGTAACTCAACTGTGCTAACCGCACACAGGAGGAAACAGATGCTAAGCCAAGGGGCCAAAAAACCCAAACTGGCTAAAGCTAAACACACACACACACACACACGTGCAGACGGAGTGGTAGCATATACACTCACACACCAACCATAAATGATACTAGCCCACCCACGTGCACCGCTGAGAGCCTTTTAAACCCAAAGCTCCACCCCAAACACTCACGCTAACATCGCCCACTGGCAAATCTGGAGCTGCCACATCACCAGAGCAGCTGATGTCCGACCACCAATAGAACAACGCCTCATCATGGACATGCTCAGTACGGTGATCTCTGGACTTAGACTCCAAGACGCAAGGCTGCACCAGTATAACACTGGCCACCATAGACTTGGCTGGAGAGCCAACAGTAACCGAAGGAACACCATGAGCCTGAGCAAGACACTGAGCATGACATCCATGCTAAGCAGGACTTGCTGCATCTTGACCTGGATGAGGGACTGCAGAGCCAGACAGCGCCTGGGATCTATACCGAGCAGCGGGAGAATCCTGGCACCTAACACTTAGTGTCTCTATTTTTCGTGATCTCGGGTTTGGTGAGGGCTTATTTTTTGCATGCCAAGCTGATGTTTTTAATTATACCATTTTGGTGCACATACGATCTTTTGATTGCTCGTTATTGCATTTCAATGTATTGTTGTGGCGACCAAAAAAACCTAACTCTGCCATTTTGACTTTTTTTCTCATTATGCCTTTTAGCGATTGGGTTTATTCTTGTTTCAATGTTGATAGATCGGGCTATTCTGGATGTGGCGATACCAAATATGTGTATATTTGATTTTTTTATTGTTTTATTTTGAATGGGAAGATTTGAACTTTTATTTTTTTTTATATATTTTTAAAACCATTTATTTTTACTTTTTGTATGCTTCAATAGTCTCCATGGGAAACTGGAAGCTGCAGTTGTCTGCTCGGCTCTGCTACATACAGGCCATGATCAGATCACCTGTATCTAGCAGAAATGCTCACTTGCTATGAGCAGCGAGCATCAGGTGGCACTCATAGCAATCTGGCTATGACAACCATAGAGGTCTGCTGGAGACCTCTGATTGTCATGCCAACCCATCGGTGACCCACAATCATGTGACGGAGTCACAGATGGGTGAGTTTAGTGACATGCTTCCTGTAAGCGTGAGTAAAATGCTGCTGTCAGAGATTGACAGCGGCATTTAACTAGTTAACAGCCACGGATGGATCGCGATTCCACCCTCAACTATTGCGGTTACATGTCAACTGCATATATCAGCTGTCATGTACCCGGAAAGGTGCGGGCTCAGCGCTGGAGCCCACACCAAACAGAGGGGAGTCAGATATCGGTGTACTATTACGCCCAGTGTCGGAAAGGGGTTAAGGTGCTGTGCTGCAGAATATCAATCAATTCATAGTCACAAAACTATGTAGGTCCTGAACCTCCCTATACATTGAATTTGTGTATTATTGTTTAAAGACTGTGACTACCACTCCCATTTTCTATGTTGTTCTTAAATGCAGTAGTACACAACACTTTATTTATGTCTTGTAGCCCTATATGTAATCATGAGCTGTGCACCGTGAGCTCCTATCCCCAGGCTGATATTTTCCCTGCCCACATCTTCTCCTCTGTATGTCTACACTAAACCATGTGATGTGAATGATTAAAGAAATTATGGGGAAACCTGTGAAGCTGTTGCTGACTTCATGTGAGTCCAAACTCTCTTTAGCAATGTGCGAAACTGCAAATTTTAGGAAATTCATCTCCAACTAGATTCACATTGGATCAATTTGTAGTGTTTTGTTTACCCTCATATGGTCCAACACTGGGACTTCTGCATTGCTCCTGACTTGTGTTGTTGCCTGCATATTCAAAGGTGTGCAACCAATCAGTCAGTTTAATGTCTAGTGCCATCTGCACTAGCAGAGCCACTGAGCCAAGCGATTGGCTTTATTTTTAAAGCACCAACAGATTCCATAATCCCCAATTGTCCCACCAATTGTTACCTGTAGAAGAAACAGTTATCCATATATATAGATTAGACTATGGATATTTTATTAATAAGACTGGGGTCACACTTAACGTATGAAAAATCCGTCCGAGTCTCCCTGCCAAGAGTAGTACAAGTGTTTTCCATATGATCATCCATGTATAATGTGTTTGAAATGCGATGTTATGATTTTCACCCACCCATGTATCCGTATGACATCCATATGGCATTACATTTCTCACTGATTTCTCCATTGAATTAAATGGCTCCATGGGCCGAAATGAGGAAAATGTGTGTGTATCAAGCTGCTGTACACTGATGGTCCATGTGGAGTCTCAGTTTTTCTTGCACCCGTAGGCTTTCATTGGCAAGTTTTGGGCGATATACGCATACAATCACAGCATGCTGCGATTTTACAAGCACGTCGAATACGCTTGAGAAAAAAATACGGTGATGTGATCTGCCCCATAGATTAACACTGGTCCAAGTGCTATGTGATGTTTTCTCGCATAGCACTCGTCCGTATGCTACGGTAGTGTGAACCCGGCCTAACACTTCAACTATGTATTTAATTTTCATCAATGTTCTTGCTGTTTGTTGATATATAGTAGTAGTAACTAGAAACAACCTTCACATTCAGGATTTTAGACAAATACTAGGTGTCTGAAACAGGCCTCATAAAATTCATTAGTTTTGCTGTTGTGAATGTTTTAGAAATGAATTCTGAGCAGAAGCTCCCTCTGGTGGTTACAAACAGTACTGAACCATTCAATGAGGATTGGCAATCAGGAATCACAGACTGGTCTTATATAAGGGAGGTTCCCTCCCATCATGGTTGCCGGTGATCAATTTTTCTTGTCTCAACTTTGTTTCCTGGTTCACTTGGAAGCTTGCTGAGTCTTGCCTCTTCTCTTGCTCTCAGATAAGATTTTTTCTGTTTTTTGTTTTTGTGCTTACCATTTGCTTATTTCTCTGCATTTATGTGAAGTTAGCCAGGTCCCCTTCCCGGGGGGCTTGGGCTCCTCTCAGTTCCTCTGGAGTCACTGTTATTTGTTCATTTGCCTTTTCCAGTTTTTTCAGTGGATGTGGCTTAGTTTTGTTACACCAGAGAACTAATTTAGGTGGTAGAGGTTGTGTGATCTCAGGTGTTTTTACAATTAGTAGCGTTGTTTTTTTTTTAGGGTTTTTTTTTGGATTGCAGTTAGTATCCTTCCTATCCTTTTTCTGTCTAGGCAGATTGGGCCCCAACGTTTGCTCATACTATTTTCTGTCTGTGTCTGTATTTCCTCTTGTCTAACCGCCATTACATGTTTGGGGGCTTCCTATGTTCTTTGGGGATCTGCTCCGGGGCAGATAGCTTTCCTTTTTCTATCTTTAGGTGTAGTTAACCTCTCAGGCTGCGACGAGGCGTCTAGGACCAACGTAGGAATGCTCCACGGCTGCCTTTAGTTGTGGTGGTTAGTCAGGGTACTGCAATCCAGTAGATTCCAACCTCTCTGGTGTATTGCCGTTTTTGCCTGCTCTCCTCAGCTTCCAAAACATAACAGTATCACCGGCCTAACTGAAAATTGTATGGTAATCACAGAAAGGAAAATAGTGTGGAAAGAAAAAAGGTTGTCAGAGTTGTCAGAGATTTTTTTTCTGTTTGTTGCATTTTTTCCCTCTTTTTCTCTGGGTGCTGAGGAGGATTTTTTTTTCTTTCTCTCTCAATGGAGTTTGCACAGTTGTCTGGCCGTGTGGATCAGCTTGCCACTGAGGTTCAGAGAATTGCTACCTATGTTGCTTAGTTGCAAGTTGTGGAACCCAGGATCCCCATGCCAGATTTGTTTTTGGGGGATCGAGCTAAATTTCTGAATTTCAAAAATAACTGTAAGTTGTTTTTTGCCTTAAAACCTAAGTCCTCAGGGAAAGCAGCACAGCAGGTTCAAATTGTCATCTCTCTCCTGCGCGGCGATCCTCATGATTGGGCTTTTTCCCTGACACCTGGGGACCCTGTTTTGAGTAATGTTGATGCATTTTTTCTGGCTCTGGGGTTATTGTACGATGAACCTAATGTCACTGATCAAGCTGAAAAAACCTTGTTGGCATTAAATCAGGGGCTTGAGGACGCTGAATTGTACTGTCAGAAATTCCGAAAGTGGGCAGTCCTGACCAAATGGAATGACGATGCTTTGGCAGCCCTTTTTCGGAAGGGTCTGTCAGAGAATGTAAAAGATGTTATGGTGGGTTTCCCTGCTCCCTCTGGTCTCAATGATTCTATGTCATTAGCTATTCAAATTGACAGACGTTTGTGTGAGCATAGAAGTGTGCGTGGAATAGTGTTGCCCTGTGAACCAGCTTCTGAGCCCATGCAGTGTGGTGGAGTGGCTTCTGGGGCACAGCGTCATGAGTTTCGAAGACGCAATGGGTTATGTTTCTACTGTGGTGATGCCTCTCATGCTATTTCGGTCTGCCCTAGGCGGGGAAGACGTTTTGCACGCTCGGTTGTCTTGGGTAGTGTTCAGACTAAATTTCTGTTGACTGTTACCCTGATTTGCTCCCTGTCCACATTTTCTGCTCAGGCTTTTGTTGATTCGGGAGCAGCTATTAACCTGATGAATTTTGATTTTGCTAAACGTTGTGGGTTTCCCTTGATACCCGTACGGAAGTCTATTCCCCTACTGGGATTGATTCTACCCCTTTGGCTGAGAATAAACCCCAGTTCTCTATGCAGGTGATAATGAGGGTTGAACCTAATCATCAGGAGAGTTGCAAATTTTTGGTGCTGTATAATCTGCATGACATTATTGTACTGGGTTTCCCTTGGTTACAGTCTCATAATCCTGTTTTGGATTGGAAATCATGTGTCTGTAACCAGTTGGGGCTCCCAGTGTGTTAATGCCAACACTCCTGTTTTTTCTGCCTCTCCCCAGGCTCAGGATGTTCCTGACTTTTTGACTGATTTTTCTGATGTGTTTAGCGAAAGTAAATCTGCATCCTTGCCCCCCATAGGAGCTATGACTGCGCTATTGAATTAGTGCCTGGTAGTAAATTCCCTAAAGGTCGCCTTTTTAACTTGTCTGTACCTGAACATGACGCTATGCGGTCTTATATCAAGGAGTCATTGGAGAAGGGTCATATCAGACCATCCTCTTCACCCTTGGGTGCCGGTTTTTTCTTTGTGGCCAAAAAGTATGGTTCATTAAGGCCGTGTATTGATTATCATCTCTTGAACAATATCACTATGAAATATCAATATCCGTTACCCTTGATTTCTGACCTGTTTTCCAGGGTGAAAAGTGCTACTTGGTTTACCAAGCTTGACCTCAGGGGGGCGTATAACCTTATTCGCATTAAGCACGGGGATGAATGGAAGACGGCGTTTAATACCCCAGAGGGGCATTTTGAGTACCTAGTGATGCCCTTTGGGCTCAGTAATGCTTCTTCCGTCTTCCAGTCCTTCATGAATGACATTTTCAGGGATTTTGTGGATACATTTCTGATTGTTTATTTGGATGATATCTTGATTTTTTCCAATGACTGGGACTCTCATGTGAAACATGTTCGGACTGTGTTCCAGATTTTGAGAGAGAATGCTCTGTATGTGAAGGGATCAAAGTGTCTTTTTGGCGTACAGAGGATCTCATTTCTGGGATTCATTTGGTCTCCATCTGTTATTGAAATGGACCCGGTCAAGGTTCAGGCCATCTGTGATTGGGTCCAACCTACTTCACTAAAGGCTCTTCAGAGATTCTTGGGTTTTGTCAATTTTTATCGTAAATTTATTGGTAATTTCTCTGTTATTGTTAAACCATTGACTGATTTGACCAAAAAGGGTTCTGATGTGGTGAATTGGCCTCCTGAGGCAGTCTCTGCGATTCAGGAACTTAAGCAGAGATTCACTTCTGCTCCTGTTCTACGGCAGCCTGATGTTTCTCTGCCATTTCAGGTGGAGGTTGATGCCTCTGAAATTGGGGCAGGTGCCGTTTTGTCCCAAATAGATCCAGAGACCTCTAAAAGTAACCCATGTGCCTTTTTCTCTCGAAAATTTTCTCCAACTGAACGTAATTATGACGTGGGTAATCGAGAGTTATTGGCCATGAAGTGGGCTTTTGAAGAGTGGAGACATTGGCTGGAGGGAGCCAAACATCAGGTGGTGGTCCTCACGGACCATAAGAATCTGGTTTATCTGGAATCAGCCAAGCGACTTAATCCTAGACAGGCCAGGTGGGCCTTGTTTTTCACACGTTTTAATTTTGTGGTTTCCTTTCTTCCTGGCACTAAGAATGTTAAGGCGGATGCCCTATTGAGGAGTTTCCTTGCGGACTCTCCTGAGTTATCTGATCCTGCTGTTATTTTGAAAGAGGGTGTAGTTCTTTCCCCCATCTCGCCCAATTTGAGACTGGCTCTGGAAGGGTATCAGGAGGATAAACCCGAGCGCTGCCCTATTGGGAAATTGTTTGTCCCAGACCAGTGGAAGAAGAGTGTGATGTCTGAGATTCATTGTTCTGCGTTGGCTGGTCATCCCGGAATTTTTGGTACCAGAGACTTGGTGAGTCGGTCCTTTTGGTGGCCTACTTTGTCTCGTGACGTCAGGGAGTTTGTGCAGTCCTGTGGGACTTGCTCTCGCTCTAAGCCTTGCTCTCGCTCTAGTGGTTTGTTGATGCCATTGCCTGTGCCCAAGAGACCATGGACCCATATCTCTATGGATTTTATTTCCGACCTCCCTGTTTCTCAGAGAATGACCGTTATCTGGGTGATTTGTGATAGGTTTTCCAAGATGATACATCTTGTGCCATTACCTAAGTTGCCTTCCTCCTCCGAATTGGTGCCTTTGTTCCTTCAGCACGTGGTTCGGTTACACGGCATTTCTGAGAACATTGTGTCTGACAGAGGAGTCCAGTTTGTTTCCAGATTTTGGAGGACTTTTTGTTCTAAACTTGGTGTTCAATTGTCTTTCTCCTCGGCTTTTCATCCTCAGACCAATGGACAAACTGAGAGAACAAACCAGACATTGGAGACTTATTTGAGATGCTTTGTGTCTGCTGAACAAGATGACTGGTCTCTTTTTTGCCTTTGGCTGAGTTTGCTCTTAATAATAGGGCAAGCTCTGCCACTTTGATGTCTCCATTTTTCTGCAATTTTGGGTTTCACCCTCGATTTTCTTAGGGACAGACGGAGGCTTCTGTCTGTCCGGGTGTTGACAGGAGACTGATCCGTGCGTATCACAAAGCTCATCCTGACCGACCTGGTGGTACAAATGAGGGTTTGGTGACCCCTCCTCAAGGGGGGGTACTGTTGTGAATGTTTTAGAAATGAATTCTGAGCAGAAGCTCCCTCTGGTGGTTACAAACAGTACTGAACCATTCAATGAGGATTGGCAATCAGGAATCACAGACTGGTCTTATATAAGGGAGGTTCCCTCCGTCATGGTTGCAGGTGATCAATTTTTCTTGTCTCAACTTTGTTTCCTGGTTCACTTAGAAGCTTGCTGAGTCTTGCCTCTTCTCCTGCTCTCAGATAAGATTTTTTCTGTTTTTTGTTTTTGTGCTTACCATTTGCTTATTTCTCTGCATTTATGTGAAGTTAGCCAAGTCCCCCTCCCCGGGGGGCTTGGGCTCCTCTCAGTTCCTCTGGAGCCACTGTTATTTGTTCATTTGCCTTTTCCAGTTTTTTCAGTGGCTGCGGCTTAGTTTTGTTACACCAGAGAACTAATTTAGGTGGTAGAGGTCGTGTGATCTCAGGTGTTTTTGCAATTAGTAGCGTTGGTTTTTTTTAGGTTTTTTTTGGGATTGCAGTAAGTATCCTTCCTATCCTTTTTCTGTCTAGGCAGATTGGGCCCCAACGTTTGCTCATACTATTTTTGTCTGTGTCTGTATTTCCTCTTGTCTTACCGCCATTACATGTATGGGGGCTTCCTATGTTCTTTGGGGATCTGCTCCGGGGCAGATAGCTTTCCTCTTTCTATCTTTAGGTGTAGTTAACCTGTCAGGCTGTGACGAGGCGTCTAGGACCAACGTAGGAACGCTCCACGGCTGCCTTTAGTTGTGGTGGTTAGTCAGGGTACTGCAATCCAGTAGATTCCAACCTCTCTGGTGTATTGCCGTTTTTGCCTGCTCTCCTCATCTTCCAAAACATAACATTTTGCGTTATTAATATTACTATGATTAAATATTTCAATACATTGAACATGAGAAAACGTAATAATTTAAATAAACTGTACTGATTATCACAATATATTAAATTCCATTACAATTCTTAGGAATCCTCGCAGCTTTTTTACAAAAAGAAAAAAAATAACATTGAAAAAACTGAGGCTTTATTAGTCAATCGATACAACTTGTGCTGCGTCCCTGCGTATAGCAGCCAGTGTACCTTGCCATTGACCTAGTTCTTATCTAGCAAGTACTGTATCTTAAAAATAAACATTGCCCCTTACTTCTCTGACATTCATCTCATGGGCATTCTCAGCCTCCATCTACAGTGAGCATACAGTGAGAAAAGCCAAATTAGTTATTATAAATCATTTATTCAGGTTTGTTCTACCCTCTAGCTAAAAAGCAATATGTCATATTTATTTTAGTTTGCTGTTGTAATGTAAAAAGTTGTATGACATACTTCTAGTAATGACACTTCTCTAATATATTATTAATAAAGAAAGATCACTCTTATTCATGTTTAATATAAAATGTCTTAACATTCTGCTCAAAATATAAAGTATGCCTGCACAAGTTGCAGATTTAAAGGGAATCTGTCAGCAGAATTTTGTTACATTATCTGAGAGCAGCATAATATAGGAAAAGAGATCCTGATTTCAGCAATGTATCACTTAGGTTACTAGGTGCAGCAGTTCTGATACAATTAGAGTTTTTAGATGTAGCATATAGCAGAGCTGAGAAAGCTGCCTCCATCAATACCTGGCTCTCTAGTTACAAAGTCCCTGTTGACAGTGAGCTGCTTATCAGAGGAGGGGGGCGTGGCCGAACTAGGGCACTGGGGTCTCAGCAATGAGAAAATAAAGGACACAATTTAGTCTGATTCTAGAGTGCTGCTGCATGTTTTTGGTTTATTCGATGGGAATTGACATCCTCATCCATTAACCCCTTCCCGACATGCGCCGTACATATACTGCTCTGCAGGAGGTGAGTTCTCGCAAGAGGGGGTACAATATCTACGATGGCATGATCGCGCAGCCTCACTCTCAGTACCGCGGCGATCGGGTGCGGGTGTCAGCTGCATGTGACAGCTGACACTCCACTGCAATGCCCACGATCAGTGCTAGCAACGATCACGGGCACTTTTCCCTTCTTATGCCGCTGTCGATAGTGACAACGGCATAGAAAAGCATCACGCAGAGCAGGGGCTTCCTGCACGCTTCCATCAGGACATCTCGATCGCATCGCGATGGCCTGATGGTCCCTATGGAGACCACTGGCACCAAAATGACCGTGGAGTCCTTCCTAGTCCTGCAAGGAGGTGGCTTGTGAGTGCCTGCTGAGAGCAAGTGCCAGCATGCTTCCTTTCCAGCCTGATCTGATATTAAGCAGTGAAAAGTGTCAGATCAGCAATCTGTCATATAGTGATGTCCCATCCTGTGACAATGTAAAAAAGTTAAAAAAAAAAGCATGTTTAAAAATATTTTTTTAAAAATTCCTAAATAAAGAAAAAAAAATGTTTCCAATAAATACAAAAACAATAGTACACATATTTGGTATTGCCGCTTACGTAACGACCCACTCTATAAAACTATCCCACTACAGTGAACACTGTAACAAATAAATAAAAATGAGGCAAAAAACAATGCTTTAACATCATACTGCAAAACAAAAAGAGCAATAAAACACAATAAAAAAGATGGATGCAAATAAAAATGGTACAGCTGAAAACATCATCTTGTCCTGCAAAAAAACAAGCTGCCATACAGCTCCATCAGTAAAAAACAAAAAAAGTTATAGCTCTAAGAATAAAGCAATGCAAAAATAATTATTTTTTCTTTAACCCTGCTGTTCTGTTCGCATTTACTATACACTTGTAGTGTTCAGGGTCACTATGACCCGGCTTATTAAACCTTGATTTTAGACACTCTTTTTTTATACTTTTTGCTTACTAGACTGTTTGTAAACATGTTTGGTAGTAAAAAAAAAAAAGAAAAATGAAATAGAAATCTTTATTTTTTTTTTTGTATTCAGAAAAACAGCAATGAGCAAAACGAAAATAGAAAACTATACATATTTTGTAAAAAAAAAAAAAAAAAAAAGATCATATTTGGTTTTCTATCTTCCCGTGTACTTACTTCATTATCATGGTGGTTAGTACTCATTAGTATGACTTTTTTTTTTTTTTTATTATTATTTATTTATCATTATTATTTTTTTTATTATTATTTTTTTTTTTTTTATTTATTTATTTATTTATTTATTTTTTTTGCACACCTAGTGATCTCTCCGGATGCACTCTACATTTTAGAATAGACTGTGCACCAAAAATAATCAATATAAAGCCATTTTTATGGTGCGCAGATCTCAATGCATACCCCCGGTAGAGCCTGTGTACGACCCCATTGAAATAATTTAGGAAATAAATCAATTGATATACAATAGTAGATGCAATAAATAGACCCAACTGAGGTTAGAACTTCTTTATTTCACTGAAAATATGGCCTCACAGCTGTAAAAAACGATGTCGGGTCACTATGACCCGAACACAACAAGTGTAACTTTTTGCGTGTAGCAAAAAGTAAACGAAAAAAAAAAAAAAATACTCATAGGTAGGTCCCCCCAAATGAGGAAAAGTCAAGGAGTCTCAAGTTTTAGAGACTTACAGAAAAAAATCTACAGGGCCGCACAAAAGTCTGTTCGGGTCACTATGACCCGAACAGAACAGTAGTGTTAAAATAGTTTTTATTATGTAAAAGTGTCAAAACAAAAAATATAGATGAGGTATCACTGTAATCGTACTGACCTGAAGAATAAAGCTGTCTTATCATTTTTACCACATGTGGAATGGTATAAAAATCAAAAACAAAAATCAATTCCTGAATTGCTGGTTTTTACTCATTTTGTCCCCCGAAAATCGGACTAGAAAGCGATCAAAAAGTGTCATGTGCCTGAAAATGGTACCAATAAAAACGTCAACTCGTCCCTCAAAAAACAAACCATAACATGACTCTGTCGGCCGAAACATGAAAAAATTATAGCTCTCTAAAAATGGTGATGCAAAAAGTAGTTTTCGCAGTAAAAAGCGTCTTTCACTGTGTGACAGGATCCAAACGTAAAAACCCGATATAAATCTGTTATTGCTATAATCACACTGACCTGAAGAATAAATTTGTGTAATCACTTATACTGCACGAGGAATGGGGTAAAAAATAAATAAAACCAATTCTTGACATGCTGTTGATTTTTTTCATTCTGCCTCCCAAAGATCGCAGTAATGCTCGGTGAACACTTATCCTGCGCTTTGCGCTGAGCGTTTACACTGATATTTCTGTGTAATTCTCTGAAATACGTGATTCAGACAGAACCTCTGGCAGATGATTCCCTATAATGGCAGATGGAGGCACTGTGGACGCCATAGGACCTGTGATCCGGCGGTGTCCGTCTTTTTAAGATTGCATAAAAGTGCCGTCGGCCACATTTTTGTCCACTTCTGAAAAAGACACCGCTGAACAGAGGCCAGAAGGAGTCCAAAGTAAATCTGCTGCCTCATTATAGTTAATGGATCCCTCTGGGGTTTCATCGTTCACGTCACTCAGATTTAGATGGAATCCCCAAAGTGCTCAGCGTAGAGCGACTGATAAATGTGATCCCTAACATTGTGTAAAATGTTCACAATAAAAGCTTCAACTCAATCCACAAAAAAAGCAAGTCCCCACTCAGATCCGTAATTTTTTTATGGAAATATAGGGGGCTTCCACCTTTCTGGTAGCACAAAGCCTCTGGAAAAGCTAAACGGCTTTACGCTCCCCAAAAGAAATTCAGTAAATTCTTTGCTCCCAAATTCAAATCCCCGCTCCCTTCTGAGCCCCAGTGTGCCTAAACAACATTTAGCGCCCACATGTATGGCATTTCTGTAGTGATAAGAGCCCATTTATAGGTGCGTGTCTCCAGAAGCATGAGCTGGGCATACTGTACTGGTCACTACAACGTACTGTTCACTACAATGGCAGTTTGCAATTTTCACTCAGCAACATCCACTGCTGCCTGTTTCTGGAAAACACCCATGAAGTCACAATCATCACTACATCTGTAGATAAATTCCCAAAGGATTAAAATTTAAAAAATGTGGTCATGTAAGGAGGGTTTCCACTGTTTAGGCACTTTAGGGGCTCTCCAAATGCTACATGGCATCCACTAATTACCCAAACAGTAGTATTCCCCACTTATGGGGTATCTGTGTACTCAGGAGAAATTGCACAACAAATTGTATAGAGCAATTTCACCTGTTACCCTAACGAAAATGCAAAATATGGAGCTAATAAAGCTTTATTTTGGAAAAATGTGATATTTTTATTTCCACTGCTCTACATTGTAAACTTCTGTGAAGCACCTGTGGGTTCAAGGTGCTCAATACACATTTAGATAAGCTCCCTAAGAGGTCTAGTTTCCAAAATGATGTCACTTGTGGGGGTTTCCACTGTTTAGGCACATCAGGGGCTCACCAAGCGCGATATGCCAATAGCTAATTATTCCAGCATATTTTACATTCAAAAAGTCAAATGGCGTTCCTTCCCTTCCAAGTCCTGCCGTGTGCCCAAACAGTAGTATTCCCACACATATGGGGTATCGGCGTACTCAGGAGAAATTGCACAACAAATTGTATGGAGCAATTTCTCTTGTTAGTTGTTATCCTTATGAAAATGCAAAATTTTGAGCTAGAAAAGATTTATCTGGGGAAAATGTGATTTTTTTTTCATGGCTTAATATTATAAACTTCTGTGAAGCATCTGGGGGATCAAGGTGCTCAGTACACATCTAGATAAGTTCCCTAAGGGGTCTAGTTTCCAAAATGGTGTCACTTGTGGGGGTTTCCATTGTTTAGGTACATCAGGGGCTCTCCAAATGCTACATGGCATCCACTAATTATTCCAGTAAATTTTACATTCTAAAAGTGAAATGGCGCCTCTTCCCTTCCGAGCCCTGGTGTGTGCCCAAACAGTACATTTCCCCCACATATTGGATGTAGGTGTACTCAGGAGAAATTGCACAACAAAATGTATGGTCCATTTTCTCCTGTCACCCTTGCTAAAAGTGAAAAAAATTAGGTTTAAAGAAATTTTTTGTGAAAGAAAAGCAAATGTTTATTTTTTTCTTCTACAATCCAAAAGCTCCTGTGAAGCACCTGAAGGGTTAATAAACTTCTTGAATGTGGTTTTGAGTACCTTGAGGGGTGCAGTTTTTACAATGGTCTCATTTTTGGGCATTTTCTGTCCTATAGGCCCCTCAAGGTGGCCCTAAAAAATGGTTTTCCAAACTTTGTTGTAGAAATGAGAAATCGCTGGTCAACTCTTAACCTTTCTAACTTCCTTAGGCTGTGGTTCGACAGTCCGGAACCACAGCGCATTTGACGGAGCGGAAATTCCCCTCCGTCCTAAGCCCCACCCCCTTTCTGACACACGTTCTTTCCAGATGTGTTCAGGACACCTCCGGAACACATGTGGAAAGAACGCAGGGCTACATAGCCCCGTGTTAAATTCCGTTGCGGCAACGCAGCGTCGCCGCAATACGCTAGGACATGCTGCGGTCTGAAAAGACGCGCCGCATGTCCGGATACGCAGGTCTTCCGCCTGCGTGTTGTTACGCATAGTGGAGACGGGATTTCTTGAAATACCCTCCACTATGCTGTAATATCTGGACGCTGCATGTTTGGCGCTGTGCCAACGCACAGCGCCAAACACGCAGCATTTCCTGAAGGAATACTGATCGTGGAAACTCACCCTAACAAAAAAAATTGTGTCTTCACAATTGTGCTGCAGTAAAGTAGACATGTGGGAAATGTTATTTATTAACCATTTTGTGTGATATGACTCTGATTTAAGGGCATAAAAAGTAAAAATTTTAAAATTATGAAATTTTCAAAATTTTCGCCAACTTTCCATTTTTTTAAGAAATAAATGCAAGTCGTATCAAATACATTTTACCACTGTCATAAAGTATAATATGTCATGAGAAAACATTCTCAGAATCAGTGGGATCCGTTGAAGTATTTTAAATTTATGACCTCATAAAGTGACAGTGGTCAGAATTTTAAAAATTGGCCTGGTCAGGAAGATGAAAACAGGCTTCCGATGAAGGGGTTAAAGGATCAAATAATAATAGCATGCTGCTTAGCCGATATTCTAAAAGTAACTGAATCAGTACTCTTGCTTCCTAGCCAATTCTGATTGTGAAAAACTGGATGAAGTTAAGTATGCAAAGCTTATCAACACATCGAGTAATCAGAATCTAGTTTTCAAACAAAAAAAATAATTTTCTGAGATGTAATTCACACATTGCAAAGATGGCCTCATTGGAATCTGTCCCATTTCTTTGTAAAAATGATTTCCATGATATACTCTTGCCTAAGGATGTTTTCACATTACATCTGTGAACTATGTTATTACATGTTATTCTATGCATTGAGACAGCTGCCAAAGCATTTGCCAATTGTATCCAAAGGCATATACTAAATCAATCCTCCAGACCTACATACCCCTTACACCCATAGGAAATATTTGGTCTCATATGTTATTTAAGCTCATTGTCTGCTGTTAGATCTTACAATATTCCTGTCACTGGTATGCTCTATTAGCTGTATTTTATTTATGCATTTTTATGCTTTGCTGCGCTATGTAATTGCCCTTTATTCTGAGTGGTACACTAGTTATGTTTGTACTATGCAGGGACCCTTAATTATCAGAGGTATAGGGTACGTCTAGCTACTTATCATGTTGTGCCAGTTGCATTGATATGCATAGCAAAATGAGGCCTTTTTAATAGTTTTTAGTCATTTATGTTGTTTCTTCGTATTTTTATATTTATTTATTATTTTATTCTTTGCATTATACTTATTAGTGTGCACTGCCATTATTCGTGTAGCATTTAGTCTGTTTATTTGTTGGTGTACATATTATGCTATATTAGCATGTAAAGTAGTTGACTTGGTAGTTTTCTATGTATAGTTAGCAATCTTTTTCAACAATGGTAAAATATACCACTTTATGCACACACAGACTTACATTGGAGCCTAGCTGTTAGGCGTCGGGATTCTCCCGCTGCTCAGGGTGGATCTTAAGCCTTGTCTTCTCCTGCGCTCTCCCATTCAGTTTCAACTGCAGCAGATGCTGCTCCGCAGAAACGTCGGTCTTGGCATTTTACTCAGACTCTGGCTGTGCGTATTGTCACATGTTGTGAATGTGCTAGAAATGAATTCTGAGCAGAAGCTCCCTCTGGTGGTTACAAACAGTACTGAACTATCCAATGAAGATTGTGAAGATTGGCGATCAGGTGTTACTGACTGGTCTTATATAAGGGAGGTTCCCCCCCATCAGGGTTGCCGGTGATCAATTGTTCTGGTCTCATCTTTGATTCCTGTTCACTTTGTAGCTTGCTGTTTCGTGCCTGCATCTTCTGCTAACAGATAAGACATTTTCTTCTTTTAGTTTTTTGTGCTTGCTTTTTGCATTTTGTCCTGCACTTCTGTGGGGGTCTGCCGGGTCCCCTCCGGGGGCTTGTGCTCCTCTCAGTTTAGTTCAGCCACTGTTGTTTGTTCATTTGCCTTTTCCAGTTTTTTCAGTGGCTGCTGTTTAGTTTTTGTTACACCAGAGAACTAATTTAAGTGGTAGAGGTCGTGTGATCTCAGGTGTTTTTGTAATTAGTAGAGTTGATACTTTTCAGGGTTTTTTGGGATTGCAGTAAGTGTCCTTCCTATCCTTTTCTATTTAGGAAATTTGGGCCCCAACGTTTGCTCATACTATTTTCTGTCTGTGTCTGTATTTCCCCTTGTCTAACCACCATTACATGTTTGGGGGCTTTCTATGTTCTTTGGGGATCTGCTCCGGGGCAGAGAGTTTTCCTCTTTCTGTCTTTAGGTGTAGTTAGCTTCTCAGGCTGTGACGAGGCGTCTAGGACCAACGTAGGTACGCTCCACGGCTGCCTTTAGTTGTGGTTAGTCAGGGTACTGCAATCCCATAGATTCCAACCTCTCTGGTGTATTTCCTTTTTTTGCTTGCTCTCCTCAGCTACCAAATCATAACAGTATTACCGGCCCAAAAACTGATATTTGTATGGTACTCACAGAAGGGAAAAATAGTATTAAAGAAAGAAGATTGTCAGAGTTGTCAGAGATTTTTTTTTTTTTTCCCTCTGTATCTCTGGGTGCTGAGGAGGATTTTTTTTCTCTCAATGGAGTTTGCACAGTTGTCTGGCCGTGTGGATCAGCTTGCCACTGAAGTTCGGAGTATTGCTACCTATCTTGCGAGGTTGCCTGTTGTGGAACCTAGGATTCCCATGCCAGATTTGTTTTTAGGGTATCGAGCTAAATTTCTGAATTTCAAAAATAACTGTAAGTTGTTTTTTGCCTTGAAATCTAAGTCCTCAGGGAACGCAGCACAGCAGGTTCAAATTGTCATCTCTCTCCTGCGCGGCGATCCTCAGGATTGGGCTTTTTCCCTGACACCTGGGGATCCTGTTTTGAGTAATGTTGATGCATTTTTTCAGGCTCTAGGGTTATTGAACGATGAGCCTAATGTCACTGATCAAGCTGAAAAAGCCTTGTTGGCATTAAATCAGGGCTTGAGGACGCTGAGTTATACTGTCAGAGATTCCGAAGGTGGGCAGTCCTGAGCAAATGGAATGACGATGCTTTGGCAGCCCTTTTTCGGAAGGGTCTGTCAGAGAATGTAAAGGATGTTATGGTGGGATTCCCTGTCCCCTCTGGTCTCAATGATTCTATGTCATTAGCGATTCAAATTGACAAACGTTTGCGTGAGCGTAGAGGTATGCGTGGAATAGTGTTGCCTTGTGAACCAGCTTCTGAACCCATGCAGTGTGATAGAGTGGCTTCTGGGGCACAGCATCATGAGTTTCGAAAACGCAATGGGTTATGTTTCTACTGTGGTGATGCCTCTCATGCTATTTCAGACTGCCCTAAGCGGGGAAGATGTTTTGCACGCTCAGTTGTCTTGGGTAGTGTTCAGACTAAATTTTTGTTGACTGTTACCCTGATTTGCTCCCTGTCCACATTTTCTGCTCAGGCTTTCGTTGATTCGGGAGCAGCTATTAACCTGATGGATTTTGATTTTGCTAAACATTGTGGGTTTCCCTTGATACCCCTACGGAAGTCTATTCCCCTTCTGGGGATCGATTCTACCCCATTGGCTGAGAATAAACCTCAGTTCTCTACTCAGGTGATAATGAGGGTTTAACCTGATCATCAGGAGAGTTGCAAATTTTTGGTGCTGTATAATCTGCATGACATTATCGTACTGGGTTTCCCTTGGTTACAGTCTCATAATCCTGTTTTGGATTGGAAATCTGTGTCTGTAACCAGTTGGGGCTGCCAATGTGTTAATACCAACACTCCTGTTTTTTCTGCCTTCCCCCAGGCTCAGGATGTTCCTGACTTTTTGACTGATTTTTCTGATGTGTTTAGCGAAAGTAAATCTGCATCCTTGCCCCCCCATAGGAGCTATGACTGCGCTATTGAATTAGTGCCTGGTAGTAAATTCCCTAAAGGTCGCCTTTTTAACTTGTCTGTACCTGAACATGACGCTATGCGGTCTTATATCAAGGAGTCATTGGAGAAGGGTCATATCAGACCATCCTCTTCACCCTTGGGTGCCGGTTTTTTCTTTGTGGCCAAAAAGGATGGTTCATTAAGGCCGTGTATTGATTGTCGTCTCTTGAACAATATCACTGTGAAATATCAATATCCGTTACCCTTGATTTCTGACCTGTTTTCCAGGGTGAAAAGTGCTACTTGGTTTACCAAGCTTGACCTCAGGGGGGCATATAACCTTATTCGCATTAAGCACGGGGATGAATGGAAGACGGCATTTAATACCCCAGAGGGGCATTTTGAGTACCTAGTGATGCCCTTTGGGCTCACTAATGCTCCTTCTGTCTTCCAGTCCTTCATGAATGACATTTTCAGGGATTTTGTGGATAAATTTCTGATTGTTTATTTGGATGATATCTTGATTTTTTCCAATGACTGGGACTCTCATGTGAAACATGTTCGGACTGTGTTCCAGATTTTGAGAGAGAATGCTCTGCATGTGAAGGGATCAAAGTGTCTTTTTGGCGTACAGAGGATCTCATTTCTGGGATTCATTTTGTCCCCATCTGTTATTGAAATGGACCCGGTCAAGGTTCAGGCCATCTGTGATTGGGTCCAACCTACTTCATTAAAGGCTCTTCAAAGATTCTTGGGTTTTGCCAATTTTTATCGTAAATTTATTGGTAATTTCTCTGTTATTGTTAAACCATTGACTGATTTGACCAAAAAGGGTTCTGATGTGGTGAATTGGCCTCCTGAGGCAGTCTCTGCGTTTCAGGAACTTAAGCAGAGATTCACTTCTGCTCCTGTTCTACGGCAGCTTGATGTTTCTCTGCCATTTCAGGTGGAGGTTGATGCCTCTGAAATTGGGGCAGGTGCCGTTTTGTCCCAAAGAGATCCAGAGACCTCTAAGAGTAACACTTGTGCCTTTTTCTCTCGAAAATTCTCTCCAACTGAACGTAATTATGACGTGGGTAATCGGGAGTTATTGGCCATGAAGTGGGCTTTTGAAGAGTGGAGACATTGGCTGGAGGGAGCCAAACATCAGGTGGTGGTCCTCACGGACCATAAGAATCTGGTTTATCTGGAATCAGCCAAGCGACTTAATCCTAGACAGGCCAGGTGGGCCTTGTTTTTCACACGTTTTAATTTTGTGGTTTCCTTTCTTCCTGGAACTAAGAATGTTAAGGCGGATGCCCTCTCGAGGAGTTTCCTTGCCGACTCTCCTGAGTTATCTGATCCTGCTGTTATTTTGAAAGAGGGTGTAGTTCTTTCCGCCATCTCGCCCAATTTGAGACTGGCTCTGGAAGGGTGTCAGGAGGATGAACCCGAGCGCTGCCCTATTGGGAAATTGTTTGTCCCAGACCGATGGAAAAAGAGTGTGATGTCTGAGATTCATTGTTCCGCGTTGGCCGGTCATCCCGGAATTTTTGGTACCAGAGACTTGATTAGTCGGTCCTTTTGGTGGCCTACTTTGTCTCGTGACGTCAGGGAATTTGTGCAGTCCTGCGGGACTTGCTCTCGCTCCAAGCCTTGCTCTCGCTCTAGTGGTTTGTTGATGCCATTGCCTGTGCCCAAGAGACCATGGACCCATATCTCTATGGATTTCATTTCCGACCTCCCTGTTTCTCAGAGAATGACCGTTATCTGGGTGATTTGTGATAGGTTTTCCAAAATGATACATTTTGTGCCATTACCTAAGTTGCCTTCCTCCTCTGAATTGGTGCCTTTGTTCCTTCAGCACGTGGTTAGGTTACACGGCATTCCTGAGAACATTGTGTCTGACAGAGGAGTCCAGTTTGTTTCCAGATTTTGGAGGACTTTTTGTTCTAAACTTGGTGTTCAATTGTCTTTCTCCTCGGCTTTTCATCCTCAGACCAATGGACAAACTGAGAGAACAAACCAGACATTGGAGACTTATCTGAGATGCTTTGTGTCTGCTGATCAGGATGACTGGGTCTCTTTTTTGCCTTTGGCTGAGTTTGCTCTTAATAATAGGACTAGCTCTGCCACTTTGATGTCTCCATTTTTCTGCAATTTTGGGTTTCACCCTCGATTTTCTTCAGGACAGACGGAGGCTTCTGTCTGTCCAGGTGTTGACTCTGTTGTGGAGCGTATGCAGCAGATTTGGGACCAGGTAGTGGAGAGGTTGTCCCTCTCTCAGGAGAGGGCCCAGCGGTTTGCCAACCGGCATAGGACTGATGGTCCTCGGTTTGAAGTGGGGGACTTGGTCTGGTTGTCCTCAAGAAATATCGCTATGAGATTTGCATCTCCTAAGTTTAAGCCTAGGTTCATTGGACCTTATAAGATCATGGAGATTCTTAATTCTGTTTCCTTTCGTTTACTTCTTCCAGGGACATTTAAGATCCATAACGTGTTCCACAAGTCCTTATTGAAGAGGTTTGTCGAGCCAGTGGTTCCTATGGCTGTGCCTCCTGACCCTGTTTTGGTTGAGGGCAATCTGGAGTATGTGGTTGAGAAAATATTGAATTCTCGTTTTTCTAGACGTAAACTCCAGTATTTGGTTTAGTGGAGAGGTTATGGTCAGGAGGACAATTCTTGGGTGTTTGCTTCGGACATCCATGCTAGGAGACTCATCCGTGCGTATCACAGAGCTCATCCTGACCGACCTGGTTGCTCAAATGAGGGTTCGGTGACCCCTCCTCAAGGGGGGGTACTGTTGTGAATGTGCTAGAAATGAATTCTGAGCAGAAGCTCCCTCTGGTGGTTACAAACAGTACTGAACTATCCAATGAAGATTGTGAAGATTGGCGATCAGGTGTTACTGACTGGTCTTATATAAGGGAGGTTCCCTCCAATCAAGGTTGCCGGTGATAAATTGTTCTGGTCTCATCTTTGATTCCTGTTCACTTTGTAGCTTGCTGTTTCGTGCCTGCATCTTCTGCTAACAGATAAGACATTTTCTTCTTTTAGTTTTTTGTGCTTGCTTTTTGCATTTTGTCCTGCACTTCTGTGGGTGTCTGCCGGGTCCCCTCCGGGGGCTTGTGCTCCTCTCAGTTTAGTTCAGCCATAGTTGTTTGTTCATTTGCCTTTTCCAGTTTTTTCAGTGGCTGCTGTTTAGTTTTTGTTACACCAGAGAACTAATTTAGGTGGTAGAGGTCGTGTGATCTCAGGTGTTTTTGTAATTAGTAGAGTTGGTACTTTTCAGGGTTTTTTGGGGTTGCAGTAAGTGTCCTTCCTATCCTTTTCTATTTAGGAAGTTTGGGCCCCAACGTTTGCTCATACTATTTTCTGTCTGTGTCTGTATTGCCCCTTGTCTAACCGCCATTACATGTTTGGGGGCTTTCTATGGTCTTTGGGGATCTGCTCCGGGGCAGAGAGTTTTCCTCTTTCTGTCTTTAGGTGTAGTTAGCTTCTCAGGCTGTGACAAGGCGTCTAGGACCAACGTAGGTACGCTCCATGGCTGCCTTTAGTTGTGGTGGTTAATCAGGGTACTGCAATTTCATAGATTCCAACCTCTCTGGTGTATTTCCTTTTTTGCTTGCTTTCCTCAGCTACCAAATCATAACAGTCACAGCTGCCTCTCCAGGTTCAGCTATGGTAACTAGCAATAGACAGTGGCGAACAGCCTTTCCTGAGACTAAGTCCAGGATTCACTCTACTGAACATGCTCGTGAGGTGACCTCTCCTTGGTGTTCAGCCGTCAGCTGTTCAGGCCCTGTGCCAGCTCCAGATTGGCCAGCAAGCAAGTTCCTGTCTGACTGGATTTAGGCGCAGTCTATAAAAGGATCTTTGGCGTGCCCGTCGGTGCGCTAAGATCATGTGTGTTTGTGTGTGTCAGTGGATAAGTTACCATTCTGTTTACACATGTGTGTGGGTTGAGACTCTGCTGCTCTGTCGTCATGTGTGAACCTTTAGCTTTACCTAGAGAGCAGGTTTTTACTCGGCTTCACCTGGCGTCTGTCTCGGCCATGTGTGCTGCTTAGCAGGGCTATTTAGAGGGCACAGTCAACCCACGTGCTCTGGCACCCACCTTTTGGTACCGCTCTGCGATCAGTTGAGCTTTTGCTCTTGTTTTGAGCCACCCCATGGTGCTCTTAATTAGCTTTGTTTTTGCTGCCACTCAGCAGTGTGCCGAGTTGGTTCCCCTGGCCGGTGCTCTCCTGTCTGAGGAGTTATCAGAACAGGCAGACCAGTGCTTACTCCACATAGGGTGGCGCTTAACCCCGTGTGTTCTAGGGGATCGCTACCTTAGTTCGCCATTGTGCACATTAGCTGCAGTTTCCCATCTCTGCATGGTGGACCCCGGTTGCGAACGCCCTTTATTAAATATCCTATTTAGTGCATTCCACAACCCTAACACTAGCATTGAAGGATTACTGCAGGAAATGTTCCCAACTACACTAACAGTATAAAGTACTAGCACATGGCTTTTAGATTTCTCACTTCCAAGGTGCCACATAACAGATCTTGAGCTGTGTTGGTTTTACTGTAAAACCTGGTAGAACAGGAAAAATAAAAGGGAGCAAGGGAGCATTTGAGAATAAAAAGACAGATCCATACGAACTCTTATACACTGTATTTCTGTAACAAAGCGACTAGAATAAGTCAATAACTAAACTGGCTGACTAGGAAAGGAAACACAGAACAAAGTTACTGACTCGACAAGTTCAATTTCAGTTTCAATTTCTGAGCAAAGATTTTCTTTAAACAGTAAAACCGGATTAATTCACTGCTTGATGATGGCAAAACAGTTACTGCATTTAATGTGGATTTCCCACCCTTTAGTGACATCCATCTCTTACTGCTTTTTGGGTCTTGTAATAATAATATGTAATTATATAGAGCCAACATATTCCGCAGTGCTTTACAATTTAACAGTTCATATACAAGCCAGAAATTGACGAGCTTGTACGTAAGAGCTTACAATCTACAATGTAGTCTGAGCCACCACTTATTCTTAGAAGCAAGGACAGTTTAGAAATTTGTCTGCTCAAAGCAAGCCTCCAATGGTAATTCTGGTACTGGTAACCCTATTTAGCAGTCTAAAATGCTCCCTGGCTTTGACGTCTTATACCCCTTATACATGAATATTGCCTTCCTTGGAGGGCTCCTGGGTTGCATTTGCAGAAAGGAGGAAATGTATGGGAATCCCAAACCAACAAGGGACAGCAGAACCAGAGAATTGAAGACAAGGGAATAATCTGATCCAAAGTTTTAGACAGAATAATCAGGGCAAAGACCTAGAGAAAAGAGATAAGGCAGAATAAATGTGTAACGTGAAGTCAAGCAGTCCTAGGTCAAAACCAGAGTAGGCATCCAATGGGTAATCCAAGTCAATGGTCAAGGAAAAAACTGGTTCAGAACACTGGTATAACAATCCAATAAGTGCATCAGAATAGTAAAATCCTGGCTTGGCTATCACGTGCACCCCCGAGCATCACTGTCAGCACTGTGGCAGAAATCAATTCTGGGGGCAATATTTAGCTACTGCTTCTGTTTCACAGTTTCTGCCTCCACAGCACAGATTCTGTCCACTGTACAGACAACTGCAAATCAGCCCCATGCACTTGGATTAAGTTTCTCACAGACAGGAAGGGTTAATGGGAAGGTAGACCTCTTTTTCCTTTGATTGAGAAGGGGCTCAGTGTTGGTTTTCCAAAGATTATAATGTTAAAGCATATCCAAGTGATATTCCATATATTCCAAGATAGGAATACCCCCATATATAGACTAGATAATAGCATTACCAGATCCAGAGCTGCCTAAAATGTATACACGCCATACATTAGTAGTGATAGCATCCATATCCATTGTAGCTTATCCACACTTCAGTTTTTGGTTTTATTGAATAGTATTTTGAAGCTGTTTGGAACAGGACATGTTATGAAGTCTAATTTTTAAGAGCCTGTCAGCTCATTGCACTGTATAGTTTGCCGGTGTGTGATAATAAGTCAGTCATTTAGCCTGGAAAGTCTGTTTTCACATTGCTGATTTCATAAATCTATGCTTGATTTTCACAGCGTTACACTGAAGGCATTTTACATGTCAAAGCTATTTTGGTGCTAACGAACATTTATGAATGCTCACCGGAGCATTGTACAACTGTCACTTACTATTAAGTAATATGAGAAGAAATAAAGTTAAATCATATATTGCATTTCATACATTCATATTTGTTAGATTATAGAACTTCTAAACCAGTGCAATATAATAGGTCACAGTTTAAATCAGATCATTTAGAAGTCCGCCAGCTAACACCATTATACAGCCGTGCACGACGGCAAGAAGTAAAATTCAAGAATACACATTTAAATGTAGTGAAAAGTAGCCTACAATGGTAATCCATTCACTAGAACAAATCTCAGAATGATAGAAAATAATAAAATATGTAATGCTTTAACAATTCGCTGCCACTCCTATTCCAACTGTGAATGTGACCTCTATTAGATTCTGTGCTTCCTGTTCAGTGCAGATGGACATGTGAGCGCTGACTATAGCAGTGATGTGTTGGTCATCACTTTGGCCTTTGATTTTCTGCATCACATGTCTATCCAGATGAAGAAGAAAATACAACTAGCTGCATCCGAATAACACATCATTACTATAGGCAGTGATTGGCTGAAAACGGTCACATGTCTGTCCATATGATGCAGGAAATACAGAGACCAGCTTTGTAGCTCCTGCTAGCTCCAGATTGACATGTGAACACCTAAGCCAATCACTGACTGCAGGGGTAACTAAGACATCACCACTACAGCTGGTGGTTATCTGAAGCAGCCACATGCCTATCTGAACAAAACAAAACTATAGAGACCATCAGGAAACTTGGGCAACACTGCAATGGGAGTGGCAGGTTGGATCAGTAAGGTGTTATTTTTTTTATTTTGCAGCATTTTGTGATCAGAGTTTTTTTTATTTATTTTTATGTTTTAATAGCTTATTTACCTTTTATAGTCCCAATAAAGGACTTGACCATGTGATTACATGAGCATTGATATAAATTACTGACAAAAATTCTGTATTGCAGTGTGCTATGCTGGTCAGTGCAAAAACTCTGGCAGGTCTTAATAAAAATATAGTCACAAAAAGAAGCATACGCACAGCCTCGAGAAGGTGCAAGAGTAAGGTCCCAAACCATAGATTAGTAACAAAGAAAAACTCTGCACTCAACTTAAATAAGATGCAAGGTGAAAATGTAATGTAGTCCAGAAAACGTAGTTTATAGGTAGAACGTTTTGGTCGTATGACCTTCTTCAGCTACCCAACGTAGATATATTGTGGCAGGTGTGGACTAATTTCACATAAATTCCAAATAAAGGGCAGGAAGCTTGTGAAGCCAGAATGAGGCTGATAGCCAAATGCAAAGAGGTAGTTAACCTGGATGAGGAGAGGACCGTCCGTGTGCTGTGAGATGCACAGGCTGAGACGCGGTATCCACCGCTGGTCGCGACCAGCTATCATTCTGGCTTCACAAGCTTCCTGCCCTTATGGAATTTATGTGAAATTAGTCCACACCTGCCATAATATATCTACGTTGGGTAGCTGAAGAAGGTCATACGACAGAAACGTTCTACCTATATACTACATTTTCTGGATTATATTAAATTTTCACCTTGCATCTTATTTAAGTTGAGTGCAGAGTTTTTCTTTGTTACTAATAAAAATATAAAGTGCCTTTATTTGCTCACTGGCTTTACTGGAAGACCATAGGGACCCAGGTGCCCCCTCCATCTGAATAACAATCGCAATGTCACAGATATCGATTGGCTGTAGAATTTCCGGGTAATCATCCATTATTTGCATGCACCATCTCCATGCTGTACACAGCTGGATCATCATACATGTTTTGGAGATGTCAGCTAAGGGTTAATTAACCTACAGTCTTAACAACACATTAGACATTCCTCCAATTTACCAATGAATATAAAATAAATTTCATAACTTCTGTGCAAATGTGTTGGAATTCTCAATCTGTAGGAAACATATCACCATTATATAATATCTTTATGAAGCAGTTGCCGCAATGTTATCTCGTTTGTTGTAAATTAAAGAAATGGATTTTGATATAACACATTAAACTTCAAGAAGGCTAATATCCCTGAGGTCATCATCTCAAAAAATAAATAACAGATACCACCAAGAAATAGGAGCATTTCTGAAGCAATTTTATATAAAAATAATGTTCAGATTATTTCTTGGAGCAATAAGAACAAAACTGAAACCAACATGGTTAACTGCAAAGGTTAAAAAAGCAATATATGACAAGAAAAGGGCAATGGGAAACAGGAATTGAAAGGAGCAAATTCATCATTCTTAAGCTGCAAGAATGCAATAAGTTGCACAATGGAGATCAAATTTGCTAAAATAAATTAAAAAGCTGATTGTAAATGAGACTAAGGAAATTGAATTAAATATAACCTTATACTAGTAATCACTTTTAACCATAATATGTATGTTTATTGCATATTTTTATAAGTAGAGATGAGCGAATTTGTTCGGATTCGGTTTCGAATATGATCGGATTTGAATATTGTTTTTGCAATATTTGTCGAGCACAACCGAACTTCATTAGAGTCAATGGGAGTAGAAATTATGTTCGGAACCAATTATAAGATATACATTCGGCCCAAATAGTGTTCGAATATGGCTCGAATATGTCAAAATCAGATTCAGGGACAAAATCCAAACAAATTCGCTCATATCTAGTTATAAGCATTAGGTTGCAGATGGCAACAATTTTCATGACATATATTCAGGAACATACTGTAGTTATAGGGATGCTGGAGCAACATATTGTTAGGATCTGCGGAACGCACCAAAATAAATATAAATAAAGGGTGCGTTTGCAGCCCGGGGTCCACCATGCAGGCAGAGCCTGCTGCTAGTAAGATGGCGGTATAAGCCAACTCTGTTACTTCACAGAGTCGCTGAGATAATGACGCAGAGGTAGAGACAGTGTCCTGTTAACACTACAGGAGTACACAGATAACTGCTGTGCGGATAGCAGTCCGTGATCATGCAGTCAGCACGCAAACATACAAATCTCCTCACAGGAGGTGCCGGTATTCTAGGGGCTTATTTCAGCCAGGCCCTGAACACGTGCATACAAATCTCCTCTCCGGAGGTGACGGTATTCTAGGGGCTTATTTCAGCCGAGCCCTAACCACATGCATGCATGATCATACTGATGCAAAGCACATAACACAATTGACACTAGCACTTTTATAGTAGCAACTAAAGGACCTACCAGAAAAGGACCAATGAGAAACTGTTCTAGAACACATGTAGTTTCAGGACCTTTCTGGCAGACCAATAGGAGCTGCTGCAGTAGCTGAGCATGTGACCCCTGATCTCCTATGAGAGATCTTACCCTGGGCATGCTCAGAAAGGAAAACACAGGACTTAGTCCCAACTGAGTCTGTTTGCCGCTGACCTGCACTGGTTACAATGGCAGGACCTGGAGAAGCAGCAGTCATCCTCTGCACAGCACTAGACTGAGCAAGACACTGGGACTGACGTCTCTGCTGAGCAGGTTCCACTGCGGCCGAAGATGGATGGGAGACCAGCGGGGATAGCTCGAAATTCTCCTTGTGCAGGAGCGGGAACTCGACCCCTAACGCATATGACCTGGGTTCTGAGTGCCAAGGATGGAGGGTTACCAACAAGCCACTCTGTTTTGAATAAGGTAATCAAATACAAATTCTTACAGTGATATCTTTCCTATAGATTTAATACATCTCCTACACTTTTTCTTGTACTACAAAATAAATACTTACCGTACACAATGGAGGACATAACTATGAGATGACACCTGTGTCCACAAGAGACTAACAAGATAAAATCTTGGACACAAGTTGATTAAATCATGATAGCTTAATATTTGTTATAAAAAAAATCCTATATGACTGAGTAATCATCTGTATTTATCTTAACTAATTTTTTTATGATTGCTACAGATTATTTTTTGCCATATGTAAAACATGGCACATGGACCTAAGTAAATGTACATTTAAAAAGTATCCTTTGTTTTTTTCATAAATCAGTAGTACACATGAAAATAGAAACTTTGTGTTAGGCGTCGGGATTCTCCCGCTGTGCAGGATAGATCCCTAGCTTTGGCTGCTTCTGCCATCTTCCATTCGGGCCTGGCTGCTGTGAGTGCTGCTCAGCATAGATGTCGGTCCCAGCGTCTTGCTCATGGTGGTGGTGTATGCTTAGTTGCTGCTTGTTCTTCAGCCAAGTTTACGGGAACTAGTGGTATGCAGGTGCAGTCCTGCATTCTGGAGTCTAAGTCCAGGGATCAGTGTACTGAGTATGTCCGTGATGTGGCGACTTCCCATTAGTGGGCGGACGTTTCCTGCGTGAGTGTTTGGGGTGGAGCCTAATGTATAAAAGGCTCTCAATGGGGCATGCGGGCACGCTAGTATCATTCATGTTTGTGTGGGTGGGTGGATACTCTACCACTCTGTTTGCTTTGTTGTGTGTGTCCTTTGCTCTGTGTGTGGCTACTTTGGCAGGCAGCTTGCACACTTCTGCGGCTTCGTACCCTTGACTCAGCGCCAGACCCTAGTCTGTTTAATGCTTGGAATGCCGGTTAGGCACAAGTTTAGTAGCCTCAGGACTGGAGTGATTAACCACTTGACTTAGTGTCTATATTGGCCACGTGTGCTATTAGCACGGGTCAGTTACAGAGCAGGATCAACCCTTTAGCCAGCTCTCAGTTTAGGCAATAGGGTATCGTACCTAGTGTCATTAGAGTCCGTCTCTTTACTTAGCGTCTGTTTTGGTCACGTGTACTATTAGCACTGATCATTTACAGAGCAAGGACAACCACGTGCTAATATTCCTATGGAGTTAACAGGGGTTAGCACTTAGTATTGTTTAGCGCAGTACCTCTCCGTGTATTAACGGGGTTAGGTGCTCTGTATTCCTTTCACTCTGTGTGACGTTTAACACATTGTGTTCTAGGAATCACTCGCCGTTTGGTTCCGTCATTGTCCATACTAGCAGCGGATTCATATCTGCACAGTGATCCCCGGGTTGTGATTGCACTTTGTTTATATTATTATTTAGTGCAATCCACCAACCCTAACACTTTATAACGTATTTTATAAGAAAAATCAGCTTCTTTCTCATCCTGGACTGATCTTTCACTCTCAGTGTTTTCAATTCATAGGCAAAATTTGTTTTTAATTAATACAGACTTTCCCATTACAGAGATAAGAGAAGGTACTTAGTGCTTATAATGTTCTATAGCAAGACAAGGGGGTAGCTACAGACAGTCACAAATATTCTCCAGCAAGTTCTCCTGAAATTGCACTGAAGCTAGTGCTTAACAAATGGATTTGCATAAAGTACATGAAAAAAGCTAAGCAAAGAAAAAGCTTCATTCGCGTTTTCTCTTCTAGACAACACACAAAGTGTCTTGCATAACAATAACTTGCCCTTTCTGAATTTTGCCCCCAACTTTTGCTGGCCCTGTTTCTGTGGTTTCCACAAAAGTAGCCATGAATGGAAAAGATCTAATTGTTATTAAATGTTTTTTTAATCTAACGTCTACAAAAAAGACTAGGGAGTAAATAAGCTTAACAAAAGAGAGTCATGTTGTAGTGAATATAGGCTATAGAACACACTAAGGAGTTAACTAAAACAGTTATTTGTATCTGCAGCTATCTAATGCAGCCATGGTGTACATCTTTGTGCCCCACGTTGATTCAAAATAGCATAGAGACATTTGCTAGTGATGGAGAAGAGGATATGAAATGAAAAGTCAAAATGATTAAAATAACAGGATCGATTGGCATGTTAATCATATGAAAATCATGAATATTTGAAATAACAGGCAATGGTAAAATGTTGAAACCATGCAGTCTACTCACATTTCTTGCATTATCATGTTAAAAAATGGCTCCTAGTACACTTTCATGTTCCATCATGAAGCCTTCTTCATGGTATTGCTTGTGTGCTCTGTAGACCAATTTCTGGCTATTATTGCATTGTAGACAAAAACAGGAATAATCAAAGAAATGGATGGACCTAAATTCAAGCCTCAAATGCCATCGTTCTCTGCACCACGATAGCCTTTAAGAGCGTTGCCATGAGATCAATGGAACACCTGTAGCTTGACATCTGACTGGTAGCCTTTCTGATGTTTTGTGTGACACTGATGCTTTAGGCTTGGTGTATGATGTTGAATTTCACTTGCAGTACAGATTATGTAAATTATAAACCAGTGGTGCACCCATTTATTCAAAATTTTCAACACAACAATAACACGTTGCATGTTGCTTGTGCTACTGCGGTCTAAAAATTTTGCCTTGGCCTGCAGTATCTCTATCTTATTTCCCATCAAGCACATCGAGATTGTTTTTTGCTGTCAATTGCAAAGGGAGCTGCCAGCAGTGGATCTTGATGATTTTCTCCCTTAATGCATTGAGCATGGCAGAACATTTGTCAGACAACCAATACTTCATTAACTCATTAATTTTTAAAACGGCAGTTATTCATGGCAGTTAATCAGGGCTGGAATCAGGTACCCCACACTTTGCCTTCTTTTTCATTATGTACTTTATCTATTTCCTCCTGTTTTCCCTTGCCATCCACATTCACCGCCCCATCCCCCCTCCATCACGACTCATACACATCAGCCCCTCTATCCTTCCCTCTCCCATGTACAGCTCCCATGCACTCCTCACCTTCCTGAAAAACCTCAGCCCATCTTGCCCAAACACATCACAGAAAAAACCTACTTACAATTCCAACAACTACTTGCTCTTTATCTTCCTACTCCTACTTATTTCAGGGGACATCTCCCCCAACCCTGGTCCACCATCCCCCAACCTCAATCCCTACCCTACCTCATACCGAAACCATAAAAATCTTATTAATATTACTTGCACTCCCTCATCTCCTTCTTTCAATTGTGCCCTCTGGAATCCACGGTCTGCATGCAACAAGCTATCCTTCCTGCACAACTACTTTCTGAACCACTCTCTTCATCTGTTGGCCCTCACTGAAACCTGGATTCAGGATTCTGGCACTGTCTCCCCTGCTGCCATTTCCTATGGTGGTTTACAGTTCTCCCATTCCCCGAGACCCACAAACAGACATGGTGGTGGAGTTGGCATACTCCTGTCCCCACAATGCACTTTCCAGGTCATCCCCCCAATTCCATCACTCTCATTCCCTTCTTTTGAGGTCCACACCATCAGGCTCTTCCATCCCCTCTCCCTCAGAGTAGCGGTCATATATCGGCCCCCAGGCTCACCCACCCAGTTCCTTGACCACTTCTCAGCCTGGCTGCCGCACTTCATGTCCTCAGAACTACCAACCCTTATCTTTGGAGACTTCAACATCCCCATTAACAGCCCTACTTCCACATCTGCATCTCAGCTTCTATCACTAACCACTTCTCTAGTCCCTCTCACAGCTTTCAACCTCTGAGACACACAAGGATGGCAACACCCTTGACCTGGTCTTTGTCCGCCTCTGTTTAATCTCCCACCTAAATAACTCACCGCTTCCACTCTCTGACCACAAACATTCTCTCCTTCACGCTCACAAATCCTCCACCACCCCAGCGCACTCCTACCTACCACACATTCAGAAATCTACAAGCCATTAACCCTCAGACACTTTCAGACTCCCTACACTCATCGCTGTCCCCAATCTCCTCTTTTTCCTGTCCTGATATGGCTGTTCATCACTACAATGACATTCTTAGAAGCACCCTTGACCAAGTAGCACCGCTCACCCTCAGAACCTCCAAACACACAGTAAAACAGCCCTGGCTCACATTGCAAACTCGACTTCTTCAGTGATGTCTAGGAGTGCTGAACGCCTCTGGAGAAAAACCCGCACACCAGAAGACTTCATCCACTTTAAATTCATGTTAAGAACTTATAATGCTGCCCTTCACCTCCCAAAAAGACCTACTTCACCACCCTGATCTCCTCACTAGCCAACAACCCCAAGAAACTTTTTGACACTTTTCACTCCCTCCTCAGGCCAAAAGCACAAGCCCCTATCACAGACATTTGTGCTGACGACCTGGCCTCCCACTTTATAGAAAAAATAGATACTATCTGTCAGGAAATCTGCTCGCAACCACCAAGTGCTGTGACTCCCATCCCACCCTGCTTTTCCCCTGGCTCACTTTCCACATTTGATCCCATCACAGAAGAAGAAGTCTCCAGACTCCTCTCTTCCTCTCGTCCGACTACATGCACTACCGACCCCATCCCCTCACATCTCCTCCAGTCTCTCTCTCCAGTTGTCACAACTCACCTAACTACAATCTTTAATCTCTCACTCTCCTCTGGCATTTTCCCATCCTCCTTCAAACACTCCATCATTACTCCGCTACTAAAGAAACCCTCTCTCGACCCTTCCTGCACAAACAACTACAGACCGGTCTCCAATCTCCCCTTCATCTCTAAACTTTTGGAGCGCCTAGTCTACTCCCGCCTTACTCGTTACCTCTCCACTCACTCCCTCCTAGACCCTTCATAGTCCGGCTTCCGCCCCCTACATTCGACTGAAACTGCACTCATCAAAGTGACCAATGACCTTCTGACAGCAAAATGTAACGGCGACCACTCTCTGCTCATTCTACTCGACCTTTCTTCAGCTTTCGACACTGTTGACCACTGTGTCCTACTGTCTAGGCTCCAGTCACTAGGTATTAAGGACACTGTTCTCTCCTGGTTCTCTTCCTATCTTTCTGACCGCTCCTTCAGTGTTTCGTTCTCTGGCTCCACATCATCTCCTCTTCCTCTCACTGTCGGTGTACCCCAGGGCTCAGTCCTTGGCCCCCTTCTCTTCTCTCTCTACACGGCCCCAATTGGACAGACCATCAGCAGATTTGGCTTTCAGTACCATCTTTATGCTGATGACACACAACTATACACGTCATCCCCCGACCTTACCCCCGCTGTTCTACAGAACGCCACCGACTGTCTGTCTGCAGTCTCCAACATCATGTCCGCTCTCTATCTGAAACTTAACCTCTCCAAGACTGAACTCCTTCTGCTCCCGCCGTCTACTAACCTCCCTAAATCTGACATTTCCCTCTCTGTGGGCGGCACCATAATAACACCCCAGCAGCAGGCTCACTGTCTGGGTGTTATGTTCGACACCAATCTCTCCTTCACCTCCCATATACAATCTCTTGCCCGCTCTTGCCGTCTACACCTAAAGAACATCTCTAGAATCCGCCCTTTTCTCACCATGGAAACAACAAGAACCCTCACTGTAGCATTGATCCACTCCTGCCTGGACTACTGCAACACTCTATTACTTGGCCTCCCCATTACTCGACTATCCCCTCTCCAGTCCATCCTTAATGCAGCAGCCAGGGTCATCCATCTGGCTAATCGGTACTCGGACGCGTCCGCTCTTCACCAGTCCTTACACTGGCTGCCCATTAATTATAGGATCCAATTCAAAGTACTGGTTCTCACCCACAAAGCTCTCCACAGTGCAGCACCCCCCTACATCTCCTCCCTCATTTCTATCTATCGGCCTAACCGACTGCTGCGCTCTGCAAACGACTTTCGACTAACCTCTGCACTACTCCGTACCTCCCACTCCCGACTCCAAGACTTCTCCCGCGCTGCGCCAATCCTCTGGAATGCTCTACCCCAAGAAATTAGGACTATCCACAATTTGCATGGTTTCAGGCGCTCCCTCAAAACACATTTATTCAGAGCGGCCTATCACATTCACTATTCAAAGTCATTCTATGTGTAAGTGTGTGTGTGTAGCCCATTCACTATCTCCATCCATCCTCCACTCCCTCAAGATGGCTGGACCATCATTGTAAATGCACCATTGTATATACACACCTGTACTTTGTATCTCCCCCACCTCATTGTAGATTGTAAGCTCTCACGAGCAGGGTCGGCTTATTTTGCTTTAATTATTGTATTGTTAACATTGTTACTTATGACTTGTGTTTTGAAACTGTTAAACTGTAAAGCGCTGTGGAATATGTTGGCGCTATATAAATAAAGATTATTATTATTATTAATTTCATGTCAAGGCGTGTAAGCCACAGGAAACTTTTATTTCCATTTTTTCATAATGTGATTATTATTATTATTACTATTATTATTATTTATTTATATAGCGCCATTGATTCCATGGTGCTGTACATGAGAAGGGGTTACATACAAATTACAGATATCACTTACAGTAAACAAACTAACAATGACAGACTGATACAAAGAAGAGAGGACCCTGTTCTTTCAGGCTTACATTCTACAAGATGGTGGGAAGGAGACAGCAGGTTGGGGGGTTGCAGCAGAATATCAATGCCATGTCTATCAATCCTGAGATTCTCATAATTCCATGACTTTTTCTTCTTGGTGTTGCTGTTTTAATGTTGAGTAGTATCATGGGAAAAAACATCAAAATATCATGAATTTCATCATTGGTACCGATCAGTCATCTGTCTGACTCATACGGCAAATTGCACATAGGTATGTGGAAACTTTCTTTTAGTCTGATTTCCAGTAACCTAGTTCATGATAAAAGGCACAATAATAGTAATCAGGGGAAATGATATACAAACTATTTTAAAAGTTAGAATAAAAGTGCAACAATATGAAAAGTTAAGGTGAATGTATATAAGTATGGCAGTAAACGTAACATTGACCGTGCTGTTGTTGCAGATACTTTGTAATATGTGACAATCCAATAGCAGATCGAAAAATAGCAAATTCAAGTAGAACACAATTATAAAGTCAAACCCTTTCAAGTTCTTTAACACAAACGTAGCCTTAGTAATGTGAAATTGCCCTCATCATAATAAACAGATGGTAAACAAGTAATAACCATTAACAGACACTTCAGGTTTTTTTTTAAATTAAGAAAAGGCTAGAAAATCTCCCTCTTAGACCTTTTTGATCAGGCAGACTGTTCTTTGAAGAACACTAATGTCATCCTGCTGTGACTGAGATGAGTGATGTGAAATATATTCTATAAATAATATTTACCAAAATCAAAAGGAGACCAATTGTGACCTGGTTTTGGCATTTCCACT
Source organism: Oophaga sylvatica (assembly GCA_033576555.1). Taxonomy (NCBI): domain Eukaryota; kingdom Metazoa; phylum Chordata; class Amphibia; order Anura; family Dendrobatidae; genus Oophaga; species Oophaga sylvatica. The sequence continues at coordinate 173,566,148 of JARQOD010000007.1, read as the reverse complement.
GCTCGGATGGCTGGTGCCAGTGGTGGTGGTGGTGTTGCTTCTGATTCTTCATTCTTTGCTGTGGTATGTTTTTCTTTTATTTTACATTTCCAAGTTCATTTCCACTTTTTCTTTTACTACACATTTTGTTTAACAATGCAATTGACTTTTGATACTCTTGTCATCCCTAATATAGTCAACCCTTGTCAAAACTGTCAAATCCAGAAATGCTGGATACTACATAGATACACATGCAGAAAGCAAAATCTGCCCACAATATGATTAACCCCTTAATGTCCAATGACGTGCACAGTCCGTCATGGCAAGGTGTCAGTTTTGGCACCTTGACGGACTGTGCACGTCATGCCTTTGAACTACCAGTGCGTGTAAACACCCAGTGGTAGTTCAGTGCCGACAGCTGTCACAGACAGCTGACAGGCACAGCAAGCGGTGTGGGGACCTTTGCAGTCGGTCCCCACACCTAGAGCGCTGTAATTGGTCAGTCAATATGACTGACCAAACACACCAGCGATCAGGCAGAAGAGGCTGAAATTTCAGCCTCTTCTGCCAGATCAGTGCAGGAGCTCAGTGCTGCAGTGGCCGAGCTTCCTGCACTAACAGCCGGGAGCGGCGCCCCCGCCGCCCCTGGCTGTTAACCCCCTGACTGCTGCGATCGAGCACGATCGCAGCGCTCAGGGGGGAGGCAGAGGGTCGGGAGCTCCCTCTGCCTCAGATCGGCGCCCTGCAATGTATTTGCAGGGCCCAATCTCTGCTTTGATGACCCGGGGGTAGTCATGACAACCTCCGGGTCATCTAGCTATGGAAAGCCGCTGTGACCATGCTCACAGCAGCTTTCAATATAGGTACAATGCATTGCAATGCTGGAGCATTGCAATGCATTGAAATTGCAATCAAAAGTAAAAAAGTGAAAGTTCCATAAAGGGACAAGGTAAAAAAAAGCAATTTTTTAAAAAAATTGTAAAAAAAATATTAAAAAATAATTGTAAAAAAATTCCCCTTAAAAAATACACATTTTTATGTAATAAAAAAAACAAAAAACAAAAAAATACACATGTTTGGTATCGCCGCGTCCATAAAAATCCCATCTATAAAAGCGTAACCCTAGTTAACCCCTTCAGTGAAAGCCGTAAAAAACAACACAAAAAAGTAGTAAATTATACTTTTTCCAGGCGGTATCATCATACCGCTTGGAAAAAGTGCAATAACACGCGATCAAAAAGTCAGATATAAATAATCATGGTACCGCTGAAAACGTCATCTTGTCCCGCAAAAAACAAGCCACTATATAACATCATCAGCAAAAAAATAAAAAAGTTATAGCTCACGGAATAAACTGATGCAATAATAATTATTTTTTCTATAAAATTTTTTATTGTGTAAAAAACGCCAAAACATTAAAAAATATATAAATGAGGTATCGCTGTAATTGTAGTGACCCAAAGAATAAAGCTGCTTTATCAATTTTACCACACGCGGAACAGAGGAAAAAAAAAAAACAATTCCTGAATTGCTGGTTTTTGTTCATTCTGCTTCCACAAAAATCGGAATAGGAAGCGATCAAAAAACGTTATGTGCCTGAATATGGTACCAATAAAAACGTCAGCTCGTCCCGCAAAAAATAAGCCCACAGATAACTCTGTCGGAAGAAATATGGAAAAATTATAGCTCTCAAAATACGGCGATACAAAAATTCTTACAAAAAATTCTTCCAAAATAAAGCGTCTTTTAGAGTGTGACAGAAGCTAAACATGAAAAAAGGTTATATATCTGGTATCGCTGTAATCGCACCGATCCGAGGAATAAAGTCGCCTAATCACTAATACCGCACGAGGAACGGCGTAAAAATAAAACCAATTCTTCACCTTTTGTGGATTTGTTCATTCTGCATCCCAAAGATCGCAGTAAGGCGATCACAATGGTTCCCCCCCACATATGGGGTATCAGCGTACTCAGGATAAATTGCACAATAACTTTTGGGATCCTTTTATCCTTTGAAAAATAAAAATTGGGGTGAAAAGATCATTTTTGTGGAAAAAATATGATTTTTAAATTTTATGGCTCTACGTTATAATCTTCTGTGAAGCCCTTGGGGGTTCAAAGTGCTCACCACAGATCTAGATAAGTTCCTTGGGGGGTCTAGTTTCCAAAATGGGGTCACTTATGGGGGTTTCCACTGTGTAGGTACATCAAGGACTCTCCAAACTCGATATGGTGTCCGCTCTCGATTCCAGCAAATTTGACATTCAAAATCTCAATTGATGCTCCTTCCCTTCTGAGCACTGCCGTGCGCCTAGAGATTGGTTTTCCCCCACAAATGGGGTATCGGTGTACTCAGGAGAAATTGTACAACAAATATTGTGGTTCATTTTCTCCTGATACCCTTGACAAAATTTTAAAAAATGTGTCGAAAGAAAAATTTTGGCAAAAAAAGTTAAATGTTCATTTTTTCCTTCCACATTGCTTCAATTCTTGTGAAGTACCTAAAGGGTTAATAAAGTTCTTGAATGTGGCTTTGAACACCTTGAGGGTGCACATAAAGAGACAGTGGTCAGAAATGTAAAAATTGGCCTGGTCATTAACCTACAAAATGGCTTGGTCGTTAAGGGGTTAAGCATGTATGACTGATCGTTTGGACTAGTAAAACAGGTGTGCGAATACAAACATGCACAGTTCGATGTCCACATTTATTTTTTTTATTTGTTAACAAAATTCAATCCCGCGTATTTCAAACGTGCACCACAGTTTATTTTATGCTGCATACAAAAGTCAGAGTGTGCATGAGATTTCTATAAATCCCATCTACAGGGTGGGCCATTTATATGGATACACCTAAATAAAATGGGAATGGTTGGTGATTAGGGTTGAGCGATACTTTCCGATATCAAGAAGTATCGGATTGGAATGGGTATCGCCGATACCCCAAAAGTATCGGCGATACCCGATTCCGATACCGGAAATCCAATGTAAGTCTATGGGACAGAAATATCGTAACTAAAAAAAAACTCTTTCTTTCCTTGTAAACACTAAATATACACACATAGAATACATATATATATATATATATATATATATATATATATATACATGTCATTGTGACATATATATATATACATATATTTATAGTTTATACACTTCTACATAGTAAAAAAGCCTCTGATTCAATTGCCGGGTAATGCCGGCTTTTGTGAAAATACAGAAGCGCCCGACATGAAATGACACTTGGTTTACATAGAGTTAACCATGTCTTTTCATGTAGTTTGATATCTGATTTGCACAAACAATTACATGAGTGTATGTGTGCAAAATTTCACACCTGTAGGGGTTAATTAAAGGTGTAAATTCGTTGTAAAAAAACCAGACTTTTTTGCTACGAATTTACACCTTTAATTAACCCCTACAGGTGTGAAATTTTGCACACAGCCACTCATGTAATTGTTTGTGAAAACAATAGATCAAACAACTTGAAATGACATGGTTAACTCTATGTAAACCATGTGTCATTTCATGTCGGGTTCTGCATTTTCACAAAAGCCAGCAATTGAATTAGCGGCTATTATACTATGTAGAAGTGTATGAACTATAAATATATATATATATATATATATATATATATATATATATATGTGTCACAAATTCAATGACATGTATATATATATGAGGTGTAAAAATTGTTGAAAAAAAATGCGTGGGCTCCCGCCCTATTTTCGCAACCAGACAGACAAAGCCAGCGAGTGGGGGCAGATAATAATAGCCCAGAGAGGGACCATTATTTTTGGCCCCCCCGGCTACTAACATCTGCCCCCAGACACCCCAGAAAAGACAAATCTATAATTAGATTCGCCCTTTCTGGCACTTTGCCCGTCTATTCCCATTGCCCTGTAGCGGTGGCGAATGGGTTAATAATGGGTTAAAGCCACCTTGCTATTGAAAGGTGACCTTAAGCCAGGTTAATAATTGAGAGCTGTCAATTAGACAATTATCAATTATTAATCCTATTGTATGATAGAAAAATCAAACACACACAGTTTAATAAAAAATAAGTTTAATTAAATAATCACACAGTTTTTGACCATATATTATTTTCCTGCTAAAACCATTTCCTGTAATAAAAATAAAATAAAAAAGCAAAATTATTCTTACCAATCCGATGCACAGTCAGGTCCCACGCTGTAATCCATCAGAAAGGGTTAACAGGTTACAGCTCACAGAGAGCTAAATGCTGCCTGCTAGCTGTAACACCCCTGAATGAATAACTTCCTCTCCCAGCGAAAGGAGAGGAAGAGATTAATGAATGGAGCTTAATTGATTTATTGCCACTTTCACTTCAGTGACCTGACCTAAAGTGAAAGTGGGACACAATCAATTAAGCTTCATTCATTAATCACATCCTCTCCTGTCGGCAGGAGATAAGCTCATTCAGGAGCTTTCAGCTGAGCATGCAGCATTACTTGCGCTGCTTAGCTGATTGCTAGTTAACCCTTTGTGAAGGATTACATCGTGGGACGTGACAGATCGCCAGATAGGTAAGAATAATGTTGTTTTATTATTTTTTCTTTATTATAGAAGATCAAGGGCTTCACAGGGATTAAGAGTTTAATAAAAGATGGTCAAAAAAATGTGTTTTTATTTCATTAAAATTATTGATTCTGTGTGTGTGATTTTTTTATTTCCTTCAATAGGATTAAATAGGATTAATAATTGATAGTTGTCTAATTGACAGCTCTCAATTATTAACCTGGCTTAAAGTGACCTTTCAATAGCAAGGTGGCTTTAACCCCTTATTAACCCATTCGCCACCGCTACAGGGCAATGGGAATAGACGGGCAAAGTGCCAGAAAGGGCGAATCTAATTAGAGATTTGCCCTTTCTGGGGTGTCTGGGGGCAGATGTTAGTAGCCAGGGGGGGTCAAAAAAAAATGTACCCTCCCTAGGCTATTATTATCTGCCCCCACTCGCTTGCTTTGTCTGTCTGGTGGAGAAAATACACCGGAAGCCCACGCATTTTTTTTCAACGAATTTACACCTTTAATTAACCCCTACATGTCTGAAATTTTGCACACATACACTTATGTAATTGTAAGTTAAAACCATATATCAAAATACATGAAATGACATGGTTAACTGTGTCTAAACAATGTATCATTTCATGTCAGCTTTTGTGATTTCACAAAAGCCGGCAATTGAATTAGCAGCTATTATACTATGTAGAAGTGTATGAACTATAAATATATGTATATATATATATGTCACAATTACATATATATATATATATATATATATATGTATTCTATGTGTGTATATGTATTGTTTCTAATCTTTATTAAAGCTGTCAGTGTGATTTTACAGTATAGCCAGGGATGAATTAGCGGCTATTATACTATGTAGAAGTGTATGACCTATATATATATTAAATATATATATATATATATATATATATATATATATATATATATATATATATAATTATTTGCTTTTTGTGTACATTTTTTTTACAATGTGATTTTTACATGACTTTTTACATAGAGATAACTGCTCTATGTAAAACTTCATGTCAAAATCGCATTGCATACAGATGGAAAACTGATGGAAAACTGATGGAAAACGCATGGTGCGATTTAAAATCGCATCAAAATCGCATGCCTTTTTACAACAAATGTACCGTTTTTTTCCTGCAGAAAACGGACCGATTTTTTTCCAGCCAGTGAGTATGAGCCCAAAGGGTTAATGTTTACTGCAGGGACCGCAGCTAATGCTGCAGCCTCACAGTAAACCCCCGAATGAATGAGCTCCTCTCCTGGCTGACAGGAGAGGAAGTGGAAAGCTTAATTGATTGCTTTCCACTTTCACTTCAGGTAAGCCAGGGACACCATCAGTGACGTCAGAGGGAACTGATTAACAAAAATAGGGGTTCCCTTCGAAAAAAAAATGGCTTGGGGTCCTCCCTATTTTTGTTAACCAGCCTGATGAAGCAGACTGCTGAGGCATGGTATTTAAGGCTGTTAAGGAGCCAATATCCATGGACCTTGCCAACAGCATCGGACTGGAGTACCTTGGGCCCACCAGAGAAAAATTATTCTTGGGGCCCACCATCATACTTCCCAACCTTTGAAGAAGGGAAAGAGGGACAAAGGCTGTGGCACGCTGTGCCTGCTGCAGCAAATTTTAGGCCATGCCACGTTGCACCACAGACTGTCCAGGAGTTGGTGGATGCTTTAGTCCAGGTGTGGGAAGAGATCCCTCAGGAGACCATCCGTCGCGCTCATCAGGAGCATGCCCAGAAGTTGTAGGGAGGTCATACAGCATAACTCCCAACTTTTGAAGACAGGAAAGAGGGTTAAAGGCTGCGGCGCGCTATGCGCGCCGCCGTAGATTTTAGGCCACGCCCCGACCACACCCATTTCACAACTAATCACACCCATATCCTCGCCCCAACCGTACCCATTTAGCACTGCTGATCACACTGACTGGTAATGAGGGCACAGTGGCTGGCATTATGGGCACAGTGGTTGGTACTGAGGAAAAGAAAGAAAGAGCAGCGAGAGAGAAAGAAAGGAGAGAGAAAGAACAAACAGAGAAAGAAAGAGAGGAAAGAAAGAAAAGAGAGAGAAAGAAAGAACAGAGAGAAAAAAGAACACAGAGCGAGAAAGAAAGAACAGAGAAAGAGAGAACAGAGAGAGAAAGAAAGAACAGAGAGCGAGAAAGACTAGAAAGAGAAAGAAAGACTAGAGAGAGAGCCAGCTAGGGTTTTGGTTTAGTGGGGGCAAAACTTCTGAGTGGGCCCCTAACCAGAGAACCTCAGCAAATGACCGCGCTGTTGCCAAAAATAATCTTATATAAAAAGACCAATATTGATATCACCGCCATATGGTCTGTGGTAAATAATACCAGTCCTACAGAACATATAATAGATTACAGCACAGGTATAGATAATGACTTACTGCTGATGTTCTTTCTAATGGAATTGTTCACTTTTCATGTCTTTTCCATCTGGCCCAGACCGACATGACGACTTCTCCAGCCAGGACTCGACTGCAGAGATTACAACAAAGACACATTTCACTTCTCATATTTTTAGCACTGTCACGGTCACCAATTGGACTATTCTCAACCTGCACAAACTCCTCATCCTGCTGATACCCCAATACTGAGCCGCTGCTGCCGTATGTGTCCCTATTACTGCACCTGATACCCCAATACTGAGCTGCTGCTGCCGTATGTGTCCCTATTACTGCACCTGCTGTGTGGTTCTGTGTGACCTCTAAATTCTAAAGCACCCCTCTAGAATATAGTAATGCCGGGTGCAAGTGCCCTAGAAAACAGTGCCCACATTTTGTTCCCTAGACTGTAATAATGCAATAATGCCCTGTGTGCCCCTTTGACAGTCACAGTAACCCGAGTTCCCCTATAACAATAAGTGTCCACTTTACATTTAATAATGTCCCAAGTCTCCCCCTGTACATCTCCCCTATACACAGAATAATGCCCCTCGCTGGATATATACTGACCCCTTAATGTCCCCAAACTATTTAATGGGTCCAACACTGTATGATGGCCCCTAGATAGCATCCATACAGCATAATACACCAGATAGTCCTCAATATAGTATAATGCACCCCCATAGGCAGCCTCTATATTATAATAAACCCCCATAGGCAGAGTCTATAATATAATGCACCACCATAGGCAGCCGCTATATTATAATGCACCCCCATAGGCAGCCTCTGTAGTATAATGCATCCCCATAGGGAGTCTCTGTAGTATAATTCACCCCCATATGGAGCCTCTGTAGTATAATGCAGCCCCCATATACAGCCTCTGTAGTATAATGCAGCCCCATATACAGCCTCTGTAGTATAATGCACCCCCCATATACAGCCTCTGTAGTATAATGCACCCCCATTAAAAAAAAAAAAAAACAATACTCACCTCCCGGCTCCTGTGCTGCTCACTGTTCTCCCTCTCAGCGTCTGACAGCGGGCGCCGGCAGGTGACGTCATCGCGCCCGCTGTCAGACGCTGAGAGGGGGATTATGGGAGAGAAGGAGTGCTCGCTCCTTCTCTCTCTATGCGGTCAGCTGTATCGGCTGGATGCCGATACAGCTGACCCTCCGATGACGGTGGGGGGCCCACTGTTGGCACCGGGCCCCCCACCGCCTGCTCAGGCCCCATAGCGGCCAGGCAGCAGAGCAGGGAGAGCTATTCTCCCTGCTCTGCCACAGAATGTAACTATATACAGTTACTGTAGCGTAGCTCCGGATGGGCCCCCTCAGAGCGCGGGGCCCGGGGCCACCGCCCCCTCTGCCCCACAACCTATCCTTTCAAATCAGGGCCCACCACGCAGGAGCTGGGGCCCACCGGAGGTTTCTCCGGTGTCCCGGTGGCTCAGTCCGACCCTGCTTGCCAGCCTGATAATACCAGGCCACAGCAGTCTGCTTATCTTGGCTGGTTAACAAAACTAGGGATCCCCTCAAAAAAAATTGGCGTGGGGTCCCCCCTATTTTTGTTAACCAGCCAGATGAAGCAGACTGCTGAGGTCTGGATTTTCAGGCTGTTAAGGAGCCAAGATCCATGAACCTTGCCAGCCTGATAATACCAGGCCACAGCAGTCTGCATATCTTGGCTGGTTAACAAAACTAGGGGATCCCCTCGAAAAAAATTGGCGTGGGGTCCCCCCTATTTTTGTTAACCAGCCAGATGAAGCAGACTGCTGAGGCCTGGTATTAAAAGACTGTCAAGGCCCATGGATTTTGGCCCTCAACAGCCTGATAATACCAGGCTACAGCAGACCCACATTTGGCGCATCAAAAGATGTGCCAATTGTGGCACTTTACCCGGCTCTTCCCACTTGCCCTGTAGCGGTGGCAAGCGGGGTAATAAGGGGTTAATGTCACCGTTGATTGCACGGTGACAATAAGCCCTGTTAATAATGGAGAGGCGTCAATAAGACACCGATCCATTATTAATCCCAAAGTTTTTAAATGTTTAAAAAAAAGACACAGCAAGAAAAAAGTATTTTAATGAAATAAAAGAGATAACACAGTTTTCATTTATTTTATTACTCTCTCATTCCTGCGACGCCATCGATCTCCTGTAAAAAAAGAAAAAAAAAAACCCAACAGTATACCACCTGTCCGACGCAGTCCATAGTAACGAGTGTCCCACGACGATCCAGCTCTGCTACATCGGAATGTCAGGCAGGGCCTAACATCCCGACACAGCACAGCTGATTACCTGCTTCCCCGGCGGTGACGTCATCGGACTGCTTTAACGGCCGCGATTACCCGGCAGTCACTGCAGTTATCGCGAGAAACTGCATGTGACCGCCAGGGAGAAGATGATGGCGGCCATCAAGCAGTCCAGGACGTGACCGCCGGAGATCTTCTGCCAGGTAAGTGCCGCTGACTCCTGACAGACCCGACCGACGGACACTGACCGTGACGGGACAATTACGATTCCGGTATCCGATATGACGAAATTATCGGTACTCGGAATCGGAATTCCGATACAGCGAATATCGGCCGATACCCGATATTTGCAGTATCGGAATGCTCAACACTATTGGTGATATCAACTTCCTGTTTGTGGCACATTAGTATTTCGGAGGGGGAAAACTTTTCAAGATGGGTGGTGAACATAGCGGCCATATTGAAGTTGGCCATTTTGGATCCAGCTTTATTTTTCCAATGGGAAGAGGGTTATGTGACACATCAAACTGATTGAGAATTTCACAAGAAAAACAATGGTGTGCTTGGTTTTAATGTAACTTTATTCTTTCATGAGTTATTTACAAGTTTATGACCACTAATAAAATGTGTTCAAAGTGCTGCTCATTGTGTTGGATTGTCAATGCAACCCTCTTCTCCCACTCTTGACACACTGATAGCAACACCGCAGAAGAAATGCTAGCACAGGCTTCCAGTATCAATTGCTTCAGATGCTGCACATCTGGTATCTTCACAGCATAGATAGTTGCCTTCAGATATGACATGTGCAGCATCTACCAGTCAGTTGTAGCAAGCGCCATCTTTTTTGCTATCATTTGCTGAGGCAGTAGTGTGTGAGTAGCTGACGCTAATAAACTCAACAAACTTATCAAGAAGGCAAGTGCGGCTGTTGGCCTCCATCTTGACTCTTTTGAGGAAGTAGTGGAGGATAGGATTCAAAAGAAGTGCAGGGCTATAATGAACAATAATACACACCCACTATTCGAGCTGTTCTTGAAGCAGAAGAGCACATTCAGCAGCCGTCTAATCCTTCCAAGGTGCAAGAAGGAGAAATTCAGGAAATCGTTTGTGCCTACCGCTATGGGGATGTGTAACAATTCACTAAGGGTGAAAGATAACTACGACCTAGGACTGGCTCACTAATGGAAATGATTAGAGATTTGTGTACCTTTGTTTGTTACGTATTGTTGTTAGTCATGTGCAAATCTTTGTCTAGTAATTACTATTATGTAATGCTGTTTGTAATGGTTTGTTTGTAATGCTGTGATACCATAATTTCCCTCGGAATCAATAAAGTGTATCGTATCGTATCTGAAACAACTAATACTGGAAGCCTGTGCTAGCATTTCTTCTGCGGTGTTGCTATCAGTGTGCCATGAGTAGGGGAAGAGTGTTGCATTGACAATCCAACACAATATGGCCGCTATGATCACCACCCATCTTAAAAAGTTTTCCCCCTCTGAAATACTAATGTGCCACAAACAGGAAGTTGATAGGTGTATCCATATAAATGGCCCACCCTGTACTTTGCTGTAGCTGTAAGAGACACAAAGAAAATGTGCAGCATCAAAAGTCACCATCATGATGGGAATTTAACCTAATAGTCCATGTGAGTGTACAATTTACAGCAGCACCAAAGTATTGCAGTGTATGAAACAAGCTATCAAAAGGAAAACTATTCAGTTCTCATAGAGGGACTAAGTAAAAATGTAAAAAAAGTTAAAAAAAAATGTGTAAGTATTAAAAAAGTATAAAAGTAAAAGAAAATGTTTCACACGTAAGAATAAAGTTTAGTGTAAAATCTAAAATAAAAAAGTACTCATAATTGGTATCGACATATGTATAAAACTATAAAATTGTCACATTATGCATCCCATATGGTAAGCACCATAAAATTGTACCAAAAATTCTGCTGTTCCATATCAGCACGGTAAAAAATGTAATGAAAAGTGATCAAAAAGTCTTATGTAAAAATATGCCATTACTGAAAATGTAAACTCATTCTGCAACAAAGAATCCTTTACATAGCTCTTTCAACCAAAAAAGAAAAAAATTATAGCCTTCAGCATTTGGCGACAAAAAAAGAATTTGTGATAAAAATTCATTTTAAGTATTTAACCCCTTCACCCCCAAGGGTGGTTTGCACGTTAATGACCGGGCCAATTTTTACAATTCTGACCACTGTCTCTTTATGAGGTTATAACTCTGGAACGCTTCAACAGATCTTCGCGATTCTGAGATTGTTTTCTCGTGACATATTGTACTTCATGTTAGTGGTAAAATTTCTTTGATATAACTTGCGTTTATTTTTGAAAAAAACGCAAATATGGCGAAAATTTTGAAAATTTTGCAATTTTCAAACTTTGAATTTTTATTCCCTTAAAACAGAGAAATATATCACACAAAATAGTTAAGAAATAACATTTCCCACATGTCTACTTTACATCAGCATAATTTTGGAACCAAAATTTTTTTTTGTTAGGAAGTTATAAGGGTTAAAAGTTGACCAGCGATTTCTCATTTTTACAACAAAATTTACAAAGCCATTTTTTTTAGGGACCACCTCACATTTGAAGTCACTTTGAGGGGTCTATATGGCAGAAAATACCCAAAAGTGACACCATTCTAAAAACTGCACCCCTCAAGGTACTCAAAACCACATTCAAGAAGTTTATTAACCCTTCAGGTGCTTCACAGTAACTAAAGCAACGTGGAAGGAAAAAATGAATATTTTACTTTTTAGCCACAAAAATTATCTTTTACAAACTTTTTTTTTTATTTTCAAAAGGGTAAAAGGAGAAAATGGACAGATAAGGTTGTTATGCAATTTCTCCTGAGTACGCCAATACCCCATATGTGGGGGAAAACCACTGTTTGGGCACACGGCAGAGCTCGTAAGGGAAGGAGCGACGTTTGACTTTTTCAAACTAAAATTGGCTGGAATTTAGATTGGATGCCATGTCGCGTTTGGAGAGCCCCTGATGCGCCTAAACAGTGGAAACCCCCCACAAGTGACACCATTTTGGAAACTAGACCCCCTAAGGTACTTATCTAGATCTGTTGTGAGCACTTTGAACCCTCAAGTGTTTCACAAAAGTTTATAAAGCCTGGGTGTGAAAAAAAAAAAATCAATTTTCCACAAAAATGATTTTTTAGTCCCAAATTTTTGAATTTTCCCAAGGAAATTGGACCCCAAAAGTTGTTGTCCAATTTGTCCTGAGTACGCTGATACCCCATATGTGGGGGGGTAACTGTTTGGGCGCACGGCAGGGCTTGGAAAGGAAGTAGTAACGTTTTGGAATGCAGACGTTAATGGGGGTCATGTTCCGTTTGCAGTGCCCCAGATGAGCCTAAACAGTGGAAACCCCCCACAAGTGACCCCATTTTGGAAACTAGACCCCCTAAGGAACTTATCTAGATCTTTGGTGAGCACTTTGAACCCCCAAGTGCTTTACACAAGTTTATAATGCCCGGGCATGAAAATAAAAAATCCTATTTTTTTCCCACAAAAATTATTTTTTAGTCACTAATTTTTTATTTTCCCAAGGGTAACAGGAGAAATTGGACCAAATAAGTTGTTGTACAATTTGTCCTGAGTACGCTGATACCCCATATGTGGGGGGAACCACTGTTTGGGCGCACGGCAGAGCTCGGAATGGAAGGAGCACCATTTGACTTTTTCCAACCAAAATTGGCTGGAATTGAGTTTGGATGCCATGTTGCATTTGGAGAGCCCCTGATGTGCCTAAACAGTGGAAACCCCCCACAAATGACCCCATTTGGGAAACTAGACCCCCTAAGGAACTTATCTAGATTTTTGATGAGCAATTTGAACCCCCAAGTGCTTCACACAAGTTTATAACGTAGAGCCGTAAAATTTAAAAATCATATTTTTTCCACAAAAATGATCTTTTCACCCCAATTTTTATTTTTCCAAGGGTAACAAGACTCCAAAAGTTATTGTGCAATTTGTCCTGAGTGCGCTGATACCCCATATGTGGGGGTAAACCACTGTTTGGGTGCATGGCAGAGTTTGGAAGGGAAGGAGCGCCGTCTGACTTTTTCAACGCAGAATTGGCTGGACGCCATGTCGTGTTTGGAGAGCTCCTGATCTGCCTAAACAGTGGAAACCCCCATAAATGACACCATTTTGGAAACTAGACCCCTCAAGGAACTTATCTAGATGTGTGGTGAGAACTTTGAACCCCCAGGTGTTTCACTAAAGTTTATAACGTACAGCCGTAAAATAAAAAATCTTTTTTTTTTTTTACAAAAATGATTTTTTCGCCCCCAATATTTTATTTTCACAAGGGTAACAGAAGAAATTGGAACCCAAAAGTTGTTGTCCAATTTGTCCTGAGTACACTGATACCCAATATGTGGGCGAAAACTACTGTATGGGCACACGTCGGGGCTCGGAAGGGAAGTAGTGACGTTTTGGATTGCAGACTTTGATGGAATGGTCTGGGGGCGTCATGTCACATTTGGAGAGCCCCTGATGCGCCTAAACAGTGGAAATCCCCAACAAGTGACCCCATTTTGGAAAATAGACCCCACAAGGAACTTATCTAGGTGTGTGGTGAGCGCTATGAAGCCCCAAGTGCTTCACAGAAGTTTATAATGTACAGCCATAAAAACAAAAAAATAATTTTTTTTGTACAAAAATGATATTTTCGCCCCCAGTTTTTTATTTTCCCAAGGGTAACAGAAGAAGTAGGACAAATTGCACAATAACTCTTGGGGTCCAGAGTACGCTGATACCCCATATGTGGGGATAAACTACTGTTTGGACGCATGGCAGAGCTCAGAAGTGAAGGAGCACCGTTTGACTTTTTCAATGCAGAATTGGCTGGAATTGAGATCAGACGCCATGTCACATTTGGAGAGCCCCTGATGTGCCTAAACAGCGGAAACCCCCCAATTCTAACTCCAACCCTAACCCCAACACACCCCTAACCCTAGTCCCAACCCTAACCACAAACCTAACCCTAACACACCCCTAATCCCAACCCTAACCCTAATCCTAACTTTAGCGCCAACCCTAACCCTAACTTTAGCCGCAACCCTAACCCTAATGGGAAAATGGAAATAAATACATTTTTTTAATTTTATAATTTTTCCCTAACTAAGGGGTGATAAAGGGGGGTTTGATTTACTATTTATAGCGGGTTTTTATGATTGGCAGCTGTCACGCTAAAAGACGCTTTGTATTGCAAAAATAGTTTTTTGCATCGCCACATTTTGAGAGCTATAATTTTTGCATATTTTGGCCCACAGAGTCATGTGAGGTCTTATTTTTTGCGGTACGAGTTGACGTTTTTATTTGTACCATTTTTGAGCAGGTGACATTTTTTGATCGCTTTTTATTTCGATTTTTGGGAGGTTAGAATGAACAAAAATCAGCAATTCATGAATTTCTTTTGGGGGAGGCGTTTTTATTGTTCCGCGTGTGGTAAAATTGATAAAGCAGTTTTATTCTTCGGGTCAGTATGATTATGGCGATACCTCATTTATATCATTTTTTTATGTTTTGGCGCTTTTATAGAATAAAAACAATTTTATATAAAAAATAATTATTTTTGCATCGCTTTATTCTGCGAGCTATAACTTTTTTATTTTTTCGCTGATGATGCTGTATGGCAGCTCGTTTTTTGCGGGACAAGATGACGTTTTCAGCGTACCATGTTTATTTATATCGGTCTTTTTGATTGCGCGTTATTCCACTTTTTGTTCGGCAGTATGATGATAAAGCATTGATTCTTTGCTTTGTTTTTTTTTTTTTAAGGGGTTCACTAAAGGGGTTAACTAGTGGGACAGTTTTATAGGGGGGCTCGTTACGGACGCGGCGATACCAAATATGTGTACTTTTATTGTTTTGTTTTTTTTATTTACAGGAAGAAATGAATTTATTGGGGAATATTTTTTTTTTTTTTATTTATTTTGGATTTTTTTTTATAACATGTTTATTTTTATTTTTTTAACTTTTTTACTTTGTCCCAGGGTGGGACATCACTGTATTTTATCAAATCGCTGGTGTGACAGTGTGCACAGCACACTGTCACACCAGCGATCGCTCAGGCAGTGCAGCAGGCTTCTCAGTGCCTGCTCTCAGCAGGCACTGAGGAAGCCGCCTCCCTCCAGGACCCCGGCGCCATCTTGGATCCGGGTCCTGGGAGGGAGGAAGCCCTCAGAACAGCGCGATCACATCGCGCTGGTCTGAGGTTCTCAGGGGGGCGCGCAGGGAGCCCCCACCCTGCGCGATCCTCCCCTGTGCCCCCAGTACACCGCGATCATGTTTGATCGCGGTGTGCTAGGGGTTCATGTGCCGGGAGCGGTCCGTGACCGCTCCTGACACACAGTCACGGGTGTCAGCTGTGATAATCAGCTGACACCCGGCGGTGATTAGCTGCGCTCCCCTCAGGAGCGCAGCTGATCGCCTATGACGTACTATCCCGTCCATGGGCAGAATGGCACGGGTTTTATGGACGGGATAGTACGTCTAATGTCAGAGAGGGGTTAAAGTAGCAAAATACAAAAATACTATATAAATCTTGCATGCTGTAATTGTACTAACCCGAAAAAAAAGCCATCTTATTACTTACATTCCTGCTCATCGTTATCGGCACCCATGAAGTTAAAGTACATAATGTGGAATATCTCCTGAAAAAATGAATCAATTGAAACAGGTTTATTGTATAGAGCACTTGTGTTAAATACAAAAGAGCAAATCATAAACAATAATTGAAAACAAAAACAATGGGAAGTGAAAAATAGAAAAACTTAAAGCTTGCCCTCACACTGGTATTTGCACCTTTTGGAGATGTTTAGACTCCAAGTTGGGTCTCCTTCATGTGCGTTGCCTGAATTTCCCAGGGCTCTCAGAGCACCAGGCCTACACCTGTCTCTCATCCACCTGTTACTGATCAATGTTTAAGCTAGATGATGGTCCAAGGCCTGTCTCAGGCCCTTTCCCATGCATTCATTCTGCGCAATTATACTACTTGTATTCTGGGTCAATTGATTCCACTTTTCCTGGTGTCTGACCCTAATTTGAGCTGTTTTGGCAGATTTTGGACCCTCCGAAGGTGTTGTCTGTGCATTTGTTTTTCCCTCCCGTTAAAATAATTGGGTTTGTATAAGTGTGGCGAGCATTGGGAAGTTCGCCAAGCCGAGCCAAACCGAATCTTAAAAGGTTCGCTCATCTCTACTACATAATCGCAAACCCCCCCAAAAAAATCTGCCTAGTCAGGAACACGGGAAAATGTAGCCTTCACATGGCAATGCATTCTATGTGTGAATGCTTTTCTAATGGATACCTTAATTAAAACCTGTGAGCTGAGTTAAGGTTCCCTAAGCATTTCCAGGATGAATTAAACACTGACTGCAGACATGCATGTTTTACTATGAGACACTGGTGTTTCAGATAAAACATATTTTGATAATGCATCTATCTCAGTTAACTAGTCAAACACACGTGCTTCTTGGCTTCTTCTCCACTCCTCTAGACTGACAATTTGTTCCCTAAATACGCATCTACAAAGACACCTGTCAGTCATGTGGAGTGGGGTAGGGAGAAGCCGCCTTGCACTTGCATCAAACTAGTCATCTGACAGTACATAATCTCTGGCCGGCTCCTCAAAGTATGTTTTCTCTGAAACTCATCACCATTTCAGAGGAAACCATACACAGATACAATAACACAGCCAGTGTCTGATTCCTGCTGCCCTTTGCTCAGATCCAATGGTGCTCATTCACCAGTGCTAGGTGTCTGCATATCTTTTTACTATATAAGCTAAAATACTATTTCAAAATATTATCATAAGATTATTAATACTTGGGCAGTTCTTTATTATAAATTGTCTTATTTAGAGAATTTCTGGATTATCAAATGGCTGATTTAGGTTGGATTCACAAAGGGTTTTTGTTGCTTTAGGTGGTTTGTGGAGTTTTTTTTTTACCTAAATGCAACATACAGTCATGGCCAAAAGTTTTGAGAATGACACAAATATTATATTTTCACATGATCTGCTGCCCTCTGGTTTTTATGTGTGTTTGACAGATGTTTTTATCACAGACAGAAATATAATAATTGCAAACATATGAGTAACAAAAGCTTATATTGACAGTTAAGGGTATGCCACACTAAACAATATCGCTAACGAGATCGCTAAAAAACGTCACTATTTAGCGATCCCGTTAGCGATATTGTTCAGTGCGGCAGCTTCCAGCGACGAGCTTCCTGCTGTGATCTCGCTCGTCGCTGGAATCGTTCCGGACCCTATTTTCTCGTCGGCGCTCCCGCTGGGTAAGTATCTTATCGCTGTGTGGCACCTTTTCTTAGCGATTTAGCGGTACTTTTGTACCGCTAAAGTCGTTAAGAAGATCGCTAACGGCGATAGCGTCGTTAACTATATCGCTAAATGTGGCCGCATTTAGCGATATAGAAACGATCCCGCTAGCGATCTCATTAGTATGCAACGCTAACGAGATCGCTAGCGGGATTGCTTAGTGTGGCAGTACCTTTAGAATGAGTTAATGCTAAAAGTCAATATTTGCAGTGTTGACCCTTCTTCTTCAGGACCTCTGCAATTCTCCCTGGCATGCTCTCAATCAACTTCTGGACCACATCCTGACTGATAGTAGTCCATTCTTGCACAATTAATGCTTTCATTTTGTCTGAATTTTTAGGTTTTTGTTTGTCCACCCGTCTCTTGATGATTGACCACAAGTTCTCAATGGGATTAAGATCAGGGGAGTTTCCAGGCCATGGACCCAAAATCTCTATGTTTTGTTCCTTAAGCCATTTAGTTATCACCTTTGCTTTATGGCAAGGTGCTCCATCATGCTGGAAAAGGCATTGTTGATCGCCAAACTGCTCTTGGAGGGTTGGGAGAAGTTGCTCTTGGAGGACATTCTGGTACCATTCCTTATTCATGGCTGTGTTTTTAGGCAAGACTGTGAGAGAGCCGATTCCCTTGGCTGAGAAGCAACCCCACACATGAATGGTTTCAGGATGCTTAACAGTTGGCATGAGACAAGACTGGTGGTAGCGCTCACCTTGTCTTCTCCGAATGAGGCGTATTCCTGATGTCCCAAACAATCGAAAAGGGGATTCATCAGAGAAAATAACTTTACCCCAGTCCTCAGCAGTCCACTGCCTGTACCTTTTGCAGAATATCAGTCTGTCCATGATGTTTTTTTCTGGAGAGAAGTGGCTTCTTTGCTGCCCTCCTTGAGACCAGGCCTTGCTCCAAGAGTCTCCGCCTCACAGTGCGTGCAGATGCACTCACACCTGCCTGCTGCCATTCCTGAGCAAGCTCTGCACTGCTGGTAGCCCGATCCCGCAGCTGAAACACTTTTAAGAGACAGTCCTGGCGCTTGCTGGTCTTTCTTGGGCGCCCTGAAGCCTTTTTGGCAACAATGGAACCTCTCTCCTTGAAGTTCTTGATGATGCGATAGATTGCTGACTGAGGTGCAATCTTTCTAGCTGCGATACTCTTCCCTGTTAGGCCATTTTTGTGCATTGCAATGATGACTGCACGTGTTTCTTTAGAGATAACCATAGTTAACAGAAGAGAAACAATGATGCCAAGCACCAGCCTCCTTTTAAAGTGTCCAGTGGTGTCATTCTTACTTAATCATGACAGATTGATCTCCAGCCATGTCCTCATCAACACCCACACCTGTGTTAATGGAGCAATCACTGAAAAGAGGTTAGCTGGTCCTTTTAAGGCAGGGCTGCAATGATGTTGAAATGTGTTTTGGGGGATAAAGTTCATTTTCTAGCCAAATATTGACTTTGCAAGTAATTGCTGTTAAGCTGATCACTCTTTATAACATTCTGGAGTATATGCAAATTGCCATTAGAAAAAGTGAAGCAGTAGACTTTGTAAAAATTAATATTTGTGTCATTCTCAAAACTTTTGGCCATGACTGTATAGCTATAGGTATGATTTTTTTGTCGTTTTCTCTTTAAGAGCTTGTTCCTCTTCAATTAAATTTCTCCTATGACTATCTTTCTGTAAAAAATCCTTGTGACTGTACTAACTTTCCCTTGATCTACCAGCGAGTTAACAATACTGTTCTCGGTGTCCGGCACTGGCTGTGGTGCTGATTTCATTGTGACAGCGTAACAGCCAAACTGTGAACTTAGTGGCTATAGTGGGGCATTTCCATGTTAATGGAATGCCCAAATCAGATGACCAGAGCTCACTGATTAGGCTACTTGACTATCGACATGACATCAGCACCACAGCCAAATGCCAGACACCGGAAACAACAGCGTTAACTCACCGGGGGATCAAGGGAAGGTGAGTACACCACATTTTTTTTTTTAAAGCAAACTGCAGCCATTGGAGAAATGTAATTGAAATGTATTTGAAACAGGAAAAGCCTCTTTTAACTTCGTTATATGATATTTAAAAGATAAAAAAAATCACTCAAACACTATTTAAAATGTTTGAAATTCACAGAGTGTTTTTTTTTCTTTTACACACATTTAAAAACATGGACTAAATAGCATGGGTGATGAAGCTGTAAAGAAATCTCATTGCATTACAGTATAATTCTCTGGAAATAATGATATAAAGTTTGTCTGGAAGTAGCTGAGTTTAGTTTCATTGATCTTCTATATTTTTCCAAGGTCTATGTCACAAACCTTTGACTGCTGACATGAAGATATAGAATCAAAGAATTCTTAGTTCCCAGACATGATTTTAGCCCACATAAAGTTTCGAGAGTCTGCACATCCACCTTGCAGAGATGCCAGCAGGGTGAAAAGCTGTTTTGATACAAAAAAACAATATGTGGGTCAATCAAGATGCAATTTTCATTCCACCCCCACTGTGAAAATAAACACTCATAAAATCTATCATTCCTTTCCATCTGCCTGTATACGTATTTGTCAATGAAAGGAACAAAGGCCCTAATTAAACCCAAGCAAAGCTTTGCATCAAGTTCAGAAGACATATAATTATGTGGTCTGCAAAACTGTGGTTGATACAAGAAGTGTTCTTCCTCTGTAGGGAACTGAGACCCTGTTCATTTAATATCCCGCTGTATCTCCCAACTGACTATTTGCAATCTGGCACTTTCTTGGTGTCTGACTGTGAGTTCGTAATGAAGGCCCATCTTTTCTAAGTTGTGTTAAAGCTGAAAGTCAGCATATGGCACATTAACATACATTTAGGGCTACATTTACTATATCTGCTAAAGTATTCGAATCATAAGACATCTGCTACTCGGTTAATTGGAATGAGACATTAAATTGCTTAAATAAATAAAATAAAAAGCTTAAACAATTCCAAATAAATACATTTAATGATATGAAGTGCAACATTTTTTACTGTATTTTAAATGTATTAATTGTGACGTAAAATACAATTTGAAATTTTAATTCCAGCTTTTTTCTCAGTAATACACAGCTTACAGTAAATACCGCTCATATGTTTCACATATTTATCATAAAGTATTTGCAAATGCATGTGCTTTAAAAAAGCTGAACTCATCATGATCTATGTGAATGTAAATCATTGGTCTGTTAATGCAAATCAGTAAATTTGACAGTAAGTGTTTACAAATGCCATGAAAAGAATTAAAGGTTGACATTTACTTTATAAATCATACCAAGACAGTGACAAACTCAACGCCCTACAAAGCCGGAGCACAACCTACTCAATCGGATGTTGCTTTCAGGTGTTCGGTAGTGATCTGGAATAAATAGCCTTGACATTAAAATGCACTAATGCAGTTATTTAATGTTCTGCTATAAAATAAATTCTTCATCATTCAGCTTAATTAATAAATAGACCTTTATAACTTTTTTGTAAATTTGAGTGCCTTGTACTTGACTCACCTGAAATGCGCACCATTCATGTGATCAGAACTCACATCTCCTGCCTGAGCAGAAAGGAGTCAATAGAAAGTGAAGACTACAAACCTTCCCAGTCTATGCATTCTATTGAATTTGCACACTACTTTGTGTTCCGCAGGAGCTGTGTGCCCCAGTCATCCTAAGTTGCGCACTCACAGCGGAAATTTAAAAAATCGGTGACGTCTTTGTATCCAAACCGCCACTGATTTGCTTCAATTAAAAGTGCACTCAAATAGCTAAAAAATGATAATGATTTAGCGACTCTCTTTACTAGTATGGACACCTGTGGTATTTTGTTTTAATATAATGTGCTGCTTAAAGAGTTTGCCCACTACTTTAACATGGATGACCTATTCTTAGGTCATCCATGTTAGGATAGGTCAATAAAGTCTGATTGCTGGGGGTGCAACATCTGGCACCCTCGCTGATCAACTGTACTTGGTGCAGGCAGTAGACGGAAGATACAGAACTGCTCCATCCACTGATAATTGCCACGGCAGGGTACATCCACCCAAATCCCAAATTCCAAATCAATAGGGGGTGGATGTGCAGTTCCTAAATATAGTGTTAAAGAAGTGGACAACGTCTTTAGCTTTCATGTTGTCATAAATAAGCTGATAGGGGCTCAGAAGAAGGAAGGTAAGAGTTGTAAACTATCCCATTGGTGATTCTGAGGTATCTCACGCTGCAACACAAAGTCTACAGTGCATCATTTTCAAACCCAACAAAAATATAATTTATATCCAAAATTACATGCATTTAATAAAAAAAAGCTGCCCTCAATAATGTCATAATCATAATATTTAAGTGATCAGAACTTGTAACTATTGTGTGATTTATGAACAGATCCGTACCTAGGATCTCATTGCTGTCACTGCCAGGAGGATATCTTAAGTTAATTCAATAATAATTAAACCAGTTGTCCATTTATCAAGACATATTACACTTACAAATATATAGAATTTATAGTTTACTTGTAAAGCATACAATAAAGGGCATAAATAGTAGTAAGTCATCATAATGTGCAATAAAACCATGAACCACAAACTAAAAAGGGTTAAAATTTGACATTGTCACTGGCTGTCAAGAACACAAATAATAAGGACTTCTGAGCCCATCAATACCATATCATATTTTATAGTAAAGCCAGCGGGATGATTAATAACTACTTAGATTATCTGCTAAAGCTCTACAGTCAATCTTGCTATGGAGACTGTGACAAATCATAATAAATGTGAAGCCTTGTAACCTGTCAGTCATGGGGAAAAATACAATTTCTGAATGAACTGCGTTTGGCTTTGTTTTGATTTGGATTTTCTAAATAAGTTAATATATATAACTTCATATTTATCTTTACATCATCGCCACAGAATAAATTACAACTTACAGAATATGATTGAAGCCCTTAAGGACACAGCCATTTTTCTGCAAAGAATGCGGGAGTGTTTTGTTTTATTCATTTTTTCATTCCAAGAATTATAACATGTTTATCTTTTCGTTGACTGAGCTATGTGAGGGTTTTTTTTTGCTGTTTTGAGGTGAATATATTGTATTAAACAACTCTTAAGTTCGTTACATTTTTTAAGTGTAAAATGTGCATCTCTCCCCATAGTTTTCTCTATTTTTCTTTTATTGAGTTCATTGTGTAGTATAAATAACATAATTCAGTAGGTTGACATAATTACTGCAATACCAAATTTAGATAATTTATATGATTTACTACTTTGGAATAATAAAATGTATACAGTTGTACTCAAAAGTTTACATACCCCTTACTTTCTTGGCCTTTTTTTTTAGAAAATATGAATGATAACACCAAAACTTTTTCTCCACTCATGGTTAGTGGTTGGGTGAAGCCATTTATTGTCAAACTGCTGTGTTTTCTCTTTTTAAATCATAATGACAACCCAAAACATCCAAATGACCATGATCAAAAGTTTACATACCCCATTTCTTAATACTGTGTAATGCCCCCCTTTAACATCAATGACAGGTTGAAGTCTTTTGTGGTAGTTGTGGTTGAGGTTCTTTATTTTCTCAGATGGTAAAGCTGCCCACTCTTAGCAAAAAGCCTTCAGTTCCTGTAAATTCCTGAGCTGTCTAGCATAAACTGCGCGCTTGAGATCTCTCCAGAGTGGTTTAATGGTATTGAGGTCAGGAAACTGAGATGGCCACTCCAGAACTTTCTCTTTGTTCTGCTGTAGCCAATGACAGGTCGACTTGGCCCAGTGTTTTGGATCATTGTTGTGTTGGAACGTCCAAGTACGTCCCATGTGCAGCAGCATTTGCTGATAACATGCTGCATTTATCTTTCCTTCAACTTTGAACAAGTTTCCTGTGCCTTTGTAGCTCACACATCCCCAAAACATCAGCGATCCACCTCCGTGCGCTACAGTAGGGATGGTTTCATCACAGGCCTTGTTGACCTCTCTCCAAATGTAACATTTATGGTTGTGGCCAAAAAGTTCAATTTTGGTCTCATCACTCCAAATTACCTTGTTCCAGAAGTTTTGAGGTGTGTCTCTGTGCTGTTTTGCATATTGTAGGCGAGATACTTTGTGGCATTTGCCCAGTAATGGCTTTCTTCGGGCGACTCGACCTTGCAGCCCATTTTTCTTCAAGTGCCTTCATATTGTGCATCTTGAAACACTAGTTTTCAGAGAGTCCAGTATTTCAGCTGATGCTATTTTTGTTTTTTTCTTTGCATCCCGAACAATTTTCCTGGCAGTTGTGGATGAAATTTTTGTTGGTCTACCTGACCGTGGTTTTGTTTTTACAGAGCCCCTGATTTTCCATTTGTTAATCACAGTTTAAACGCTACTGACTGGCATTATCAATTCCTTGGATATCTTTTTGTATCCCTTTCCTGTTTTATACAGCTTAACTACCTTTTCCCATAGATCCATTGACAATTCTTTTGCTTTCCCCATGACTCACAATCCAGAAATGTCAGTGGCTGGATGAAAGATACAAGAGTCTGTCTGGATCCCAGAAACTCACTCAGCTTTTATGCACACACACTGATTACAAGCAAACAGGTCACAGGTGAGGATTTTATCTTTAGTAGCCAATCAAACCCATTTGTGTCAACTTCTGTGCATGTTATCAGGCCAAAATCACTAGGGTATGTGAACTTTTGATCAGTGTCATTTGGATGTTTTGGGTTGTCATTATGATTTAAAAAGAGAAAACACAGCAGTTTGACAATAAATGGCTTCACCCAACCACTAACCATAAGTGGAGAAAAAGTTTTACTGTTATCAATCATATTCTATGAAAAAAGGCCAAGAAAGCAAAAATTCTGCCGGGTATGTAAACTTTTGAGCACAACTGTATCTTTAAAAATGTTTTTTCTCACATTAAAAACATTTCTTTTTTTGCTTACTGAGCTACATGAGTGCCTGTTTTGTGCCAAGCTACCTATAGTTTGCATTTCAGCTGTTTTATGGCATTTACAGTCTGATATTAATGATAATCTTAATACTATTGTGTCTAAAAATACAATCTTAGGTAGTTTGACACTTCCACCAACGTACATCAACAACGTCTATTTGTGGTAATGAGCCACTAGACAAAAAATTGTTTCCACCATAATATGTTAAAATTAAAATATAACTTTTATTATAAACAAATTGAAAAAATGAGTGAGTAAAATAGGCTTAGACAGGGTTTAAACCTCAAAAAAACTCCCTATTTGTCAGCATGCCTCAATATTGAAGAAGCTGTCAACTCATCATCGATTGCTGATAGCAAATAATTTCCATGGCAGCCCCCAGGTGTGCCATTGTCATATGACTGTTAGGTAATGTAAAAGGCTCCGCCTTATAGATTGCCGATCTCTTATACACTGACAGGCATTAATCATTTGACATAATGAGCATCTGTGATTAGCAGATCATTTTGTGATGTCTCTTACTGGTATTAAAAAAATAATAATAAAGGCTAAAAAATGTAAAAGATTAAAGCTATTTTTTCTAAATAAAAATTGTGCCAAAGACAACAAATATATCTGATCACTGCTATCATAACTAGCCATATAATGAAGTTAAAATTACATTAAAATTGTGCAGTGTTGTAGATAAAGACATGAATGGCATATCCAAAAATCAAACTTTGATTTATTGCCGCTAGGCAATGATGAACATGAGGTTCTTAGGTTTATGTTCTGATCACAGGGCCGGCGTCAGCACCCGGCGCACCCGGGCAAGTTCCGGGGCCCTCAGCAGGCGGGGGGGCCCACTCACAGTCGGGAACACCGGCATGTTATGGGGGCCTAATGCCTGTGCCAGTACCGGGGGCCGGTGCCTCAAGCAGAGCAGCAGCCAGTGAGGAGAGGTGAGTATTTCATTTTTTTTTTTTTATGTTTGGCGCAATATATGGAGACCATCATATGGGGCCCATCATACACTGGAGTATCATATATGGGGCCCATCATACATTGGAGCATCATATATGGGGCATATCATACACTGGAGCATCATATATGGAACATTACCTGGGGCCTATCATACACTGGAGCATCATATATGGGGCCCATTATATATGGAGCATTATATGGGGCCAATCATACACTAGAGCAGTGATGGCTTGCAACTTGCAGCAGTTGAGGCAGCAGTTGAGGCATGCTGGGAGTTGTAGTTCTCCAACAGCTGGAGTGCCAAGTTCGCCATCACTGCACTAGAGCATCATATATGGGGCCCATTATATATGGAGCATTGTATGAGGCCCATAATATACTGGAGCATCATATATAGGTCCATTATATATGAAGCATTATACGGGGCCCATCATGCACTGAAGCATCATATACGGGGCCCATCATATACTGGAGCATCATATGGGGCCCATTATATATGGAACATCATATGGGGCCCATTATATATGGAGCATCATTTGGGGTCTAATATATGGAGCATCTTATAGAGTCCATTATATATGGAGCAATATAAGGGGCCTATTATATATGGAGCATTATATGGAGCTCATTCTGTATGGAGCTCTATGTGGTGACCATAATACTGTATGGAGCAATATATGGAGCTCATTATTCTGCATGGAGCACTATGGGGTGCCCATAATACTGTATGGAGCAATATATGGAGCTCATTATTCTGCATGGAGCACTATGGGGTGCCCATAATACTGTATGGAGCAATATATGTAGCTCATTATTCTATATGGAGCACTATGTGGTGCCCATAATACTGTATGGATGACTATACTGTTTGTCTTTTGAGCTATTGTAGAATTTACAATAGATATCACTCATGTAATGTATGAAGTAAGTGAAATGTTTGGCATTGTACTACAACTATATTTCTCTGCCGTATCTGTGCATCATGAATTGTGGTATGCGTTAAAGGGGCCCATTGAGACTCTTTCGCCCGGGGCCCATGAAAACCTGAAGCCGACCCTGTCTGATCAGACTGTATGAAACCACTGCCATGTCACAGTGAACCTCTCAGTGTGTCCATAAATTTTATAGCCTTAAAGGTGAGGCGCCGCGTGCCAATCACAGTCTGAGAGCTTCTGGAAGGTAAGTCTTTTGCTCCTTTCACTTGGTGTTGGTGCTGTGTAGTGGCCATTATTGCTGTGGTGTTGTGCCTGTGGTATTGTGTGGCATCATGGGGACTCAGCCTTACAGCATGGTTGCTATGAGGCACTAGGTTGCTTGCTCTGCTGGTGCACTGCCACCACAGCCGTGGTTGGTGCACGCACAGCACATTAAGGCTGTAAAAAAAGTTAGGGACCCACTGAGAGGTTCACCGTGACTTGGAAGTTGGCTTCATACAGTCTGATCAGAAGGTTAAACTAAAAACTTTATGTTCAGTTATGTAAATTGTTGCCTATTGGCATTAGATCGACCTATGATTTTTGGATGTGCTCTCCATGTCCTTTTTCTACAGTTCACCATATTACTTAGTCTGTTCCCTCTCTCTTTTTCACGTGGACCAGCACTTCTCCCATTTGGCACAGGCATTTTTAATTAGCAGTAGACTGTAAGAGGGGCACTGCATATTTTTGCTCTCAGTTCACAGTCTGAGAACTTGTGGATGGTGAGTTTCATGGCTCCTTTCACTTGGTGTTGGTGCTGGGTGGTGGCCATTGTTGCCATGGTTTTCTGCCTGTGGGATGGTGTGCCCTGATATTATAAGGACTCAGCCCTGCAGCCAGGGTGATGTGAGGCACCAGGTCCCCTACCTTGTTGGTGCACTGTTGCTGGGATGGTAGTTGGCTCATGG
The DNA here is from genome assembly GCA_033576555.1 of Oophaga sylvatica. NCBI lineage: Eukaryota > Metazoa > Chordata > Amphibia > Anura > Dendrobatidae > Oophaga > Oophaga sylvatica. Next base: position 173,538,811 of record JARQOD010000007.1, on the reverse strand, counting down.
TACCACAACTGTAAGGCTATAAAAATTTAGGGACCCACTGAGAGGTTGTCCATGATGTGGCAGTGAACTTCATAAAGTCTGATCAGAATTTTAAATTAAGAACCTCATGTTCAGTTTTCTAAGTTTTTGCATAGCAGCATAAGATCAGCGTATAATATTTGGTCCATGTCCTTTTTTTACAGTTAAGCATATTACATTTGTTGCCAAAATTGTACTGTCAGTTTGTGGAAGAGATAGTGAAGTGGTTAAAAGTTGCATAAAATATTCTCCAGATAAAGTAAATCACCTAAAGTCATTCTTTTCTGCTGATCATTGTCTTCACCCTTATCTACTTTTTAGTGTTGCTTGCATGTAAACCTTTCTCCCCATGAATGTACATCTTGTATAATCAAGCATTTAAGGTTTGGAAATAGAAACCATTGCTCAAACCATCTGACTATGTCCCAGAAATGAACATTATCAACACACATTATTGCACTTTTCTATTTAATGCATCTGCTTTCTGTAAAGACAAAATAGAATCTATGCCACACATTTCATACTACTGTTTAGAAATGTTGAAATATAGAATATCTGGATATAGCAATGATTACACATTATGAATGACAAGGCCTAGAAAATGTGAAAAGCCTTCACTTAGATGAGTGCAATTCAAGAACTTGCATCAAACAGTATTGCTCATCTCAGTTGCAAAATGTGTAATATTGTGGGCTCCAATATGGGCAGTCTGTGATGGCAATGTAAAAAAGCACTACAGAATATGCTGGTGCTGTATTGGTAAGCATAATAAATAAAATCATTAACACATAGATAATAAATAACTGAAAAAATAATATTCAAGAGTTCCAATTTTAATTTGGCTGCTCATAAATGATAATAATGTGATTGATTCTGGTATGACTGATGTCAGAGTTACCTTAGGCTGACAGCATCCCATGTTGGTGCACATACACTGGGTTCGGAAAGTATTCAGACCCCTTTAAATTTGTTACACTTTGTTTCATTGCAGCCATTTGATAAATTCAAAAAAGTTAATTTTTTTCTCATTAATGTACACTCTACAATACACCCCATCTTGACTGAAAAAAACAAAAATGTAGAAATTTTTACAAATTTATTAAAGAAAAACTGAAATGTCACATGGTCATAAGTATTCAGACGCTTTGCTCAGTATTGAGTAGAAGCACCCTTTTGAGCTGGTACAGCCATGAGTCTTCTTGGGAATGACGCAACAAGTTTTTCACGCCTGAATTTGGGAATCCTCTGCCATTCTTCCTTGCAGATCCTCTCCAGTTCCATCAGGTTGGATGGTGAGTGTTGGTGGACAGTCATTTTCAGGTCTCTCCAGAGATGCTCAGTTGGATTTAGGACAGGTCTCTGGCTGGGCCAGTCAAGAATGGTAACAGAGTTGTTCTGAAGCCACTCCTTTGTTATTTTAGCTGTGTGCTTACGGTCATTGTCTTGTTGGAAGGTGAAACTTCGGCCAAGTCTGAAGTCCAGAGCACTCTAGAAGAGGTTTTCATCCAGGGTACCTCTGTACTTGGCCGCATTCATGTTTCCTTTAATTGCAACCAGTCATCCTGTCCCTGCAGCTGAAATACACCCCCATAGCATGATGCTGCCATCACCATGTTACACTGTTGGGATTGTATTGGCATGTGATAAGCAGTGCCTGGTTTTATCCACACATACCACTTAGAATTATCACCAAAAAGTTCTATCTTCGTCTCATCAGACCAGAAAATCTTATTTCTAATAGTCTGGGAGTCCTTCACATGTTTTTTAGCAAACTCTATGCAGGATTAATATATCTTGCACTGAGAGACTTCTGGTGTGCCACGCTGCCATAAAGGCCCAACTGGTGGAGGGCTGCAGTGATAGTTGACTTTGTGGAATTTCCTCCCATCTCCCTACTGCATCTGTGGAGCTCAGCCACAGTGATCTTTGGATTCTTCTTTACCTCTCTCACCAAGGCTCTATCAGCACAATTGCTCAGTTTGGCTGGACGGTCAGGTCTAGGAAGACTTCTGGTGATCCCAAACTTCTTCCACTTAAGGATTATGGAGGCCACTGTGCTCTTTGGAACCTTGAGTACAGCAGAAATTCTTTTGTAACCTTGGCCAGATCTGTGCATTGCCACAATTCTGTCTCTCAGTTCCTTGGCCAGTTCCTTTGACCTCACGATTCTCATTTGGTCTGACATGAACTGTGAGCAGTGAGGTCTTATACAGTGGCTTGCGAAAGCATTTGGCCCCCTAGAACTTTTTAACCTTTCCCACATATCATGCTTCAAATATAAAGATACCAAATGTAAATTTTTGGTGAAGAATCAACAAGTGGGACACAATTGAGAAGTTGAACTAAATTTATTGGTTATTTTAAATTTTTGTGGAAATACGAAAACTGAAAACTGGGGCGTGCAATATTATTTGGCCCATTTACTTTCAGTGCAGCAAACTCACTCCAGAAGTTCATTGTGGATCTCTGAATGATCCAATGTTGTCCTAAATGACTAATGATGATAAACATAATCCACCTGTGTGTAATCAAGTCTCCGTATAAATGCACCTGCTCTGTGATAGTCTCAGGGTTCTGTTTGAAGCACAGAGAGCATCATGAAGACCAAGAAACACAACAGGCAGGTCCGTGATACTGTTGTGAAGAAGTTTAAAGCTGTATTTGGATACAAAATGATTTCCAAAACTTTAAACATCCCAAGGTGCACTATGCAAGTGATCATATTGAGATGGAAGGAGTATCATATCACTGCAAATCTACCAAGACCCGGCCGTCCCTCTAAACTTTCATCTCAAACAAGGAGAAGACTGATCAGAGATGCAGCCAAGAGGCCCATGATCTCTCTGGATGAACTGCAGAGATCTACAACTGAGGTGGGACAGTCTGTCCATAGGATAACAATCAGTCGTACACTGCACAAATCTGGCCATTATGGAAAAGTGGCAAGAAGAAAGCAATTTCTCAAAGATATCCATAAAAAGTATTGTTTAAAGGTTGCAACAAGCCACCTGGGAGACACTCCAAATATGTGGAAGAAGGTACTCTGGTCAGATGAAACCAAAATCAAAGTTTTTGACAACAATGCCAAACAATATGTTTGGCGTAAAGGTAACACAGCTCTTCACCCTGAACACACCATCCCCATTGTCAAACATGGTGGTGGCAGCATCATGCTTTGGGCCTGTTTTTCTTCAACAAGGACAGGGAAGATGGTTAAAATTGATGGGAAGATGGATGGCACCAAATACAGGACCATTCTTGAAGAAAACCTGTTGGAGTCTGCAAAAGACCTACGACTGGGACAGAGATTTATCTTTCAACAAGACAATGATCCCAGACATAAAGCAAAATCTACAATGCAACGGTTCACAAATAAACATATACAGGTGATAGAATGGCCAAGTCAAAGTCCAGACCTGAATCCAATCGAGAATTTGTGGATAGAGCTGAAAACTGCTGTTCACAAACGATTTCCATCCAATCTCACTGAGCCAAGGAAGAATGGGCAAGAATTTCAGTCTCTTGATGTACAAACCTGATAGAGACATATCCCATGTGACTTGCAGCTGTAATCACAGCAAAAGTTGGCGCAACAAAGTATTAAGTTAAAGGGGCCAAAAAATATTGCACATCCCACTTTTCAGTTTTTGTATTTCCACGAAAATATAAAATAACCAATAAATTTCATTCAACTTCACAAATGTGTCCCACTTGTTGTTGATTCTTCACCAAAAACTTGCATTTGGTATCTTTATGTTTGAAGCATGATATGTGGGAAAAGGTTGAAAAGTTCCAGGGGGCCGAATGCTTTCGCAAGGCACTATATAGACAGGTGTGTGTCTTTACAAATCAAGTCCTGTGAGTTTCCGTACTCACTGTATATACTTTCCGTACCTACCCACTGTACATATATATATATATACAGGGTGGTCCAAACGTAGGTGGACGTTATGTGTAATAGGGTTATGAAGGGGAAGATTTATCAAACATGGTGTAAAGTGAAACTGACTCAGTTGCCCTTAGCAACCAATCAGATTTCACTTTTCATTCTTCACAGACTCTTTGGAAAATGAAAGGTGGAATCTGATTGGTAGCTAAGGGCAACTGAATCAGTTTCAAAGCTCCAGTTTTCACAGATAAATCTCCCCCAAAATGGCAAATAATTTAAATTCAGATCAAAGAAAATGGATTTTGGAAATCTCAAAATGCTGAAACAGTTAGAGAAAATTTGGTTGAAACATTTGGTACTCAAGCCCCAAAGAGACAAACCATTTACGGCATTCATGACAAATTCGATGCCACTGGCTCAATTCTTAATGCTCCAAAAACTGGTCGACCCAAAACAGCCTGTACAGAAAATAATAAACAACTTGTTGCTGAAACATTTGTTCAGAGTCCAAAAAAGTCCACCAGGAGAGTCTCTTTAGAATTGGGAATTTCATGAGCTTCCATCATACGAATCCTGAAATCTATTGGGTGGAATGCTTATTGTCCACGTCTAATTCGTGGTTTATTGGAGGATGATCCAGACAGGCAGATGCAATTTATTGAGATTATGCTTAACGAAACTGAAGAAAATCCAGTAATTTTAGATAACATTATGTGGAATGATGAAGCATCTTTCAAATTATCTGGCCATATTAACAGACACAATTGTATTTACTGGTATAATGAGAACATGCATTTAACATTACAGCAACAACTAAATGAGCCTAGTGTCAATGTTTGGGGTGATATTTCAAGTTTTGGTGGTTTTGGACCATTTTTTTGATGGAACAGTCAAAGGAGATAAGCATCTCGAAATTCTAATGAATCAAGTTGTTCCCCAGTTACAGCAACAGCCTGATTCAAATGACCTTTATTTCCAACAAGATGGGGCCCCTCCACATTATTCAAGAGTATCTTGATGAAACATTTTCTAATAAATGGATTGGCCAAAGAGGCCCACTTGATTGGCCGGCACGTTCACCAGACTTGACTCCAATGGATTTTTTCTTTTGGGGAGTACTCAAAGACAAAATTTATAGTCGAAAACCAAAAAGTGTCAGTGATTTCAAAAATTACATGAGATGCATTTCAAGAAATTAATACCCAAAGAGACTTGTGCAAAAATGTTTGTCGAAGCATAAGAGGCAGACTTCAAAGCTGTGCAAATTGTGATGGAAAAAAGTTTGAGCACCTGCATTGATAAAATTTAAGGGCTTTTGTATTGTTGTTCAGAATAAAATTTAAATGTCAATGTTATGCTTGTGTTAGTAAATATAATTTTATATATAAGTAAAAAAAAATGTTATTATTTTCTGTCCACCTACTTTTGGACCACCCTGTATATATATATATCTACACATACATATAAGGAAAATTGAAGAACAGTCACAAATATGTATATGTGCTCTAAAACATTCTAACCACTAAGGACTGTGGCTACTGTTGGGTAAGTAATCTTATTAAACATATGTCTGACAGTGGCATCCATCCTATACAGGGAAGCATTGCACAAAAACAATTGCACTTTTTTCATGTAAAATCTTTGGTATGCTGCCTGCATATTTACTTTTATTCCTTCCATGAATATATATATATATATATATATATATATATATACAGAGAAAAAGAGAGAGAGAAAAACAGCACCAGATCCTATGCAGTAGTCGACGCATACCCACTTGTAACCCAGGAAGTGTGTCAGCGATCATGCATTCACCGCTCCCCGGTTGTCTAACTTTGGGAGTAACGGAGACACATCAGGCCTGACCAGTGCTCTGTTACATACAAATTATGACCTGCAATCTGCAGCAGACAAGGGTGTCAGTTGTAATGTGCGCACTGCTTTCCCAGGTTGTCTCCCTGTATCACCCCTGATGGACTAAGCCCCTTACTGACTAAGCCCCTTCTCAATGTATCACCTCTGACTGAGTCCCCTCCCCCTCTATCACCCCAACTGACTGAGATCTCTCTCCCTCTATTACTCTGACTGACTGAGCCCCCCTCCCTGTATCACCCCTGACTGACTGCGCCCCCTCCCCTGTATCACCCCTGGCTGAGCCTCTTTCCCTAAATCACCCCTAACTGACTGAGCCCCTCTTTCTGTATCACCCCTGACTGACTGAGCCCCCTCCCTGTATCACCCCTGACTCACTGTGCCCCTTCCCCCTGTATCACCCTGGCTGAGCCCCTTTCCCTAAATCACTCCTGACTGACTGAGCCCATCTCCCTGTATCACCTTGACTGACTGAATCCCCTCTCCATGTACCACCCAAAGCTGACTGAGCCCCTCTCCCTGTATCACCTCTGACTGACTGATCCCCCTCTCCCTGTATCACCTCTGACTGACTGAGTCCCTTCTCCCTGTATCACCTCTGACGGACTAAAGTTTTTTTTCCCACAACACTAAGAAAATGAGTCCCTTCATAAAAATCTATGGCCTTATAGATGGCACAGAGATTTCTGTAAAAAGTATACGGGGATGTGAGGGAATATTCTTTTTCAATACCTCTAATAACACTACACATAAGTGATTTAGGGCCCCCATCACTATTAGTGGGTTCATTCACATAATGTATTTGCTGCAGAATTCCTACAATGGAAATCCCACAGCAAATTAACAGCTGTAATATCCACCAAATATTGTGCAGATATTGCTGCACTTACTACTACACGTGGTGCACCTTTACCACTGGCCTGATCCTTTGTATTGCAGAGGATGAAATCGCTGTTGAATATCCGCAGCATGAATTGACAAATTTTTCATGCCAAATCCGCAACGCTGGTCAATTCATGCCGTGGATTTTCTCAGCATATAATGCTGATGCTATAAAACATTGGTTTTGTGGTTAATACACATCAGGGGTTATTTATCATTGAGTCTGCACCAAAATGTTGGCACCAGCTCTTTCTACAACATTAGGAAGTGTACTACCTTATATTATACCCCGATAATGGCCTGTTTTACTACACAACTGGTGGTCTTGTATTTATTTCTATGTAGCTGCATAATGGGCCCCAAGAATGATTTACTCTGGTGGGTCCAAGGTACTCCAGTCTGACACCGACCCAGGACATTTATTCATAGAAGGAATAAAAGTAAATTTGCAGGCAGCATCCCAAAGATTTTATATGAAAAAGTTGACAATTTATTAGTCCCTAATGCCTTTGTTATGCTTGACATTTATCATGTGAAACCTTTGGAGTGTTATGTGTGTCTTACTATTTGTACTAGAATTGGCCAAACTAATCCAAGTAGAATTAAACGCTACTCGAAATTTACAAAAATCCATATTGTCCAGAATGTGAATACTTTAGTAATTTGCTTTTTGCAACTTCAACAAAAATGTTGGGCAGCTGGCTGCCACTTTGCCAAACCATATGAGGCCAGCAAAAGGTTAAAAAAAATCTCATATCTCATCAATCACTTCTCTGGCCACCTTGGTTGCTTGCTTTTTCCCATAAGGTCCTCGCACCTCTTCTTATTGACTCTGCTTTATACCCCATGTACATCAGAGATCTTCACATCAGGGCTGGACTTCTAGCTGCGACTTAGCCTGGATTGTTACTGCACTTGCGTCTTACAAAGCTTCAGCAAGTTTGTGACAACACAAAGTGCGCCATACCTGTGTATTTCCCAGGCCTATTCGTAGCTTGAAGTCCTGGCCTATCGTGAAGATGTCTGGGCTTTCATTGTGCAGTGGAGGTAAGAGGAGGCACTGAGTAACGTTTGGGGGACAGTGCACAGTGGAGGTGAGTCTATCGTTTGTACTTTTGAGATATTTTGGTTCTATTATTACTTAGGTTAATTTCTCAATCTAGTCATTATTCTATGAATGAAATCCTGATGATTTTACATATTTTGTTATATAATACTAGATAAGAAAAATCTTTTCCTGAGTACTTTTACAACTAAAATTATGGCGCCAATAAAATGAATAATTATAAATCGATGAAATTTCCTGAAGGTGAATCATCTTTCTTTTTCTATAAAGTATAATATACAGAGTAACATCAGTACGATTTATTGTTATGTAATAAATCAGTCTTTTGATACGAGCTGAAGAACATTGTTATTCAACTGGTAGAATATTCTGACTTTGACTCATTTCCTCTGTAGACTTTTCTGTAATGAATGTAGTCTTGCTCATGGAGAAACTTCCAATTTCAAACGGTGAAAAAACACACATTAGGGATAATGCTATAATGCACATAAAATTTTAATGTGTATTGACACATAATCTCTTTAGTAATTCAGGGCATAGTGCTAAGTGCAGGAACCTCGTTCTATAATGTTCTAGCCTTGAAAATACTGTAAAAGCAAAAAAAGTGTTTCCATTTATCAAGCAGACATCCTTCATTTGCCCAGATCATAGCACAGCACTAAATTGACTGCTGCCTTGATGATGTTCTGTTTTGTACCTATAAAATGAGATTTATTTAACGTACAATCAAAAAATAAGAATGATATTTATTGTTTCTCTTTAAGGGATTTTACAAGTGAGAGAGAAATGTTACAGAGCACCATTGCTGAGGAGCAGATCTTAAGCAATGAATTATATATACATCATTTTCTATTTCTTTGAACCGTTGTAGAATTGAATAGAATGTTCACTCGGCTGAATTTTAAGTAATATTTCCACCATATATCATACGAGAACATAATATTTTCTGGATAGGTATTATAAAGTATTTTACACCCAGTAAAAGAAGCATTTAAACCTCCTTAGTGACATATGTAGTTTTAGTACTTGAATGTTTTAGTTTATATGATGTGCAATATTTATATATTTATATATTCTTCACTTATTTAAAGGACTGTTTAAGGCTAAATACTACAGCTGCCAAGATTACACCTTGGTTTCCAATGATCTATAACTATGACACAAAGAATATAGATTAACACGGACTACCATGTGTATAGATATCCCTCTACAATTAAACCTTTAGTGAATAAGCTAATTTTGAACTTAATAATCTGGCTAAATTTTAAAATTCTGACCAGTGTCAATTTATGAAGTAATAACTCTGGAACACTTCAATGTGTCCCAGTGATTCTGAGACTGTTTTTACGTGACACATTGTACCTCATGATAAAACTAAACATTTTTCAATATGACTTGCATTTATTTGTAAAAATATCGCAATTTTGGTGAAAATTTTAAAAAAAAAAAATCTAGGTGGTAAGGTTTATCCTTGTGGAGAGTGACATACCAGTTCTGGCGTGTCGAGGTAAGGAGGCTTATTCGCCATGCAATACTCCTCTGGGAAATTTTAATATGCAAATTGCCTCTTCAAACAAAGAGGACTTGTACTTTATAGCGCCACCTATTGGAAGTAGCGATCCTACAAGTCACAATCAACCCTTTAACGAGTCTTGTAATATGACTTAGGATGACTTTTATCCTAAGTCATATTGCAAAACTCGTTAAAGGGTTGATTGTGACTTGTAGGATTGCTACTTCCAATAGGTGGCGCTAATGTCACGCTGTCTAATGATATGAATACAATGTCAGTAAACTATTTATACAGGAACCACACTCTATACAACATATAGTTTAGCAACATCAGAATGTAAGTATAAAATAGATTTACCTGACACAATCTCTGCAGAACTTAGGGTTAATCTTGAGGACTTGATGTGCAGAAACGATATAGTTGAACTCAGGGTTAATCTTGAGGACTTGATGAGCTGTAACAGGAAAGAGGAGGACCGGGGTCTAACCTGACCCTACACTGGGGTCCTAACTAATCCCTTACCTTGGAGGTACTGATAATGGTTCAGAGGTCCAAGTCTCCAGCCTAACCCTGTCTCCTGTCAGACCCTGAACCCTGTAATCAGTCCTAAGAAGGATCCTGATTACCACCAAAGGGATATGGGCTGATCTCAGCTAAATACACAGATTAGACATATAAGACAGACAGGATAGCACTCACTTGCATACACACTCAAACACCGAAGGAACATAAATGGTCTGGGAAATAAACTCTAAGTAAGTTGAGCTTAAAACAGCTAAGGAGCTCTCAACTTAAGTCTATACAGATTCATTCCTATCTGTGGTCTGCATGAAGGATTTCACTGGCAACTCCCAAAGCAGACAACCAGGAATTTAAAGGAAACCAATCAACAAATAATCAATTGCAGCCGGGAGAAACTGCACCCAGTCCCAGCACCGAGCACAGACAGAATTAACTCCCTAGCTGCCAAACACAAAGAAACAGCAACTCAGCTGTGAGAAGTCAAAATGTGCAACCGCGACGATCTTCGTGGCAATGCACACATGACAGTACCCCCCCTTCTACGAGGGGCCTCCGGACCCTCAGGGCCAGGCCTGCCCGGGTGAGTTCTGTGGAAGGTCCGAACCAAACGATCTGCGTTAACATCAGACGCAGGGACCCACGTCCTCTCCTCCGGACCATACCCCTTCCAATGCACCAAGTACTGAAGGGACCGGCGATTCAGACGAGAGTCAATGATTTTTGATACTTGAAATTCCAAGTTACCATTGACCAACACTGGAGGAGGAGGTAGAGGTGACGGTATGACTGGTGCCACATACCTTTTAAGTAATGACTTGTGGAACACATTATGAATTTTAAACGTAGAAGGGAGTTCCAGACGAAATGCCACAGGATTAATTATGGAACTGATCCTGTACGGCCCGATGAATCTGGGACCCAGTTTCCAGGAGGGCACTTTAAGTTTTATATTCCTGGTAGACAACCATACCAGATCGTTCACATTCAGATCTGGACCAGAAACTCTCCTATCAGCCATACGTTTGTAACGGTTCCCCATATTACTCAAATTATTCAATACACCTCGCCACACAGAAGCAAGTGACGATGAGAAACGCTCCTCCTCAGGAACCCCAGAAGGACCCCCCCCATTGAAAGTACAAAACTGGGGGTGAAAACCATATGCCCCAAAAAATGGGGACTTACCAGTGGACTCGCTCCGCCTGTTGTTAAGAGCGAACTCTGCCAGAGGCAAGAAAGAAGATCAGTCCTCCTGGTTCTCCGATACAAAACACCGGAGATATGTCTCTAAACTCTGATTCAGACGCTCTGTCTGACCATTGGTCTGTGGATGAAAAGCCGAGGAAAACGACAATTGCATCCCCCGACGTAAACAAAATGCCCTCCAAAATTTGGACACAAACTGAGACCCCCTATCTGACACCACATCAGAAGGCAACCCATGAAGTCTCACGATCTCCCTAATGAACACCTGCGCCAGAGTTTTAGCATTAGGGAGTGCCGGAAGAGCAACGAAATGTGCCATCTTACTGAACCTGTCAACAACCACCAGTATGACAGTATTCCCAGACGACGGAGGAAGGTCCGTAATGAAGTCCATAGATAAATGAGTCCATGGACGCTCCGGAAGTTTCAAGGGTAAAAGGGTCCCGGACGGACGGGTATGAGGAGTTTTAGAGCGAGCACAAACCCCACAGGACGCGACAAAAGTTATAACATCTTTATTAGCGTTAGGCCACCAAAATCGCGGGAAAGGAGATCTAAAGTAGCCTTACTCCCTGGATGTCCTGCTAAAGCAGAATTATGATGTGCCTCAATAACCTTTTGTCTCAACTGATTCGGGACAAACAGTCTCCCTGGAGGTCCTGCAGGGGCGTCCCCCTGAGCCTCTAACACCTCCTCCTCAAGCTCAGAACTTACAGCCGACACTACCACCCCCTCCTGAAGGATAGGAATCGGGTCGTCCGTTTTCCCGGCCCCTGGGAAACTGCGAGACAAGGCATCAGCCTTTACATTCTTAGACCCCGGACGATAAGTGACGACAAAATTAAACCTGGTAAAAAACAACGACCATCGAGCTTGTCTGGAATTCAGACGCTTAGCGGATTCTAAATACAGCAGGTTCTTGTGATCAGTAATAACGGTGACCGGGTGGACTGCCCCCTCCAAAAAGTGACGCCATTCTTCAAAAGCCAATTTAATGGCCAAAAGTTCCCTATTGCCGATATCATAATTCCTTTCGGCGGACGACAGTTTCTTAGAAAAGAAAGCGCACGGATGCCATTTACCAGGGGACGGACCCTGGGACAATTTAGCACCCACCCCTACGTCAGACGCGTCCACCTCCACAATGAACGGCTGAGATACATCTGGTTGGATGAGAACGGGTGCCGAAGCAAAACATCTTTTTAAAGAGGAAAAGGCTTGGCAAGCTTTGTCCGACCACTTAGAAAAATCCATCCCTTTTCTCGTCATGTCAGTGAGAGGTTTGACGACAGACGAGAAATTACAAATAAATTTCCGGTAGTAATTAGCAAACCCCAAAAAACGCTGCAGAGACTTAAGATCCCCTGGCTGATCCCATTCAAGCACTGCTCTCACCTTTTCAGGGTCCATCCGGAAACCGGAGGCTGACACCAAAAAACCCAAAAACTGAAGTTCCTGTACGGCAAAAACACACTTCTCCAGTTTGGCGTATAGTTTATTGTCTCGCAAGATCTGCAACACCTGTCTCACATGCTCCTGATGAGACACAAGATCTGGCGAGTAAATTAAAATGTCATCCAAATATACGACCACAAACACCCCCACAAGGTGACGAAAAATGTCATTAACAAAATGTTGGAATACTGCTGGAGCAGTAGTCAGACCAAAAGGCATGACCAGGTTTTCATAATGTCCCTCCGGCGTGTTAAACGCCGTTTTCCACTCATCCCCCTCTTTTATCCTAATCAGATTATACGCCCCCCTGAGATCCAATTTAGAGAACCATTTGGCGCCAACAATTTGATTGAAGAGATCAGGAATAAGAGAAGTGGATACGGATCTCGAACAGTAATCCGATTAAGTTCGCGGAAATCCAAGCAAGGGCGTAGGCCTCCATCTTTTTTCTTCACAAAGAAGAACCCCGCGGCCACAGGGGAAGATGAAGGTCTAATATGCCCTTTGGCCAGACTTTCAGAAATATAATCTTTCATAGCCTGTCTTTCAGGACCAGAAAGATTATACAACCTAGCTTTAGGCAACTTAGCATCAGGAAGTAGATTAATAGAGCAGTCATACACGCGATGAGGAGGCAACTCCCGACACCCCTCCTCAGAGAAAACATCCCCAAAATCCTCCAAAAAAGGAGGCAATGTACTAGGCACGACCGCACTGATGACTGTGTTCATGCAGTTGCTTTTGCAAAACTCACCCCATTGGCTTATCTCTCTGGACTGCCAATTAATCACAGGGTTATGTTTAACCAGCCAAGGAAGTCCCAACACAATGCGAGTAGGTAGACCCTCCAACACATAACAAGATAATTGTTCCCTATGTATTGCCCCTACCCGAAGGTCAATGTTATGTACCTCATGAACAAAGCTACCTTGGCCGAGAGGCCTGGCGTCAATGGAGAAAATAGGGATCGGTTTGACCAATACTCTCAGATGCATACCTTGAGCCTGAGCAAACTGAGCGTCAACCAGATTAGCCCCAGAACCACTATCCAGAAGAACAGACAATCTCTTCACTCTAGTACCAACCACCACCTCCACTGGTACAAGGAACTGAGAAGAACCGGCGGATGAAATACATACTCCCATGTTGTCGTCCACCACACAACCTGGGATTAGCAGTTTTCCGGCGACTTTTTACTTAACAAGACACGGGATGGACATTCTCCAACAAAATGTCCCTCTTCCCGCAGAAAAAACACCTTCTAGTCCTGCGGCGTGCCGCCAATCCCCTACTACGAAAAGATGTCCCTCCCAACTGCATAGGCTCATCCGAACAGACAAGGGGAACCTCAACATAAGGGACTTTAGTAGTAGGTGGAGAAACAACAGGGAGTGGAGTTACCTCACCCCTCTCCCGAAGCCGTCTATCAGTACGGATAGCTAGGGCCATAGCAGCCTCCAGGGAAGGAGGAGACTCATACTGAGCCAAAATGTCTTTTAATTTGTCAGAAAGCCCATGACAAAACTGGCTCCTAAGAGCTGGGTCATTCCACTGAGTATCCGTGGCCCATCTACGAAACTCAGAAGCAAATTCCTCCGCCGGACGATCTCCCTGCTGTAACTTACGTAATTTGGTCTCAGCAAGAGAGACCCGATCTGGGTCATCATATACCAATCCCAGAGCAGTAAAAAATTGATCTACAGACTGTAGAGCCGGGGATCCCGGAGGAAGGGAAAATGCCCAGGATTGAGGGTCCCCTTGAAGAAGTGAGATAACAATTCCCACTCTCTGCTCATCACTCCCTGATGATCGCGGCCGAAGCCGAAAATACAATTTACATGCCTCCCGGAAGGTAAAAAATTTGTCTCGCCCACCAGTGAACCTATCTGGAAGAGCTACTTTAGGTTCAACTCTGGTTTGCTCCAGGGGAGACAAAACTTTGGACTTAATGTCCGTCAGCTCCATGGATAATCCCTGCAACTGCAGAGCCAGCTGAGCTACTGGATCCATGGTAACTAGAGATAATTTTTTATGGCCAGTGAAAATGTCACGCTGTCTAATGATATGAATACAATGTCAGTAAACTATTTATACAGGAACCACACTCTATACAACATATAGTTTAGCAACATCAGAATGTAAGTATAAAATAGATTTACCTGACACAATCTCTGCAGAACTTAGGGTTAATCTTGAGGACTTGATGTGCAGAAACGATATAGTTGAACTCAGGGTTAATCTTGAGGACTTGATGAGCTGTAACAGGAAAGAGGAGGACCGGGTCTAACCTGACCCTACACTGGGGTCCTAACTAATCCCTTACCTTGGAGGTACTGATAATGGTTCAGAGGTCCAAGTCTCCAGCCTATCCCTGTCTCCTGTCAGACCCTGAACCCTGTAATCAGTCCTAAGAAGGATCCTGATTACCACCAAAGGGATATGGGCTGATCTCAGCTAAATACACAGATTAGACATATAAGACAGACAGGATAGCACTCACTTGCATACACACTCAAACACCGAAGGAACATAAATGGTCTGGGAAATAAACTCTAAGTAAGTTGAGCTTAAAACAGCTAAGGAGCTCTCAACTGAAGTCTATACAGATTCATTCCTATCTGTGGTCTGCATGAAGGATTTCACTGGCAACTCCCAAAGCAGACAACCAGGAATTTAAAGGAAACCAATCAACAAATAATCAATTGCAGCCGGGAGAAACTGCACCCAGTCCCAGCACCGAGCACAGACAGAATTAACTCCCTAGCTGCCAAACACAAAGAAACAGCAACTCAGCTGTGAGAAGTCAAAATGTGCAACCGCGACGATCTTCGAGGCAATGCACACATGACAGCTATAGAGTACAAGTCCTCTTTGTTTGAAGAGCAATTTTCAGAAAAAAAAATCACAATTTTCAGACTTTCAATCTTTATATCCTTAAACCAGTTAGTAAATGTGGTACAAAATAATAAATAATATTTCCCATATATCTACTTTACATCTGCATCATTTTTCAAACGTCATTTTATTTTGTTAGGATTTTAGAGAGTTTAAAAATTTTGTAGGAATTTCTCATTTTCTCAACAAATTTACAAAAAGTGTTTCTTTAGGGACCTATTAGATTTCAATGGACTTCGACTTCGAAATTCCCCAAAAGTGATACCATTTTAAAAACTGCACCCCTCAAATAGTTAAAAACTGTTGACAGGAAATATTATTAACCCTTCACGTGCTGCACAGGAAGTAATTCAAGGTGGAATGAAAAAAATAAATTAAAATATTACCTCTAAAATGTGCTTTGGCCCCATTTTTTTTCACTTTTGCAAGAAGTAACACCAAAAAGTTGTCCCCACAGTTTGTTACCCTCTTTCTCTCTAGCGCAGCGATACCCCACTTGTAGTTAAAAAGTTCTGTTTGAACAAATGGCAGGACTCAAAAGGGAAGGAGCACCATTTGAATTTTGGAACACAAATTTGATAAAATAGATTGCAGGTGACATGTCACATTTGCAGGGCCCCTAAGGAGCCTAAACAGCAGAAACCCCCCACAAATGAAAACATTTTGGAAACTACAACCCTCAAGAATTGTATCCATTATCCAGGGTCATAGTGAGCATTTTGAACCCTAAGCTACTTCAAAGAATTTGATAACATTAGGTTGTCATATTAAATGTGTTTTCATTAGTGTTGAGCGCAAATTTGCATCGGGTGCTCAGGTATGCACCGAGTTTTGTGGGTGCTAGAGAGACATGCTCGAGTTCCCGCCCTGCATGCTTCATGGCTGTTAGAAAGCCAAAAAACATGCAGGGATTGCCCATGTATGCCAGAATCCAAACAATCTTGAGGATAGGGGAAAAAAAGGGAACAACGCCGCGCACGATATAAGTGCAGTAGAAACTAAGTGTAAATTGCACATTATATAATTGCACTCACCAAGTCAAAGGCAAAAATGAAGCAATGAAAGGGGATCTGACAGGAATCCAAGGGGAACGGTCTGCAGCTTGGCCGAATGGGCACATGGAAAAGGCCCTCACACATCCGTGGTAAAACAATAGATAGCAAGGAAAATCCCAGTATGTAGCCGGGGCTCCCATATAGATATTCTCATAGATGTTATATATAAATTTCTGCTTTATTGAGGTAATAAAAAATTACAGGACATAATAATATGAAAAGATCAGCCACACTCTCTTTTTATACATTCAACATCCAAAGGATCAAATAGGGCGAAGTACTGGAGGAGCTCTAAAGCACCACCCAAATAAATGAAGAAAACATCCTATACCAAATGGGCAAATCCTCCCAGGATGCACTAATTAACTTGTATCTGTTGTGAGACAGTGAAGGAATGTGTGATGAATGGGGTGTACATTTCACCTAGGTATAAGGGAAATGTGTGGCTTTGTAAACCTAGTGGTAGAGAAAGGTCACTACACCTCACATTCAGCACACACTTGCAGCACAAGCCTGAAACTACTCAGGTCTTAATTAGGAGACCAGAAGTAGGTGTCTGGAAACACAATCTGAGAGCTAGTTTAGCCTGGACACAGGAAGGTGTCCTGGCACAAGAAACAGTCTCCAAGAGTGTTAGAGCTGTCTTTAGCCTGGACACAGAGAGGTGTCCTGGCACAAGGAAGCAGTCTCCAAGAGTGTTAGAGCTGTCTTTAGCCTGGACACAGAGAGGTGTCCTGGCACAAGGAAGCAGTCTCCAAGAGTGTTTGAGCTATCTCAGTTTGGGTGCAGGAAGGACCCCGGACATAGGAGTAGTCTCAGTGCGAATCCGTGTGAAGAGCGGCTGAATAGGAGTGGATCTCTCTCAAGTCTGGACATGGAAGGTGCCTTCAGACACAAGGAGGAGTATCTGTGAAGCTCCATACTGGTAACATATGTGATATGTGTTGTTTTGGGCACAGACTGGTAGAGTCTGGGTCCCGGATAGAGAGGGCCATCTATCTAAGTGTAATTAGAGGCTAGACAAGCCCAGGTTTTCTGTTTATGCTTTGTTTTAATCTGTTTGCTGTGGACTTTAATAAAGCTGGTTGCGGCCAGTTTTGCACCAGAACTGCTGTCTGAATGAACTGTTTTCATGCCATTCTGTCTACCCAGACAGCGATCCTAGAGCTAAACCCCCTGGAATGCTACAAATTGGCGGAGAATGCTGGGGCAGCGCAGTGCCTGATACAGTTAGTGCTGGAGTGTGTATGCAGCACAGAGGCTTAGAGACAGCAATAAAGGTGAAGTCTGTTGAAATAGCAACAGAGGAAAAAAAAAAAAAGTGTGTCAGCAGAAACGTCTGTTTGGAGCAGTCTTGGAGAGACAGTGGCCCTGATAGGGTCTGCAGAGAGAAAATGTATGCACAGCAAAGCTGAACTTGTTGTGAAAATGACTGTGGAATGTGCAGCAGCAAAAGAAAAGTCTGTGGAGCAGTCTTAAAGAGACAGTAGCCCTAATAGACTTTGCAAAGAAAAAAAAAAAAAGTGTCTGCACAGCAGAGCTGAATTTTTCTATGGAAAAGACTGTAGAGTGTGTATGTCTTGAGTGAAGACTGCCGTTGTTGAGACAGAGAAGTCTGACAGCATGGATGACAGCATGGAGGCGCTGTTTGAACAACTGGTGCAAGTGAATGTGCAACATAAGACTGCCGGGGTTGAGACAGATAAGTCCGGCAGTATGAAGGAGCTCATTGAGTACCTGATCCAGGCCCAGCGGAGCATGCAGCAGAGCATGGAGCAGAGCATGGAGCAGCAGCGCCTGCAGCACCAGCAGCGCATGCAGCAGGCCCAGCAGCAATTCCTGCAGCAGCAGCAGGAGAATAACCGGTTATTTGTTGAGCAGATGACAGCACCAAAAAAGGATTTCGGTGCCGCGTCCCGAAGTAATGTTGTGAAGGCACCGGCGTTGTCCGCTATAAAGAAGGCGGTAAGACGGTCCTTGAGAAAAATGACACCTCGTGATGATGTGGAGGTATATCTTACTAGGTTTGAGAGACTGGCAGAGAAGGAGAATCTGCCACTATCTGAATGGGCCATGGCGGTCGTACCCTATCTGACTGGGGAACCCCAAAAAGTCTGGGCTGACCTGAGCAAGCAGGACAGCGAAGACTATGCCAAGTTGAAAGCGGCGATTCTTACCCGGCTGGGTGTTACGGTGACAGCCCGTGCCAGGGGAGTTCGTGACTGGAGATACAGTTGGGAGTCTGCAGTCAGCGAGCCTGATTATGGAGTTGGAAAGGTGATGGTGAACCGCTACACCCGAGCACGTCCTCCTGAGGTACAGCCGTCTGAGAGGTCGTCACTTCAGAGTTCCCGGACGCTGAACTCTCGCGGTAAGAGCGTTCCAGCTGTAGGGGACATATGGGAGGGTGATTGTGGTGGACAGTGTTGGAGATGTCGTGAAATTGCAACCGGCTGTTCACTAGAGGGGGAGCCTATGTGCCGTGATGTTGGCAGGTCCCTCTCTCCCTGCGCAGAGCCTGTGTGTGTGTCCACATCAGCCGAAGAGACTGGACCACAGGGGTCCCCGGTGGTTGTAAGTGACTGCCCAGCACAGGCCCTCTTGGACTCAGAGAGTCCAGTGACTTCCGTATGTGACAGCCTGATTGATAGGGACTTCATCCCTGATAAGCACCTGAGTGTGGTGTGCATCCATGGAGACAACAAAGTCTACCCAGAGACTGCCGTGGACTTGGTCCCTAAACTCGGGGAGGTTTCATATGAAGTGGGGGTAGTGAAGAGCCTGGTGCACCCCGTCATATTGGGTAATGACTTTCCCCGATCTAAGGATCTCTGGGGGAAAAATGTTTCTGATGGACAGTGTGATGAAGCTCCTATTGAGGGTGCGCAGTCCCGAGGGGCGGAACACAATGCTAGTGGGCCGTTAAACTTATGTGATGATGATAATGATAATGATGATGATGATGATGATGATGATCATGATAATGATGATGACCATGATAATGATGATGATGATAATGATGATGATGATGATCATGATAATGATGATGACCATGATAATGATGCTGATGCTGCTAATGATAATAATTATGACTGTGATAGTGATGAAATTCCTTTGCAGGTGATGTTGGGAAACGAGGATGGTGGTTCTCGGGAACCGAGTGTCCCTGACTTGCCTGTGTCCTGTGACAATTTTGAGAGTGAGCAGTGGCGAGACCCCACTCTTAGGACAACACAGGAAAATATGATTGTTCTAAATGAGGTTTCCCAGGAGCCTGGCTCTGAGGAGAGGTTTCTTCATGTTGCCATAAACACTGAAGTCCAGGGAGAGGTAGTGAGCCAGCTCCTGGTGCCTGAGCTATATGGAAGCATAGTGCTGGGATTGTCACATAGTCACATACTTGAGGGACCAGATGGTGAAGTTAATGTTGTGGATGACATGTTAACTAAGGTTCCAGATCAGGATGTGAATGAGAATGAATTGTATACCCCTGAAAGTGAGAATGAGAATGAGGAAGTAGAGTGTGGGGCTTCTGGGCATGTCTTGCCAGAAGAGCCTGAAAGTGGGGAACTGGAGAAAAGTGAAAAACCCCCTATACCTTCTGTGATAGTTGGTGACACATGGTCAGTGCACCAGGGACAGGAGGTACGTGAGTTTCTGAGGAAGAGTCAGCAGAAGTGTTCTGATGTGTCTGGTCGTACTTCTCTGGCCAGGCACTATATCGAAAATGAGCCCGGCCCTAAGGTCAAGATGAAACCGTGCAGGATACCCGAGGCCCGCAGAGAGTATAGGCCTGGGAGGGTACAGGGTAGTGCGGATGCTTCAGATGAAGAGAAAGCTGATGTTGGCTATGACTCAGGTGAAGATACAAGTGACAGTGGTGGAGATGAAGCTGGTGAGGGCCATGACTGGTCCGGAGTTCACTGTCTCTGTTGGATTGTTGACCAGCCCTCTGGTCTGGATGACCAGCCCTCCGGTCTGGAGAAGAGGGAGGGGATATGTGAGACAGTGAAGGAATGTGTGATGAATGGGGTGTACATTTCACCTAGGTATAAGGGAAATGTGTGGCTTTGTAAACCTAGTGGTAGAGAAAGGTCACTACACCTCACATTCAGCACACACTTGCAGCACAAGCCTGAAACTACTCAGGTCTTAATTAGGAGACCAGAAGTAGGTGTCTGGAAACACAATCTGAGAGCTAGTTTAGCCTGGACACAGGAAGGTGTCCTGGCACAAGAAACAGTCTCCAAGGTGTTAGAGCTGTCTTTAGCCTGGACACAGAGAGGTGTCCTGGCACAAGGAAGCAGTCTCCAAGAGTGTTAGAGCTGTCTTTAGCCTGGACACAGAGAGGTGTCCTGGCACAAGG
>JARQOD010000007.1:173402250-173517972 GCA_033576555.1 Oophaga sylvatica | reverse complement strand
AAGTTGACAGTCCGCAAGCCGTCCGCAGTTACCGAATCACACAGTCCTACAGTGGGTGCTTGTCCTATTGTCACAACAGAAACAGCCTTTATTTAAATATCCCACAGCACACATAGGAATGACCTAAACTGCAGGCACCATATAGTCGGCTAACCAGAATGCAACACGACAGGACAACTTATTGGAGGCTAATTGACGTTGACACTGCCAGGAAACAGCTGTCGTGCTGTAACCAGGCTGGGCAGGAGTCAGTACCCGTGCCAAGTACTTCCGAGCAACAACTGGCGGTGTTGGAGCCCACGGATGAGAAGAGAACAGGGTGGAGGCAGCAGGACTTTTTGCCGTACACACAGCAGGGGAACAGCTAACATTACTGAACCCCAGTAACACAGGAGCAAGTGTTGACTGTGCTAACAGCACTTCCAGGCAATACATTGGTTGCAAACACTATAGAAGTACACAATGGGGCCTTTCACACCTAGTGAACAGTTGTGTGCAGTGTTCACTGCAGTCTCTGCGGAATAACCACACTTAGGCCTTATAACTTTTCAGACTTTCTTTATCAATCTACCAAGATGAAGAAGGCAGGGAGTAAGGCACGTGGTCGTGGCCGTGGAGTTTCAGCAGGGAGAGGACGTGTGGATTCTGTGGCTGCTGCCGCCCCCAGTGACACAGCATCCACCAGTTTTCCCCGTGAGCGTTCCTTTATGCGCACTTTTGTAGGAGGTCGGCGTACCCCCCTGCTGCGGGAAGAACAAATTGAAGCCGTTGTTGGTTGGATGGCAGCCAATGCATCGACTTCAATTGCTTCCACCTCCTCTCAGGACCACAGCACTGTTGAGCAACCATCTGTCTCTTCACCGCCTGCCAAATTGCCCAGGCAGTCAGAGAGTTCTGTACAGGACCAGCTGAGTGTCAGCTTCTGTTCTCAGAATCTGTTGGCTTGCAAACAGGGCCCAGCCAAGCAGCATTCTGGAATGTGAAGAAGAGGGAGTATGCAGTGATGAACAACAGCTGCATCTCTCTGAATCTGAAGAGGCGGGTGAGACAGTGCCGATGGTCAGCACACCGCAGAACGCATCTGATGATGATGAGACTCAGGTGCCAGTTTCTGTTGAGCATGGTGCTGGCCAGACCACCCAACAGCAGCAGGTGTTGGAAGAGGGTAGTGGAGATGATGAGGTCCAAGACCCAACATGGAGTGAGGAACAGGAAGGTGGTGGGAGCAGCTCAGAGGAATAATAATAATATTTATTTATATAGCGCCATCATATTCCGCAGCGCTTTACAGTTTAGCAGTTTCAGAACACAAGTCATAAGTAACAACGTTAACAATACAATAATTAAAGCAAAATAAGTCGCCCGTGCTCATGACAGCTTACAATCTACAATGAGGTGGGGGAGATACAAAGTATAGGTGTTTATATACAATGGTGCATTTACAATGATGGTCCAGCCATCTTAAGGGAGTGAGGGATGGATGGAGATAGTGAATGGGCTACTCACACAGACTTACACATAGAATGACTTTGATTAGTGAATGTGATAGGCCGCTCTGAACAAATGTCTTTTGAGGGAGCGCCTGAAACCATGAAAATTGTGGATAGTCCTAATTTCTTGGGGCAGAGCATTCCAGAGGATTGGCGCAGCGCGGGAGAAGTCTTGGAGTCGGGAGTGGGAGTTACGGATTAGTGCAGAGGTTAGTCGAAAGTCGTTTGCAGAGCGCAGCAGTCGGTTAGGCCGATAGATAGAAATGAGGGAGGAGATGTAGGGTGGTGCTGCACTGTGGATAGCTTTGTGGCTGAGAACCAGTACTTTGAATTGGATACTATAATGAATGGGCAGCCAGTGTAAGGACTGGCGAAGAGCGGACGCGTCCGAGTACCGATTAGCCAGATGGATTACCCTGGCTGCTGCATTAAGGATGGACTGGAGAGGGATAGTCGAGTAATGGGGAGGCCAAGTAATAGAGCGTTGCAGTAGTCCAGGCGTGAGTGGATCAATGCTACAGTGAGGGTTTTTGTTGTTTACATGGTGCGAAAAGGGCAGATTCTAGAGATGTTCTTTAGGTGTAGGCGGCAAGAGCGGGCAAGAGATTGTATATGGGAGGTGAAGGAGAGATTGGTGTCAAACATAACACCCAGACTGCGAGCCTGCTGCCGGGGTGTTATTATGGTGCCGCCCACGGAGAGGGATATGTCAAATTTAGGGAGTTTAGTAGACGGCGGGAGCAGAAGAAGTTCAGTTTTTGAGAGGTTGAGTTTCAGATAGAGAGCGGACATGATGTTGGAGACTGCGGACAGACAGTCGGTGGCGTTCTGTAGTACAGCGGGGGTGAGGTCGGGAGATGACATGTATAGTTGTGTGTCATCAGCATAAAGATGGTACTGAAAGCCAAATCTGCTGATGGTCTGTCCAATTGGGGCTGTGTAGAGAGAGAAGAGAAGGGGGCCAAGGACTGAGCCCTGGGGTACACCGACAGTGAGAGGAAGAGAAGATGACGTGGCGCCAGAGAACAAAACACTGAAGGAGCGGTCAGAAAGATAGGAGAACCAGGAGAGAACAGTGTCCTTAATACCTAGTGAGTGGAGCCTAGACAGTAGGAGACGGTGGTCTGCAGAAAGGTCGAGAAGAATGAGCAAAGAGTGGTCACCGTTACGTTTTGCTGTAAGAAGGTCATTGATCACTTAGATGACGGCAGTTTTTGGCGAATGTAGGGGGCATAAGCTGGACTGTGAAGGGTCTAGGAGGGAGTGATTGGAGAGGTAACGGGTGAGGCGGGAGAAGACTAGGCGCTCCAAAAGTTTAGAGATGAAGGGGAGATTGGAGACCGGTCTGTATTTGTTTGTGCAGGAAGGGTCGAGAGCGGGTTTATTTTGTAGTGGAGTAATGATGGAGTGTTGAAGGCACATGGGAAAATGCCAGAGGAGAGTGAGAGATTAAATATTTTATTTAGGTGAGTTGTGACAACTGGAGAGAGAGACTGGCGGAGATGTGAGGGAATGGGGTCGGTAGTGCATGTAGTCGGACGAGAGGAAGAGAGGAGTCTGGACTCTGGAGACTTCTTCTTCTGTGATGGGATCAAATGTGGAAAGTTAGCCAGGGGAACAGCAGGGTGGGATGGGAGTCACAGCCCTTGGTGGTTGAGAGCAGATTTCCTGACGGATAGTATATATTTTTATATAAAATGGGAGGCCAGGTCGTCAGCACAAATGTCTGTGATAGGGGCTTGTGCTTTTGGCCTGAGGAGGGAGTGAAAAGTGTCAAACATTTTCTTGGGGTTGTTGGCTAGTGAGGAGATCAGGGTGGTGAAGTAGGTTTGTTTGGCGAGGTGAAGGGCAGCATTATAAGTTCTTAACATGAATTTAAACTGGATGAAGTCTTGTGGTGTGCGGGTTTTTCTCCAAAGGCGTTCAGCACTCCTAGAGCATCGCTGAAGAAGTTGAGTTTGCAATGTGATCCAGGGCTGTTTTACTGTGTGTTTGGAAGTTCTGAGGGTGAGCGGCGCTACTTGGTCAAGGGTGCTTCTAAGAGTGTCATTGTAGTGGTGAACAGCCAGATCAGGACTGGAAAAAGAGGAGATTGGGGACAGTGATGAGTGTAGGGAATCTGAAAGTTTCTGAGGGTTAATGGCTTGTAGATTTCTGAATGTGTGGTAGGTAGGAGTGCGCTGGGGTGGTGGAGGATTTGTGAGCGTGAAGGAGAGAATGTTGTGGTCAGACAGTGGAAGCGGTGAGTTATTTAGGTGGTAGATTGAACAGAGGCAGACAAATACCAGGTCAAGGGTGTTACCATCCTTGTGTGTCTCAGAGCTTGAAAGCTGTGAGAGGCCTAGAGAAGTGGTTAGTGATAGAAGGAAGATAGAGGAAGACATTGCCCCAACGGTACAAACAGGAGGGAGAGTTAGGCTGCAGACTCGGTTGCCTGTAGCCTCCATTTTGCCACCTGTTCGGAGCAGTTGTCTTCCAAAAGTCAAAACGTGCGCTCCCAGGACTTGCACTGCGTGGTCCTTTTTTGACACACTTGCAGGTGATATTTGCTATGTCAAATGCAAACTGTGTAATCAAAAAGTAAAAAGAGGTAAAAGTGTCAGTAACCTCAATACCACTAATATGTGGAAACATGTGCGGACAAAGCACGTAGTTGAGTTACAAAGAGACACTGGAGATTTAGGCCAACCTACAGCAGCACCTACATCTTCAGGTTGTGTTGAAGCCTCTTCATTGAGCTCACACACAGCTGGTTCTGCTTCCTCACAGGATCGCCATGGAAGAACCTCGGTCACTGTTGTCCAGAGACAAAGTGTTATTCCACACACAGCAGCAAGTTCCCTGTCATCCTCACACTTCCAGGCCACAAAACAGCCATCGGTAGCACAGGCATGGGATAAAAGACGGCCATACTCGGCAAACCATCCACGAGCACAGGCTCTGAGTGCTGGCATTGCAAAACTCCTGTCCCTTGAAATGCTGTCATTCAGGCTGGTGGAGACTGACAGTTTCCGTAAATTAATATCATTGTCAGTCCCACAATACAATGTGCCAAGCCGATTTCATTTCAGCAGGCAAGCCGTCCCTGGTCTGCAAAAGCATGTTGAGGAAAAAATTAAACATGCGCTAGTAAACGCCCTCAGTACCAAGGTCCACCTGACGACCGATGCGTGGACCAGTACCCATTGTTATTATCTGCTACAAGCACTAAGGAAAGAAGGGAATTCTGTCCCTACAATAGAACTAAGCTGAATCCCTACGATGTAACAGGTAACCTGATCCTGTGACCAGACCCGCTAAAGTCCTCAGCTAGTCTGAACGAAGACCTATAGTTGCGAGGGAGGAATCCCTACAAGATCTAGGGACTGGGAGAAAAGGTGGACACCTCCTAACAGAAATTGTAGCAGTGATAATTTAACAGAAAACAAAATACTTTGAGATCCGAAGATCAAGCAAAACTGACAGAGTAAGGCACCTAAGCACCCGGCTAGCTTAACAGTAGATAATACAATGAAGTCAAGCAAAGCCAGAAGGGCGGAGCCAGACAAAATAGGGAAAAAAGTTAATGTGACCATCAAACTGAAACAAAACCTAACAAGAGGGTTCTAACACCCATGGCCAGGGACGATAACTTTCCCTCACTGCCCATTGGGTCAATGTTGTGGAGCCGGGTACTGATCTTGCGAGTGGCGCTGTACGTGTTCTGCCAACTCCAAGGATTGCAGGAATCAAGTCTGTACACATTGACTCCTCCTCCTACTCCAGTTCCTCAGAATCATCGCTGCAGGAGCCGTCACGGTCTACCTCCACATGGACCCGTGAACGCTTACCTGTTGCGACCGATATGAGCACAGCCGTGTCCAAACGTCAACAGGCCGTCCTGAAATTAATTTCCATGTGGAATCGAAGCCACACAGCGCAGGAGCTCTGGAATGCCATCAACCAGGAAAGCGACGTGTGGTTTTTGGCAGCGAATCTCCAGCCAGGCTTAGTAGTGTGTGACAATGACCGAAATCTGGTGGCAGCTCTGGGCCTTGGCAACCTCACTCACATACCATGTCTGTCACATGTGCTCAACTTGGTCGTGCAGAGTTTTTTGAGGGACTATCCGGATCTTGATGCACTGCTGCACAAGGTCCGCCTAGAGTGCGCTCACTTGCGACGTTCCAGCATGGCCAGATTGCTGATTGCAGGTCTGCAACGCAGAATTCGCCTTCCTGAACATCGCATCATATGTGACGTACCCACCAGGTGGAATTCGACGTTACATATGTTGGAGCGGTTGTGTGAGCAGCAGCCAACAGTAATGGAGTATCAGCTGCATCAGGCGCAATCAACTCGCAATTTGCGCCGTTCACACTTCACCACTGGGCCTCTATAATAATAATAATAATAATCTTTATTTATATAGCGCCAACATATTCCGCAGCGCTTTACAGTTTAACAGTTTCAGAACACAAGTCATAAGTAACAACGTTAACAATACAATAATTAAAGCAATATAAGCCGCCCCTGATCGTGACATCTTACAATCTACAATGAGGTGGGGAGATACAAAGTACAGGTGTTTATATACAATGGTGTATTTACAATGATGGTCCAGCCATTTTGAGGGAGTGATGGATGGATGGAGATAGTGAATGGGCTACACACACAGACTTACACATAGAATGACTTTGATTAGTGAATGTGATAGGCCGATCTGAACAAATGTCTTTTGAGGGAGCGCCTGAAACCATGCTAATTGCGGATAGTCCTAATTTCTTGGGGTAGAGCATTCCAGAGGATTGGCACAGCACGGGAGAAGTCTTGTATTCGGGAGTGGGAGGTACGGATTAGTGCAGAGGTTAGTCGAAGGTCGTTTGCAGAGCGCAGCTGTCGGTTAGGCCGATAGATAGAAATGAGGGAGGAGATGTAGGGGGGTGCTGCACTGTGAAGAGAGCTTTGTGGTGACAACCAGTACTTTGAATTGGATACTATAATGAATGGGCAGCCAGTGTAAGGACTGGCGAAGGACTCTATGAAGGACATCTGCCACGTTTTGCGTGCGTTTGATGAGTCAACGCGGATGGCGAGTGCAGATGATGCACTAGTCAGCCTGACTGTCCCCCTTATCTGCCTGCTTCAAAAAAACAATGCAAGCACTAAGGGATGAGGTTTTGGAAGAGGTGGAGGATGAGGAGTCACAAATTCCATCACCTTCTGGACAGTCAGCGCAACGTGGTTCCTCACAAAGGGCTGGGCAGGGCTCACTTTGTGAGGAGGATGAGGAGGAGTCAATGGAGGAGGAAGACATCGCTCCAGAGGGAGGTACACAACGCTCTAGTCAGTATATATAGCGAGGGTGGGGTGATGCAGAGCAGGCAGAGATGACGCCTCTTGCAGGGGATAGCGTTTCTTGGCCAGTTGTGAGTCTGCAGCACATGGTTGATTTCATGCTGCAGTGCCTGAGAAACGACCGCCACATCGCCCACATTCTCACCACGTCTGATTATTGGGTGTCCACCCTCCTAGACCCTCGCTACCGGGACAACTTACAAAGCCTCATCACACCGTTGAACCGGGAGCGTAAAATGCGGGAGTACCAAGACACACTGGTGCAATCCATAATGTTCTCCATTCCAGCCGAGAGCACTGCTGCTACTACTGCTTTACAAAGCAGCTCTGTGCGTCGAGGCAGTGGAGACAGCTCTGCAACAAGAGGGAGCACAAGCAGCGCCTCTGCACAGGGCAATATGTTATGATTTGGTAGCTGAGGAGAGCAGGCAAAAAAGGCAATACACCAGAGAGGTTGGAATCTATGGGATTGCAGTACCCTGACTAACCACCACAGCTAAAGGCAGCCGTGGAGCGTACCTGCGTTGGTCCTAGACGCCTCGTCACAGCCTGAGAAGCTAACTACACCTAAAGATAGAAAGAGGAAAGCTATCTGCCCCGGAGCAGATCCACAAAGAACATAGAAAGCCCCCAAACATGTAATGGCGGTTACACAAGAAGAAATACTGACACAGACAGAAAATTGTATGAGCAAATGTTGGGGCCCAAACTTCATAAATAGAAAAGGATAGGAAGGCACTTTCTGCAATCACAAAAAAACACTGAAAAGTACCAACTCTACTAATTACAAAAACACCTGAGATCACACGACCTCTACCACCTTAATTAGTTCTCTGGTGTAACAAAAAATAAACACAGAAAAAAATGGAAAAGGAAAATGAACAAACAACAGTGGCTGAACTAAACTGAGATGAGCACAAACCCCCAAGGGGACCCGGCAGACCCCCACAGAAGTGCAGGACAATATGCCAAAAAAAAACAAAAAAAAAAAAAAAGAAGAAGAAAATGTCTTATCTGTTAGCAAAAGATGCAGGCACGAAACAGCAAGCTACAAAGTGTACAGGAATCAAAGATGAGACCAGAACAATTGATCACCGTCAACCCTGATGAGAGGGAACCTCCCTTATATAAGACCAGTCAGTAACACCTGATCTCCAATCTTCACAATCTTCATTGGATAGTTCAGTACTGTTTGTAACCACCAGAGGGAGCTTCTGCTCAGAATTCATTTCTATCACATTCACAACAGCAAGACCAGTATGTTCCAAATGTGGCGAAGTTTTGTGGCAGCGCCACCAATGTCTACACCATCCGAGACGGCTCCACTCAGCAGGAGGCAAAGTTTCCGTAAGATGGTGGCAGACTACATATCTTGGCCTCTCAGTGTACTCCCAGATGGCTCTTCCCCATTCAAGTTTTGGGTCTCTAAGCTGGATACATGGCCAGAGCTTAGCCAGTATGCATTGGAGGTGCTGGCTTGCCCTGCTGCCAGTGTATTATCGGAGCGCTTCTTTAGTGCTGCAGGTGGTGTACTAACAGACCGTTGCATGCGACTATCCTCCGTTAATGTAGACCGGTTTAGTTTTCTGAAAATGAACAAGGCATGGATCTCGCATGAATTTGCCTGTCCGGTTTCAGATTAAATAACTGGTTGGCAACATTATACATGTCTCCTGTTATGTTCATCTTTCTACCACCTGAACTCTACTCCCTGGGCTACAACACTGCCAGTTGCTGCTCACAAGTGTTGGATGCACAGATCAAAAAAATCGCTGATGTGTTTGTGGGGTTCAGTAACGCCTGCTGTTCCCCTGCTGTGTGTCCGGCAAAAATTACTGCTAGCTAGCTACACATGTTGAAAAAAACATGACATGTTAAAGTGCCTACTGCTACAAATATATAAGAGGCTACACCCTTATTTCTAAACTGTAAACAAGTGAAACATCACCTTTAAAGCCATAAAATTATTAGTCTTTGTCACAAATCTGTAACAAAATAATTGTGACATATTACTGCAGATATCCACATTTGGAACACAAATGCTAACACAAAAGCCTACTTATGCTATAGGGTACTGATGGTGAACCTTGTCACTCCATAACTTAGACAAATCCAACTCACATCATGCCTCAAATGCTGCAATGTTGGAAGTGCATAATGTGGGTTGAACTTTGACAACAGCTGCAGTGCGAAGGTTAGCCTTCAGTGTTCTTGGCTTTTAAATAAAAGCATACAAGTAAATTTAATAATCCATTGTTGATTAAGGACGTGATGTACACCTGTAATATTGTGGAAACAATGGATGTAGGACTAGTCCTCTTGAACATTACTTATATTTGTGTCATTTGAAAAAATACATATTTAAATACAAATTTAACAACCCATATCATAAAGGTCCATCATGTAAAAATGAGAATCGGTAACAAAAATCATGCATTACCTTGTTAAACTCAATAGTGCACAGTCACAATGGCTAAATATATACCTGCAAGTGGTGCTGAAACAACGACAACTGATAGAAAAGGTGAATGATATCTAGTTATCAGACTGAATAGCGACACCTGTACAATGTCGATATAATACTGTACCTTAACAAAAAGGCTGTTTGCAACCAATGTATTGTATACGGATGGAAGCGCGTCACACTAATAGATTTGAGTTATTTGAAATAGAATGGAGCAGCACCAATTAGAGAAGAATGTCAAGGATGAGGCAGTGAGACACGCTCAGCAGAGTAAAAGCAGCGGTGGTTGAAGAAATAACTTGAGCGGGATCAGAATTCAAAAATTGAAACCCTCTGACTACAGTAAACAATGCACACAACTGTTCAGCAGCTGTGAAAGGCCCGTTTGTGTACTTCTATATTGTTTGCAACCAATGTATTGGATAATGATGGAAGCACGTCACACTAATAGATTTGAATTATTTGAAATATAATGTAGCAGCAACAATTAGAGAAAAATGTAAAGGATGAGGCAGTGAGACACGCTCAGCAGAGTACAAGCAGCAGTGTTTGAATAACTAACTGGAGCGGATCTGCACTCCAAAAATGAGAACCTCTGACTACAGTAAACAATGCACACAACTGTTCAGTAGCTGTGAAAGGCCCGTTTGTGTACTTCTATATTGTTTGCAACCAATGTATGGATAATGATGGAAGCACGTCACACTAATAGATTTGAATTATTTGAAATATAATGTAGCAGCAACAATTAGAGAAAACTGTCAAGGATGAGGCAGTGACACACGCTCAGCAGAGTACAAGCAGAGGTGGTTGAAGAAATAACTTGAGCGGGATCAGAATTCAAAAATTGAAACCCTCAGACTACAGTAAACAATGCACACAACTGTTCAGCAGCTGTGAAAGGCCCGTTTGTGTACTTCTATATTGTTTGCAACCAATGTATTGGATAATGATGGAAGCACGTCACACTAATAGATTTGAATTATTTGAAATATAATGTAGCAGCAACAAATAGAGAAAACTGTCAAGGATGAGGCAGTGACACACGCTCAGCAGAGTACAAGCAGCGGTGGTTGAAGAAATAACTTGAGCGGGATCAGAATTCAAAAATTGAAACCCTCTGACTACAGTAAACAATGCACACAACTGTTCAGCAGCTGTGAAAGGCCCGTTTGTGTATTTCTATATTGTTTGCAACCAATGTATTGGATAATGATGGAAGCACGTCACACTAATAGATTTGAATTATTTGAAATATAATGTAGCAGCAACAATTAGAGAAAAATGTAAAGGATGAGGCAGTGAGACACGCTCAGCAGAGTACAAGCAGCGGTGGTTGAAGAAATAACTTGAGCGGGATCAGAATTCAAAAATTGAAACCTTCTGACTACAGTAAACAATGCACACAACTGTTCAGCAGCTGTGAAAGGTCCGTTTGTGTACTTCTATATTGTTTGTAACCAATGTATTGGATAATGATGGAAGCACGTCACACTAATAGATTTGAATTATTTGAAATATAATGTAGCAGCAACAATTAGAGAAAAATGTAAAGGATGAGGCAGTGAGACACGCTCAGCAGAGTACAAGCAGCGGTGGTTGAAGAAATAATTTGAGCGGGATCAGAATTCAAAAATTGAAACCCTCTGACTACAGTAAACAATGCACACAACTGTTCAGCAGCTGTGAAAGGCCCGTTTGTGTACTTCTATATTGTTTGTAACCAATGTATTGGATAATGATGGAAGCACGTCACACTAATAGATTTGAATTATTTGAAATATAATGTAGCAGCAACAATTAGAGAAAAATGTAAAGGATGAGGCAGTGAGACACGCTCAGCAGAGTACAAGCAGCAGTGTTTGAATAACTAACTGGAGCGGGATCTGCACTCCAAAAATGAGAACCTCTGACTACAGTAAACAATGCACACAACTGTTCAGTAGCTGTGAAAGGCCCGTTTGTTTACTTCTATATTGTTTGCAACCAATGTATTGGATAATGATGGAAGCACGTCACACTAATAGATTTGAATTATTTGAAATATAATGTAGCAGCAACAATTACAGAAAACTGTCAAGGATGAGGCAGTGAGACACGCTCAGCAGAGTACAAGCAGCAGTGGTTGAAGAACTAAATGGAGCGGGATCTGCACTCAAAAAAAAAAAACCTCACAGACTACAGTGAACACTGCACACAACTGTTCACTATCTCTGAAAGGCTCCTTTGTGGACTTCTATACTGTTTGCAACCAATGTATTGGATACGGATGGAAGCACGTCATACTAATAGATTTGATTTTTTTTAAATAGAATGTAGCAGCAACAATTTGAGAAAAATGTAAAGGATGAGGCAGTGAGACACGCTCAGCAGAGTACAAGCAGCAGTGTTTGAATAACTAACTGGAGCGGGATCTGCACTCCAAAAATGAGAACCTCTGACTACAGTAAACAATGCACACAACTGTTCAGTAGCTGTGAAAGGCCCGTTTGTGTACTTCTATATTGTTTGCAACCAATGTATTGGATAATGATGGAAGCACGTCACACTAATAGATTTGAATTATTTGAAATATAATGTAGCAGCAACAATTAGAGAAAACTGTCAAGGATGAGGCAGTGACACACGCTCAGCAGAGTACAAGCAGAGGTGGTTGAAGAAATAACTTGAGCGGGATCAGAATTCAAAAATTGAAACCCTCAGACTACAGTAAACAATGCACACAACTGTTCAGCAGCTGTGAAAGGCCCGTTTGTGTACTTCTATATTGTTTGCAACCAATGTATTGGATAATGATGGAAGCACGTCACACTAATAGATTTGAATTATTTGAAATATAATGTAGCAGCAACAAATAGAGAAAACTGTCAAGGATGAGGCAGTGACACACGCTCAGCAGAGTACAAGCAGCGGTGGTTGAAGAAATAACTTGAGCGGGATCAGAATTCAAAAATTGAAACCCTCTGACTACAGTAAACAATGCACACAACTGTTCAGCAGCTGTGAAAGGCCCGTTTGTGTATTTCTATATTGTTTGCAACCAATGTATTGGATAATGATGGAAGCACGTCACACTAATAGATTTGAATTATTTGAAATATAATGTAGCAGCAACAATTAGAGAAAAATGTAAAGGATGAGGCAGTGAGACACGCTCAGCAGAGTACAAGCAGCGGTGGTTGAAGAAATAACTTGAGCGGGATCAGAATTCAAAAATTGAAACCTTCTGACTACAGTAAACAATGCACACAACTGTTCAGCAGCTGTGAAAGGCCCGTTTGTGTACTTCTATATTGTTTGTAACCAATGTATTGGATAATGATGGAAGCACGTCACACTAATAGATTTGAATTATTTGAAATATAATGTAGCAGCAACAATTAGAGAAAAATGTAAAGGATGAGGCAGTGAGACACGCTCAGCAGAGTACAAGCAGCGGTGGTTGAAGAAATAATTTGAGCGGGATCAGAATTCAAAAATTGAAACCCTCTGACTACAGTAAACAATGCACACAACTGTTCAGCAGCTGTGAAAGGCCCGTTTGTGTACTTCTATATTGTTTGTAACCAATGTATTGGATAATGATGGAAGCACGTCACACTAATAGATTTGAATTATTTGAAATATAATGTAGCAGCAACAATTAGAGAAAAATGTAAAGGATGAGGCAGTGAGACACGCTCAGCAGAGTACAAGCAGCAGTGTTTGAATAACTAACTGGAGCGGGATCTGCACTCCAAAAATGAGAACCTCTGACTACAGTAAACAATGCACACAACTGTTCAGTAGCTGTGAAAGGCCCGTTTGTTTACTTCTATATTGTTTGCAACCAATGTATTGGATAATGATGGAAGCACGTCACACTAATAGATTTGAATTATTTGAAATATAATGTAGCAGCAACAATTACAGAAAACTGTCAAGGATGAGGCAGTGAGACACGCTCAGCAGAGTACAAGCAGCAGTGGTTGAAGAACTAAATGGAGCGGGATCTGCACTCAAAAAAAAAAAAAGCCTCACAGACTACAGTGAACACTGCACACAACTGTTCACTATCTCTGAAAGGCTCCTTTGTGGACTTCTATACTGTTTGCAACCAATGTATTGGATACGGATGGAAGCACGTCATACTAATAGATTTGATTTTTTTTAAATAGAATGTAGCAGCAACAATTTGAGAAAAATGTAAAGGATGAGGCAGTGAGACACGCTCAGCAGAGTACAAGCAGCAGTGTTTGAATAACTAACTGGAGCGGGATCTGCACTCCAAAAATGAGAACCTCTGACTACAGTAAACAATGCACACAACTGTTCAGTAGCTGTGAAAGGCCCGTTTGTGTACTTCTATATTGTTTGCAACCAATGTATTGGATAATGATGGAAGCACGTCACACTAATAGATTTGAATTATTTGAAATATAATGTAGCAGCAACAATTAGAGAAAACTGTCAAGGATGAGGCAGTGACACACGCTCAGCAGAGTACAAGCAGAGGTGGTTGAAGAAATAACTTGAGCGGGATCAGAATTCAAAAATTGAAACCCTCAGACTACAGTAAACAATGCACACAACTGTTCAGCAGCTGTGAAAGGCCCGTTTGTGTACTTCTATATTGTTTGCAACCAATGTATTGGATAATGATGGAAGCACGTCACACTAATAGATTTGAATTATTTGAAATATAATGTAGCAGCAACAAATAGAGAAAACTGTCAAGGATGAGGCAGTGACACACGCTCAGCAGAGTACAAGCAGCGGTGGTTGAAGAAATAACTTGAGCGGGATCAGAATTCAAAAATTGAAACCCTCTGACTACAGTAAACAATGCACACAACTGTTCAGCAGCTGTGAAAGGCCCGTTTGTGTATTTCTATATTGTTTGCAACCAATGTATTGGATAATGATGGAAGCACGTCACACTAATAGATTTGAATTATTTGAAATATAATGTAGCAGCAACAATTAGAGAAAAATGTAAAGGATGAGGCAGTGAGACACGCTCAGCAGAGTACAAGCAGCGGTGGTTGAAGAAATAACTTGAGCGGGATCAGAATTCAAAAATTGAAACCTTCTGACTACAGTAAACAATGCACACAACTGTTCAGCAGCTGTGAAAGGCCCGTTTGTGTACTTCTATATTGTTTGTAACCAATGTATTGGATAATGATGGAAGCACGTCACACTAATAGATTTGAATTATTTGAAATATAATGTAGCAGCAACAATTAGAGAAAAATGTAAAGGATGAGGCAGTGAGACACGCTCAGCAGAGTACAAGCAGCGGTGGTTGAAGAAATAATTTGAGCGGGATCAGAATTCAAAAATTGAAACCCTCTGACTACAGTAAACAATGCACACAACTGTTCAGCAGCTGTGAAAGGCCCGTTTGTGTACTTCTATATTGTTTGTAACCAATGTATTGGATAATGATGGAAGCACGTCACACTAATAGATTTGAATTATTTGAAATATAATGTAGCAGCAACAATTAGAGAAAAATGTAAAGGATGAGGCAGTGAGACACGCTCAGCAGAGTACAAGCAGCAGTGTTTGAATAACTAACTGGAGCGGGATCTGCACTCCAAAAATGAGAACCTCTGACTACAGTAAACAATGCACACAACTGTTCAGTAGCTGTGAAAGGCCCGTTTGTTTACTTCTATATTGTTTGCAACCAATGTATTGGATAATGATGGAAGCACGTCACACTAATAGATTTGAATTATTTGAAATATAATGTAGCAGCAACAATTACAGAAAACTGTCAAGGATGAGGCAGTGAGACACGCTCAGCAGAGTACAAGCAGCAGTGGTTGAAGAACTAAATGGAGCGGGATCTGCACTCAAAAAAAAAAAAAGCCTCACAGACTACAGTGAACACTGCACACAACTGTTCACTATCTCTGAAAGGCTCCTTTGTGGACTTCTATACTGTTTGCAACCAATGTATTGGATACGGATGGAAGCACGTCATACTAATAGATTTGATTTTTTTTAAATAGAATGTAGCAGCAACAATTTGAGAAAAATGTAAAGGATGAGGCAGTGAGACACGCTCAGCAGAGTACAAGCAGCAGTGTTTGAATAACTAACTGGAGCGGGATCTGCACTCCAAAAATGAGAACCTCTGACTACAGTAAACAATGCACACAACTGTTCAGTAGCTGTGAAAGGCCCATTTGTGTACTTCTATATTGTTTGCAACCAATCTATTGGATAATGATGGAAGCACGTCACACTAATAGAGTTGAATTATTTGAAATATAATGTAGCAGCAACAATTAGAGAAAAATGTAAAGGATGAGGCAGTGAGACACGCTCAGCAGAGTACAAGCAGCGGTGGTTGAAGAAATAATTTGAGCGGGATCAGAATTCAAAAATTGAAACCCTCTGACTACAGTAAACAATGCACACAACTGTTCACTATCTCTGAAAGGCTCCTTTGTGGACTTCTATACTGTTTGCAACCAATGTATTGGATACGGATGGAAGCACGTCACACTAATAGATTTGATTTTTTTTTAAATAGAATGTAGCAGCAACAATTTGAGAAAAATGTAAAGGATGAGGCAGTGAGACACGCTCAGCAGAGTACAAGCAGCAGTGGTTGAAGAACTAAATGGAGCGGGATCTGCACTCAAAAAAAAAAAAAACTCACAGACTACAGTGAACACTGAACCACAACTGTTCACTATCTGTGAAAGGCTCCTTTCTGTACTTCTATAGTGTTTGCAACCAATGTATTGTATACGGATGGAAGCGCGTCACACTATAATTTCAATTGAATGGAGCAGCAAGAATTACACTAAAGAAAAAAAAAAGAGTCTATGAGTGACACGTGCAGATGCCTACAAACAGCGTTGGATGCAGAGCAAACTGCAGCGTCACCTGCACTCTCACACACACACCTTGCACAGAGCTGTTAAAACAACACTGCAAGGCAAAAGGAAGCTTTACACAGCGGTTGGTAAACTAGCCTGCCTAGAGCACAGTACACAAAATCGCAATCTCTAACTGTCCCTCAGAGTCAGCACAGCAGCGTTCTGTCCCTAACTGAATTCACAGCACAGTGACGCTAAAATGGCGGCGGCACCTTTTATAGTGCATTCTGACATCATTTCAGCATCCAATCACAGCCATGCCATTAGTTAACATGACCGCAGCAGTACAGGATGCACCCACAATTCTTAGGATTCCTCATTGGCTGACTAAAATCACATTGCCTCTCAAAGAATTATGGGAACTTCCGATTCCGGTATACGATATATGGAAAATATCGGAACTAAGTATTGGAATTCCGATACAGCTAATATCGGCCGATACCCGATACTTGCGGTATCGGAATGCTCAACTCTACTTGTAAATAGTCGGCTTGTGTCCCTCTGCATATAAATAGCGGACATCTTGTTTTAGTGCCGTTTTGACACTGTAACAGTGCAGATAGGCTGCTCCTGATGCTGGCACTGTTAACAGCAAGATTTAAGCTTATTAGTTAAGTTGTATATCAGTGAGGTAGTGTAGATAGCTAGTGTCCAGTGTGGCTGTTAAATTTACCTTCCAGCACTTTTTTTGGCCATTACTGAGGTCCACAGACAAAGCCAGCAGGGCACATGTCCTACAAGTGTGTTATGTACTGCTTCTATTGTGCTCCATTCACGAGTATAGCATTCTAATAAATATTTTTTCACTAGCTAAATGTGAAAAAGCCTGCTGTATCCCACATTTTAGCTCGTTAGTTAGGTGGTTGTATATTAGTCAGATAGTGTAGCTAGCTACTGTCCAGTGTATCTATGAAATTTACCTTCCAGCATTTCTTTTTTGGCCATTACTGAGGTCCACAGACAAAGCCAGCAGGGCACATGTCTTACAAGTATGTTGTGCACTGCTTCCATTGTGCTCCATGCACAAATATAGCATTCTAAATAATACTTTTTCACTAGCTAAATGTGAAACAGCCTGCTGTATCCCACGTTGAAATTTTGTGGTGATGATATGAACCTGTCTGCAGACCTAACGCGCATTAACCCCTTTCTTCCTTCTGACGTACTATTCCATCCATGTGTCCTAGGACTTAATTCCCAAGGATGGAATAGTGCGTCATACGCGATCAGCCACGCTCACGGG
The DNA here is from genome assembly GCA_033576555.1 of Oophaga sylvatica. Classification (NCBI taxonomy): domain Eukaryota; kingdom Metazoa; phylum Chordata; class Amphibia; order Anura; family Dendrobatidae; genus Oophaga; species Oophaga sylvatica. The sequence continues at coordinate 173,500,557 of JARQOD010000007.1, read as the reverse complement.
GGGGTCGCGGCTAATCGCGGCCGGGTGTCAGCTGATTCTCACATCTTACACCCAGCACTAAGTGCCAGGAGCGGTCACGGACCACTAACAGCACTTTAACCCCCGGCACACTAAGATCAAACATGATCACAGCGTTCCTGTAGCATAGGGAAGCATCTTGCAGGGAGGGGGGTCCCTGCGTGCTTCCCTGAGACCCTCAGAGCAATGCGATGTGATCGCGTTGTTCTGAGGGCCTCCTCCCTGCAGGCCTCAGGATCCAAGATGGCCGCGGGGTCCTTCCAGGTCCTGCAGGGAGGTGGCTTGTCAGTGCCTGCTGAGAGCAGGCACCGGCAAGCCTCCTGTCAGATCGCTGATCTGACACAGTGCTCTGCAAACTGTCAGTTCAGCGATCTGACACTATATAGTGATGTCCCACCCTGGGGCAATGTAAAAATGTAAAAAAAGAAAAATAAACATGTGTAAAAATATTTAAAAAAAATCCCTAAGTAAATTAAAAAAAAACACATTTCCCCAATAAACACATTATTATTATGTAAATAAAAAAACAATAAAAGTGTACATATTTAGTATCGCCACATCTGTAGCGACCCGTTCTATAAAACTGTCCCACTAGTTAACCCCTTTAGTTTAACCCCTTTAGTGAACCCCTTAAAAAAGGCAAAAAACAATACTATATCATCATACCGCCGAACAAAAAGTGGAATAACACGCTATGAAAAAGACGAATATAAATAAACACGGTACTGCTGAAAACGGCATCTTGTCCAGCAAAAAATGACCTGCTGTACAGCATCATCAGCGAAAAAATAAAAGTTATAGCTCGCAGAATAAAGCGATGCAAAAATAATTATTTTTTATATAAAATAGTTATTATTGTATAAAAGCCCCAAAACACAAAAAAAGAAACAAATGAGGTATTGCTGTAATCGTACGAACCCGAAGAATAAAACTACTTTATCAATTTTACCACACGTGGAACGGTATAAACGCCCCCCCCAAAAAAATTCATGTATTGCTGGTTTTTGTTCCTTCTGCCTCCCAAAAATCGTAATAAAAAGCAATCAAAATATATCATATGCCCAAAAATGGTACCATTGAAAACGTCAACTCGTCCCGAAAAAAATAAGACCTTACTCAGTGGGCCAAAATATGGAAAAATTATAGCTCTCAAAATGTGGTGATGCAAAAACTATTTTTTGCAATAAAAAGCGTCTTTTAGTGTTTGACAGCTGCCAATCATTAAAACCTGATAAAAAACCTATAAATAGTAAATCAAACCCCCCTTTATCACCCACTTAGTTAGGGAAAAATAATAAAATAAAAAAAAGTATTTATTTCCATTTTCCCATTAGGGTTAGGATTAGGGTTAGGGATGGGATTAGGGTTAGGGGTGTGTTAGGGTTAGGTTTGTGGTTAGGGTTATGGTTAGGTTTGTGTTTATGGTTAGGGGTATGTTGGGGTTAGGGCCGGAGTTAGAATTGGGGGTTTCCATTGTTTAGGCACATCAGGGCTTTCCAAACGTGACATGGCATCTGATCTCAATTCCAGCCAATTCTGCATTGAAAAAGTCAAATGTTACTCCTTCCCTTCCAAGCTCTGCCATACACCCAAATAGTGGTTTACCCCCACATATAGGGTATCAGCGTACTCAGGACAAATTGCACAACAACTTTTGAGGTCCAATTTCTCCTGTTTCCCTTGGGAAAATAAAAAATTGGAGGCGAGAATATCATTTTTGAGGAAAAATTATGCTTTTTTATTTTTACAGCTCTACGTTATAAACTTCTGTGAAGCACTTGGGGGTTCAAAGTGCTCACAAGACATCTGGATAAGTTCCTTAGGGGATCTACATTACAAAATGCTGTGGGGGGTTTCCACTGTTTTGGTGCAAAAGGCGCTCTTCAAACACAACATGGTGTCCGATCTCAATTCCAGTCAATTTTGCATTGAAAAGTCAAACGGCGCTCCTTCTCTTATGAGCACTGCCTTGCGCCCAAACAGTAGTTCCCCCTCACATATGAGGTATCAGCGTACTCAGGACAAATTGAACAACAACTTTTGGGGTCCAATTTCTCCTGTTATACTTGGTCAAATGAAAAAATTGGATCTGAAGTAAATATTTTGTGCAAAAAAAGGTAAATATTCATTTTTTTAAACATTCCAAAAATTCCTGTGAAGCACCTGAAGGGTTAATAAACTTCTTGAATGTGGTTTTGAGCACCTTGAGGGGTGCTGTTCTTAGAATGGTGTCACTTTTGAGTATTTTCTATCATATAGACCCCTCAAAGTGACTTCAAACGTGATATGGTGCCTAAAAAAAAATGGTGTTGTAAAAATGAAATATCGCTGGTCAACTTTTAACCCCTATAACTTCCTAACAAAAAAAGTTTTATTTCCAAAATTGTGCTGATGTAAAGTAGACATGTGGGAAATGTTATTTAGTAACTATTTTTGTGACATATTTCTCTGTTTTAAGGGGATAAAAATTCAAAGTTTAAAAATTGCTAAATTTTTGCCATATTTTCATTTTTTTCTAAATAAACGCAAGTTATATCAAATACATTTTACCACTGTCATGATGCACAATATGTCACGAGAAAACAGTCTCATAATCGCCAAGATCTATACACTAATATACCACACGATCGCAGCATGGAAGCGGTCGACCAATTCCTCTCAGTGAATGATCAGCTGCCCTTACTACAAAAAGAGTTTTAAAAGAATGCTATCAGCTTTGTTCTTAATAATAATGTGTTCACCTATGGGCGTTCTTTCTACCACCAAGTCAAAGGCTGCCCGATTGGGAAGAGATTTGCCCCCAATTATTCAAATCTGTTTATGGGGGCATTTGAGTCCGTCTTCATCGCGCAGTCTAACCTGGCGGTTGGTAAGGTAGCCCTTTATCATCGTTTCACATACGACTTATTCATAGTTTGGACCAGCATAGAGATAGAAGTATTGGAATTTGTCCGTAATCTAAACCTGAACCCCTGAGGCCTTTTCTTTACAGCTAACACGTCCAGTATGTCTATCCAATTCCTGGATTTGGTTGTGCACGTGGACGCTGTAGGCCGTTTCTTTATGTCTACGCACTTTAAGAATGTGGATGTAAATAGTTATCTAAGTTTTATTAGCGGCCACCTCCCTAAATGGATTCTCAATATCCCATATGGGCAATATTGGAGAATCAGAAAAAGTTGCACTAGGGACACCAATTTTCAGATTGAAGCAAACATTTTGAAACAATGTTTTCATAATAAAGGCTATCCAAAAAAACTGGTCCAGGACGCATTTTTAAAAGCTAAATCATTTTCCCAGATTGAGTGTATAGATAAGATTAAAAATAGGATAACCAATGGTCCTTCCGCTTCTGACTTTGGCAAATGGTGCTCTGTCACCACGTTTAACCAATCACATGTAAGGATACAGAAACTTTTGATGAAATATTGGTTTATTCTGAAGGGTGACCCTATACTCTCTGGACATATTCCTGACTAGCCTAGAACAGTGTATAGAATAAGCCACACTCTACGTAATCTCGTTACACCGAGTAATACAACCTTGAATCCTTCTTTTGGATCCGGGTCAACTTTAGCTAGGAACCCCGGATGTTTTGCTTGTAGAACTGCAAAGTGCCTATGCTGTTCATCTATCATTAACAGTGTTAAGGAATTTAGATCTAACACCACGGGAATTAGTTATAAAATTACTCATTTTGTCAATTGCCAATCTAACTTTGTAGTGTACTTACTGGAATATGGTTGCGAGCTCCAATATGTAGGCCGCACCATACAGACCATGCATGCGCGGCTAAATAAGCACCGCCAGAACATTAGGAATGGCTTTCCACTGCATAGTTTATCTAAACATTTCCTTACTACACATCAGAAGGATCCAAAATCATTAAAATTAGTAATTATTGATTATATACCAGATACCGTATCTGATCGTTACAGCAGATTAATTAATCGGGAAAGTTTTTGGATACTTAAGCTAGGTACATTAGCCCCTGATGGATTGAACCTGACTCTTGAGAAAGTGACGAGATAATTTTATTTCTTTTTACTTTTTTTAGTATTTTTATTGAAGTATATATGGTCTTGATTTCATTTTTTTATTTTGTTTTGTGCATTTTATTATGCTTGTTTATTCTCATTGTTTTTCTTTCTGTGTAATTTTATGCTGCCATGTGACAGGCTAATCATATGATTGCTCATTACTCGGATCATTTGATTGGTTGTCTGTTATATATACCCCTTCCTGTCTTGTAATAATAAGCTGCTACCTGATGAAGACGGGGTTATAGTTGAAACGCTTTGTGGGCTAAAGAAGATACAATTGTTACGTAACCTCCTCATCTTCCTCCTCCTCCTCCTCTGCTGAGCTTCTCAGCTGCATGTCTCTTGGTTTACACCAAGTGTGATTTACTACCTCATCTTCATCATCTGTTCTCTCACTCCTCGCCCTGAGAATCCCCCTCCTCCTCTTCCTTCCTTGACAGCACAGTACAGTCCACAGGTGCCTCAAATATCTGAGTCTCATCACACATGGATCACCTTCACCCAATAGGGTTAACGTTTGTTGACGAGGGTTTGGTTTATGCTTGGACCAAACTTCATCCGGCCATGGATCAAAGTGAGAAAAAAATTGGCCATTGCTTCAGATGATTTCCTCCTCTTGACTATGTGAATCTTTAGAGTACACTTACTATGCCCAAGGCATACGATGTGTGAAAAAATCTGCAAACTCAGCCATCTGTGGTTCCCAACAGTCAGTTGGGTGCTTGCAGAGTTGTGATGTGAGGAAAAAAAGGGTAATTGGGGTGCCACCACTGAGGACTGTACTGTGTGTGATGTTAAGGTGGAGGAAGAGGAGCAGAGGCCATTTGATGCAGCGCTTGCCATCTACTGGAGCACATGTTCTTTATGGCCCTCATCTACAAAGCGTACCATTGTACGGCTGCCAAAGAAAGGGAGGGGAGTTGCCTGTCCAGTAACAGAAGTTGTAAAAATGCTGCACAAATTCTGACTGCAGCAAAACAAACCGACTTCTCTTCCCTCATATCATACCTGTCTCACAACTGTAAACAGCTATTCAGCACTTTCAATTCTTTCCTGCATCCACCAGTTCGCCCTCCCTCTCATCTCAGCTGAATACTTTGCCTCACCACCTGTGAACTTGACAGAATAATGTCCCACTTCATTCCAAACTTTATTACAGTCTTCTTCTCAAGCCTAACACATCTCTTCAACCTGTCACTAACAACTGGTGTCTTCCATCCTGATTGAAACATATCTCAATCACATCCATCCTCAAAAATCCCACCCTTAACCCATCCTCTGCGTCTACCTAACGCCCCATATCATTTCTCCCCTATGCCTCCAAACTATTTGACCAGCACTTCCATTTTGAACTGTCCTCCCACCTCTCCTCTTGCTCCGTCTTTGATCGCTTACAATCTGACTTCAGACCGCGCCATTCTACTGAAACTGCCCTGACTAAAGTCACAAAGACCTACTAACTGAAATGTTATGTTCAGCGACTAGTGAATTAAATATTGAAATATTTGCTCATCTCTAATGGTGACCAGTAGATGTTGACGCTTTGCACACTAGATCTTGTAGGCACAATGTGATCCTTTACTATATATCCACAAATCAGGCATAGTAGGTTTTACACATCACTTTTTCCAGTCCTAAAACCCAATGACAGAAGCAACATAGATGGCTCCTCCAATGGTGACAAAAATAAGGACAAAATAAAGTTTACTAGCTTGGCCCGTGTGAAATTTTTCCTCATTGGTCGTCGGGTGCACAGGCAATTTCAGAAAAAGCAAGCTGGTCAAATGTAAATGTATTTCATGAGATGATGAACACAGACAGGTATTTATATGTAGATTGGTAATACAATAAATTGATTTGATAAGTAGAGGCCAAAAAATGTCTTCCGGTTGAAGTGCCACCTGCAGGTCATTGTTTCTTTCTGCAGGTTTATGAAAATGTTTAAACTGTATTTAGTGATAAAATCATGAATGTGTGGTTTGTTTGACTCTTTTCTTGCTGAAGGGGGCAAGTTTACCTTTCCAATGGTGTATCATTTGTGTGTGTGGGACGAAGTAATCAGTGAAAAAGCAGTGCATCTTTACTAATGTGTTTACATATGTGACTCCCCTGCAGTGAAGTGTGCAATCCTCCAATGTGCCTGAAATAGGCTGGGCAAGCACTTGGGCAAGCTGGAAAGACCCCAAGGCAAATGTTTGGATTTGTTTCTGATGTCTGTAAGCAGCTTTGTGGTAGTGTGCTTTAGGGCAGTGTGCTGCCACCTGCAGGTCATTTGACCTTTCAAATGGTGTATCATTTGTTTGTGTGGGTGGAATATGAACTGAGCAAGTGTGCAATTCAATAGGCAGTGCATGTTTGCATATGTAACTCACCTGCAGTGAAGTGTGCAATCCTCCAGTTTGGCTGAAATAGGCTGGGCAAGAAGTTCGGCAAGCTAGAAATCCCCCAAGGCAAATGTTTGGATTGTTTGTGATGTCTGAAAGCAGCACTGTAGTAGTGTACTTTGGGGTAGTGGGGTGCCACCTGCAGGTAAGTTTTCCCTACTGCAGGTTTATGAAAATAATATTTAACCTGTATTTTGTGATCAAAATGTGGATGTGTGGTTTGTTTGGCTATTTTCTTGCTGAAGGGGGCAAGTTTACCTTTCAAATGGTGTATGATTTGTGTGTGTGGGTGCAGTATGAACAGAGATACAAAGTAATCACCGAAAAACAGTGTTTAGAAATAATTTACTTATTATTATACTTACGAAACCTAGAACTGAATTACAACTGAATTTACAAATAAAGTAGAAGTTCATCCACAAAATTCTGAGTTCAAGCATTCAGCTTATTCTTGAGACATGCAGTTTTAAAAGTGGAACTTTTGTTACTATATTACATTTTATTGTAGAGAGATGCTGCTTGCATATCATCACTGTTGGAGGATACATCCTTCCTGCTTATGTTTTTTTCTGTTTAATATATGTACAAATGTTGAGGTTTTAAAAATGCATTAAAAAATATAGAAAAGGTTATCTTCCCAGCTTAGAGTTTTACTTTTTGGTTTCTTCTTATTGCATGCCCTTAAGGAAGCCAAAATATGAACCTACAAATTGGACAGTTGACCTTTTAGAAGTGGAACCTGTAAATGTTATAAATGTTTTTGCAGAGAGAAGCTGGTAGTAGTTTATAACTATGAAAGGATGCATCCTCACTATTTTTGTTTTAGGCCTTGTAAGTAGGATATGTGTGAAATTTACTGTACGTGATTGTTGGACATGAAGCTTATGTTCACCTGTCAGTGCTGTTATTTAGGATGTGAAGTATGAACATCTGTTGTCACCATTGAGATGAATCGATAAGTTCAGCAAGGGCTCACATCTGTTTTTGACTTGTTTTAAACTCGATCAGCTTTAGTTGTTGTGAGCACTTATTAGTAGAGATGAGCGAATATGTTCAGAAAACGATCGCCAAACAAATTCAGCACCAATATGGTACATTCGGATTCGTGATCGGTAACACAAGCATTTTTCTTAAAATCAGAAAAAGTTGTTAACATGCGGTAAAAGTGCAGGAAAATACAATAATTGCATTGCCACTAAAGTATTTTAAAGTAGATGATAGATAGATAGAATAAAAGCCGGCAATTCATGTGCCACGTACAGTAAAATCACACTGATAAGTTAGAATAGAATAGATAGAATAGATATATACACATAGAATACATAGATATATAATACACCAAGGAAAATGGCCTAGCTATTTGAATGGCACTTCCAAATTACAATTTATACCTAAAAATATATAAATATACATCGGCGCTCACCTAGGTAAAGTTGTAGCAGCAGGTGCCCAAACAAACTCTGTGCTTGGTTTGTTAGGATAAAGGGATAATAAAATGCAAAGAAGGAACCTGCGCTTACAACTGCACTAACAACTAAAAATAAATCATTAAAGGAAATGGTCTAAGAGAAACAACGTTAATAGCTGGAAATTGCAAAAGTTAAAACAATGAAACTTGAATAAAACATATAAGTGGTACATCAATACCCACTAATCGCTGATAATATGCAAAACCTGCTTGACTCAGTCAACCAACAGCATACAATGAACCACTCGTGGGTTTTTAGGTAATACTCTTGCTAGGAGTTGTCTCTTACCCTTTGTGGATGCAGGTTGATAGCCGCTGTGGAGCTGCAAAGACCTTGAGCTGCTTGTACTTGGCGGCATCACAAAGTGTGTGGATACCCTGGGAGGCAGAGGCAGGTGCGGGCGTGCAGATAGGCAGAGTCAGGGAAGCTCCGGCCGGTAGCGTCACTGGTTGCCAAGCAGGAAGACAGAGGAAGGGGACCATAGCATGTGCAAAGCTAGTGACGTCACTGCTGCACGGAGAGTGTGGAGGGTCAAAAGACAACCAACGCATTTCGATAGACACCGTCTCTCTTCATCAAGGTTACTGCCTTTGCCCTCACTCTATGAATATACAGGGTGGTCCAAAAGTAGGTGGACAAAAAATATATTTTTTTTAGGGACAACATCACATTTGAAGTCACTTTGAGGGGTCTATATGGTAGAAAATACCCAAAATTGACACCATTATAAAAACTGCACCCCTCAAGGTGCTCAAAACCACATTCAAGAAGCTTATTAACCCTTCAAGTGCTTCGTAGCAATTTTTTGAATGCTTAAAAAAATGAAACATTTCACTTTTTTCACAAAATATTTATTTAAGATCCAATTTTTTTATTTTCCCAATGGTAACAGGAGAAATTGGACTGCAAAACTTGTTGTGCAATTTGTCCTGAGTACGCTAATACCCCTTATGTGGGGGTAAACCACTGTTTGGGCACACGGAAGAGCACGGAAGGGAAGGAGTGCCGTTTGACTTTTTCAATGCAGAATTGGCTGGTATTGAGATCGGACGCCATATCGCGTTTGGAGAGCCACTGATGTGCCTAACAGTGGAAACCCCCCACAAGCGACACCATTTTTGAAAGTAGACCCCCTAAGGAACGTATCTAAATGTGTGGTGAGCACTTTGAACCCCCAAGTGCTTTACAGAAGTTTATAACGTAGAGCCGTAAAAATTAAAAATCGTAATTTTTCCACAAAAATTATCTTCTCGCCCCCAATTTTTTATTTTCCCAAGGGTAACAGGAGAAATTGGATCACAAAAGTTGTTGTGCAATTTGTCCTGAGTACTCTTATACCCCATATGTGGGGGTAAACCACTGTTTGGGCGCACGGCAGAGCACGAAAGGGAAGGAGCGCCGTTTGACTTTTTCAACGCAGAATTGGCTGGAATTGAGATCGGACACCATATCGCGTTTGGAGAGCCCCTGATGTGCCTAAACAGTGGAAAACCCCCACAAGCGACACCATTTTTGAAAGTAGACCCCCTAAGGAACTTATCTAGATGTGTGGTGAGCACTTTGAACCCTCAAGTGCTTCACAGAAGTTTATAATGTAGAGCCGTAAAAATAAAAAAATCATAATTTTTCCACAAAAATTATCTTCTCGCCCCCAATTTTTTATTTTCCCAAGGGTATCAGGAGAAATTGGATCCTAAAAGTTGTTGTGCAATTTGTCCTGAGTACGCTGATACCCATATGTGAGGGTAAACCACTGTTTGGGCGCATTGTAGACACTTTTTATTGCAAAAAAGCTATTGCATCACCATATTTTGAGAGCTATAATTTTTCTATATTTTCGCCCACAGAGTAATTTGAGGGCTTGCTTTTTGCGGGATGATTTAACATTTTTATTGATACCATTTTTGGGCACAATATATTTTTGATTGCTTTTTATTCTGGTTTTTGGGAGGCAGAATGAACAAAAACCAACAATTCATGAATTTCTTTTGGGGGGCATTTATACCGTTCCGCTTGTGGTAAAATTGATAAGTCAGTTTTATTCGTCGGGTCAGTACAATTACAGCGATACCTCATATATATCATTTTTTATGTTTTGATGCTTTTTGACAAAAACTATTTTATATAAAAAATAATTATTTTTGTATCGCTTTATTCTGAGACCTATAACTTTTTTATTTTTTCGCTGATGATGCTGTATGGCAGCTCGTTTTTTGCGGGGCAAGATGACGTTTTCAACGGTACCATGTTTATTTATATCCGTCGCGTGTTATTCCACTTTTTGTTCGGCGGTATGATGATAAAGCATTGGTTTTATCCTGTCCACCTACTTTTGGACCACCCTGTATATGCGCACGCTCCGCCTACCTCCACATATTGAACCTGCCACTGTATACACCTACATTTAAAATAAATGACTCATAATAGTGCCTACCGCTATACAGACAAGCAGATCAGCAGTCTCTAGGTCTTATAAAATAGAAAAGAACGGAGACAGAGAATTAATTGACAAAATGAGTAAAAAGCTTTTGATCGGGTGCCTGAAACTTGGATGAAAATAGATACATAAATATAGATATAGGAATAAATATATTAAATTGAAGAAAAATGTGTACAAATGAAAATACAATAAAAAACAAAACTATTACTAACAATATTAAAATACCATTATTAAGAGCTCACTAAAATATTAAAATCAATGCAATTATAATGATGTGTGCATGATTCCGCTCAATGAAGATCCTACTATACAACTAGGTAAAAAATCATAATAATACATTAGTGGGAATGATGGAATGGAGAGATGTGCATTGTATCCTAACCCCATAGATTATAAAAATATAAAAACAAAAATAATAAATAATAAATAAAATCCAATGGTTCATAATAAAGCATTCATGGGCCAGCGCTTGATGACCCAGAAATACTGTATGTAATGAACCAATAGTCACGGATGTGTGGTGGAATGGGGGTCACTTTAAAAATACATTTACACTGATTACACATGCACGTGCATATATCAGTATATATCCGTGAAAGTGTGTATGGACATAACACTCATAACAATATTGGGGAAAACAAGGGAGGGGAAAAAAAAGAAAGGGGGGAAGGGGGACAGTGAGATACCCTAATCTGTGATTATTTAAAAACATGCAATTCTAGATCATAATTGAGACCTTTAGGGGCAATGCAGTCCAAAGTAAAAATCCATTGGGATTCGGTACGAGACATTTTGTCAATAAAGTTACCACCTCATGGATTCGTTCGTACCTTTTGGATACTACAAAAAAACATTTCTTTAGGGGATCGATTATGTTTCTCACTAACGTGGCACGATAGAGGGTGCCCCATGAAGCCCTTTTGTATACTTTTGTGGTGTTCTTTAATACGTTCCATAAGACAGCGTTTAGTGCGACCAATATATAGCTTATTGCACGGACATTTAATAAAATAAATAACTCCTGTACTAAAACACGTAATGTGGTCCCTAATGGTAAATGTTTTTGACCAATTAGAGTAAAAAAATGACAGCTGGAATTTTTTTTTAAAGAGTTATACATAAATAGATGAAAAGCCAACAATTCAGCAGCCGCGTAGTGTAAAATCTTAGCAAGAGCCAACAGGAAAGAAGAGATGGATTACATACATTAAATACACAAAAAATAGGTAGATATATAGATGTCAGTGACAAATACAATTAGTACAGTGTGTGTAGCTTACTGTACATGTATTTAATTAATAAAAGATTATTTTTCTGAAAAAAATGGTCTGGGATCCCACATAATTTTCATAATCAGCAGAGGGAAAGCCGATGGCTGTGGGCAGATGTTTATAGCCTGGGGAGGGGGTAATATCCATGGAGCTTCGCAAGCTATTAATATCAGCTCACAACTGTATTCTTAGCCTTTACTGGCTATTAAAATGAGGGACCCTAAAAATATGACATAGGGTCCCTCTATAATTAATAACCAGCATAGGCTATGCAGACAGCTGAGGGCTGATATTAATAGCTTAGGAAGGGGCCATAGATACTGCCCCCAGGCTAAAAACATCAGCTCTCAGTCACCCTTGAAAAGGCATCTGTAAGATGCGCCAATTCTAGGACTTAGCCTCTCTCTTCCCACTTGCCCTGTAGCGGTGGCAAGTGGGTTGATAGTTGGGGGGGGTGATGTCACCTTTGTATTGTCAGGTGACATAAAGTACCGAGGTTAGTAATGGAAAGGCACCCTATTACTAACCCCATAGTCACATTGTATGAAAAAACAGACACCCAGAAAAAAGTCCTTTAATTGAAAGAATGACACAGACTCCTTTAGTAATCTTAATTAAATCATACTTACGACCTCACCCAATCCCCTGATGCCCTCATTATCTGCAAAAAAGTAAAAAAAAATCAACCAACAATATTCCTCACCTTTCCACAGAGATGCTGTAAATCCATTTATCCCATAACAGGTCTAGCTCTGCGACATCTAGGTGGCAGGCTGCATGGTTGCATGATGTGACCATACAGCCTGCCATCGAGCAGAGACACTGAGAAGCGTCTGGTACTGCTGCCCAGTATTTCGTGGTGAACTCATAGGACCTGTCTGATGTCACCGCAAGACGGAGAAAGTTCTCATGCTCCCGGTGCCTTCAAAAAGGTCCTGAGAGTTAACAGCTAATGAACTCACTTCACCTGACAATGTTCCCACGGCGCTTGTACTAATGTCAAAACGGTACTGGAGATGTCAGTGTCTGTGTGTGTAATACTTGATGCACACATGTACCAACCGTGTGCCACCCATGTGCCACATCAGTACCACACAGATGGGCGCCAGGGAAGAAGCGCTACAGTAAGCGCTGTTTCCCAGCGCCTGGTGTTGAAGACGACTCTCATCATTCTCCCCTGCTCTGCCGGCGATCAGCACAAGCAGGGGAGAATGATGAGAGTGGTATTCAATTTATAATAATGACAGCAGGTGGCGGCTTTTGGGACTACTACTCCATCAACCTACACCTGCTACCGCTAATAACAGCGAGAGCAGGAGTGGCTGATGGGAGTATTCATCAGTCGCTGCCTGTGCTATAAATAAATGAAAAAAAAGGCATGGGTTCCCTGTATTTTTGATAAATAAAATGAAATAGCTGGAAAAATATGAAATACTTTTTTATGACAAGTTCTTATTATCTCTAAATGTTTTCTATCTTGGTTTTGAACAATAAACTTTTGTCACAGACAATATATTTATTTATTTATAAGAGAAAAATATATAAGTTTTCACAGAGGTTGAAATTTTATTGTGTAGCTTTAATAATACCATTGGTGTTGTGCATATAGAAATTTTGACATTGAAATACAGTTACTGATTACATGATGCCATGCTGTTTGAAACCCACAACTTAGCTGAAATTTGAAAGGAAAAAGACTGAAATAGGGAAAGTGAAGTATCACACAATGGCTACTGAAACCAGAAAGGTTTTTATTATATAAAAGGGTAGCCTGGTTCTCCAGAGCAGAGCTCTCTACTCTGAGAAATAATGAGCTTCCTGAAAGGCGGACCCTCATCCTTTGCTTTGAATTTCCTAATAGTATATTTGAAAATGAATATTCATATCTGGTCCTCTTCAACGTATTTAGTAATTATAGTTTTGCACCTGGGTTCAATACCAGACAAAGGTTTGTATGAATAAGAAGGAATGAGGCACACGTGTAGAATATAGCTATACAATACTACCGTTCCTTCAAGGACATAAAGCTTTGCGAATCTCGTGTTTGTTAACCATGATAACATTTCTGAAATTCTCATGAATTGTTATTGGAAGTAAACTACTTGCTGGATTTTAATATTTGTGAGAAAAATTTCATTTTTTTTGGCGATTCTACTTACAGTTATTGATATCCAACAGTGGGTGTGTGAAATGCCAGCATGGGCTTAATGTATTCCAGACACTTAACGTCTTTGCAGATGTGTTATTGAAGCCGTGGGCCATTCAATCAATATTACCAAATAATCTATTACAAAATCCTAGCATTCTAATTACTATAATTTGCTTAAGAAAGTGTGAATAATAGTTTACGATTTACTGATCACTAAGAGCATTAACAATACCTTTATTTAGATAAATCTGTTCTATGTAGATAGATTTTACATGCGTAATATCTCAAGCAAAAACCAGTGTGTTTCTTTTACTCTAGAAAAACATTTTAACTAAGATCCTGCCATATCAGTAAGTATAATGAAGTGTGAAAATTAGTTGAAAGCAATTCAGTATGTAATGTACTGTAAAGGTGCTCTGTTTTTCATTCCTTTTCATCAAGCTGCAGGAGTCATTTGTGTGACCTGGAGGAGCAGAATATTTAATTTTTCCACTAATTGCATATTTAACCTTTTTCCTTAAGTCCTTTAATAAGACCCGCAGGTGGCTCACTTTTAAGGAGTTGACGAAACATTACCCTTTAATTGAATATTCTGTACAAAGGAAAATCTTATGGAACATACTGCTTCTTGTACTTTTAGTTAAATTTTAAAGTAACAAGCACATGACATAACTACTAACGTTATCTTTCCATTCACATGTTATGAGTAAATACTTTCCATTACTACAGTATAAGTAGATAGTATTAGTTTATTGTGTAATTATACCTTTTGGTATATTACTTATGACATAACATTGCTACTTGCAATTGTCTAGAAATAATTTGCTGACTACGCTTTATAAACCAAGTGAATATCTTGTCAGTGAGTTTGACAGTGATTGTTAAGGAATAAAACAAAGCTCTAAAAAAAGATAAATCTAACACTCACATTTTATTAGATAATCCAAGGTTGTTTTTAACATATTCACACTAGAGTTGTTGGTTAATTTTATAAAATATACATGTTAGCTCTATACAGGTGCTTCTGTCAGAATTAGAATATCATCAAGAAGTTGATTTATTTCAGTTCTTCAATAGAAAAAGTGAAACTCACATATTATATAGAGTCATTGCAGACTAGAGTTGAGCGATACTTTCCGATATCCTAAAGTATCGGAATCGTAATGGTATCGCCGATATCACTAAAATATCGGCGATACCCGATACCGATACCGGAAGTCCCATGTAAGTCTATGGGAACAAAATATCGAAATTAAAAAAAACCCATTCTTGCCTTGTTGGTTAATTGTACATGAAGGAAAACAACAAAGAGTAATGTAGAATGTATTGGGGAAGGTTGAGGAGACATTAAAGGCATAGATGTTTAACCCAATCAAATGGAATAGCATAAATATTTTTTTTTTTAAAGATGTTCGGATTGACGAAGAAATTGACAATGTTAACGTTTTTTATATTTTGGCAAATATGTATATTACACAACTTCCATGCTCTTCATCTTCACCTTTTTAACTTTTCACACACTTTCTCCTTCATAATCTTCTGCAGCATCATCTTTTTCATCAAATTATTCTTCATCTTCACCTTCTTTATCTTCTTCTTAAACTTCTTGCTATTCATCTTTGTTAACATTACTCATATTCTTCTTATTAAACTATTATTCTTATTCATATTCTGCTTCATCTTCTTCATCATATTCTTATTTGTGACAGAGAATCCTGTACTTGTAATCTGTCAAAGTATGAATTTTTCATCCTTCCGTTCTTGCTGTCACAAAAGATTTAAATTACAACAGTATTTGTCCGTGTTCAGTTTAGCCTGCAGCAGCAGGCATTTTCCAGGGGCACCACGAGGAGGAACGGACTCACCCCCATACACTGCTTAGTCTTCTTCTGCTTAGAATTTAGAGCATATATTTTGCTCTTCATTTTGGTCTTATACTTCATGTTCTTCTGCTTTTAGATCTTCTGCTTATTGTTCTTGTGTCTCTTGTTCCGTATCTTGTATTTGTAGCACAATCTTGTACCAGCTGATGTTACTGGGACACGGTTACTAAGCAGGAGGTACCTGTGCTCCAAAGCACTACCAAGGACCAGCAGACGTTGCTGGAACTCGGATACCGAGATGGAGGCACCTAGGCCAAAGGCACTGCGGAGAACCAGTTGACGGTACTGGAACCCGGACGGGTAGCAGAAGGTACAAGAGCCAATGCAAGTAACGAGGACCAGCTGACTGTGCTGGAACCCGGAGGGGCAGCAGAAGGAAAAGAGCCAATGGCACAACCGAGGACCAGCTGACGTTACTGGGACACGGTTACTAAGCAGGAGGTACCTGTGCTCCAAAGCACTACCAAGGACCAGCAGACGTTGCTGGAACTCGGATACCAAGATGGAGGCACCTAGGCCAAAGGCACTGCGGAGAACCAGCTAACGGTACTGGAACCCGGAGGGGCAGCAGAAGGTACAAGAGCCAATGCAAGTAACGAGGACCAGCTGACTGTGCTGGAACCCGGAGGGGCAGCAGAAGGAAAAGAGCCAATGGCACAACCGAGGACCAGCTGACGTTACTGGGACACGGTTACTAAGCAGGAGGTACCTGTGCTCCAAAGCACTACCAAGGACCAGCAGACGTTGCTGGAACTCGGATACCAAGATGGAGGCACCTAGGCCAAAGGCACTGCGGAGAACCAGCTGACGGTACTGGAACCCGGAGGGGCAGCAGAAGGAAAAGAGCCAATGGCACAACCGAGGACCAGCTGACGTTACTGAACCCCAGTAACACAGGAGCAAGTGTTGACTGTGCTAACAGCACTTCCGAGCAACAACTGGCGGTGTTGGAGCCCAGGGTCAAGGAGGATGTTTAAATACTAGATCAAGTAATTTCCTTGTTACCTGTCAATTTTAAATGTCTATACTTCAAACAAGAGAAAGATAACCTTTACTACCATAAGATGATGATTTCATTTAAACTAATATCTAGATAAATAAAGAATTGACAAACATAAACACATACATTAACATGTTGAACAGCAATGCAAACCACAAAATAAATTAGTTAAGGAATCTGCTATACGGTTGTACATAAAAGCATACAAGTACATATCTGAATCCATTAATGATGGATAAGTAACAGTATGTACACCATTTTTATTGTATAGACAATGAATGTCTGACTTCAAAACATCATCAGCATTACAAGTTATCTGTGACATTACTAAAATGTTACATTTGCTGAATAATGTCACTAAACAGTTTATACAAAATTATACAATTTCCATCATGTAATACTCATAATATGTGGCAATAATCATGTTTATTAACAAACATAACCTTTAAAAAGTGCATAGTGCATAGTGAAAATTGCTATTTATGCCTGACTGTCGACTTGCAAGCATGACAACGGATAGATAAGGTATATATAGATGAGACTGCATAGCCACAGATGGTGAATGGCGATGTAATACTGTACCTCAATAAAGTGTGCGTCACTACTACATAATTTTTTTTATATAGCTTTATAAACAGGGTACGTGGATGTATGCTTGCGCCTTTGTTTTGACGCACAGACTGCCTTCCTGCTGAGACGCGTTGGGTAGTGAACAGTTGTGTGCAGTGTTCACTGTAGTCTGAGGTTTTCCTTTTTGGAGTGCAGATCACGCTCCAGTTAGTTCTTCAACCACTGCTGGTTGTAGTCTGCTGAGCGTGTGTCACTGGCACATCCTTGAAATTTTTCTCTAATTGTTGCTGCTCCACTCTATTACAAATAAATAAAATCTATTAGTGTGACGCGCTTCCATCCGTATACAATACATTGGTTGCAAACACTATAGAAGTACACAAAGGGGCCTTTCACACCTACTGAACAGTTGTGTGCAGTGTTCACTGCAGTCTCTGCGGAATAACCACACTTAGGCCTTATAACTTTTCAGACTTTCTTTATCAATCTACCAAGATGAAGAAGGCAGGGAGTAAGGCACGTGGTCGTGGAGTTTCTTCAGGGAGAGGACGTGGGGATTCTGTGGCTGCTGCGGCCCCCAGTGACACAGCATCCACCAGTTTTCCCCGGGCCGTGAGCGTTCCTTTATGCGCACTTTTGTAGGAGCTCGGAGTACCCCCCTGCTGCGGGAAGAACAAATTGAAGCCGTTGTTGTTTGGATCTCAGCCAATGCATCGACTTCAATTGCTTCCACCTCCTCTCAGGACCACAGCACTGTTGGGCAACCATCTGTCTCTTCACCGCCTGGCAAATTGCCCAGGCAGTCAGAGAGTTCTGTACAGGAGCCAGCTGAGTGTCTGCTTCTGTTCTCAGAATCTATTGGCTTGCAAACAGGGGCCCAGCCAAGCAGCATTCTGTAATGTGAAGAAGAGGGAGTATGCAGTGATGCGCAACAGCTGTGTCTCTCTGAATCTGAAGAGGCGGGTGAGACAGTGCCGATGGTCAGCACACCGCAGAACGCATCTGATGATGATGATGAGACCCAGGTGCAAGTTTCTGTTGAGCATGGTGCTGGCCAGACCACCCAACAGCAGGTGTTGGAAGAGGGTAGTGGAGATGATGAGGTCCAATACCCAACATGGCATGAAGAACAGGAAGGTGGTGGGAGCAGCTCAGAGGAATAATAATAATATTTATTTATATAGCGCCATCATATTCCGCAGCGCTTTACAGTTTAGCAGTTTCAGAACACAAGTCATAAGTAACAACGTTAACAATACAATAATTTAAGCTAAATAAGTCGCCCCTGCTCGTGACAGCTTACAATGTACAATGAGATGGGGGAGATACAAAGTATAGGTGTTTATATACAATGGTGCATTTACAATGATGTTCCAGCCATCTTAAGGGACTGAGGGATGGAGATAGTGAATGGGCTAGAGACACACACACACTTACACAGAATACATAGAATGACTTTGATTAGTGAATGTGATAGGCCGCTCTGAACAAATGTGTTTTGAGGGAGCGCCTGAAACCATGCAAATTGTGGATAGTCCTAATTTCTTGGGGTACAGCATTCCAGAGGATTGGCGTAGAGCAGGAGAAGTCTTGGAGTCGGGAGTGGGAGGTACGTATTAGTGCAGAGGTTAGTCGAAAGTCGTTTGCAGAGCGCAGCAGTCGGTTAGGCCGATAGATAGAAATGAGGGAGGAGATGTAGGAGGGGTGCTGCACTGTGGAGAGCTTTGTGGGTGAGAACCAGTACTTTGGTTGAAAGCTGGGAGAGGCCTAGAGAAATGGTTAGTGATAGAAGGAAGATAGAGGAAGACATTGCCCCAACGGTACAAACAGGAGGGAGAGTTAGGCTGCAGACTCGGTTGCCTGTAGCCTCCAGTTTGGCACCTGTTCGGAGCAGTTGTCTTCCAAAAGTCAAAACGTGCGCTCCCAGGACTTGCACTGCGTGGTCCTTTTTTCACACACTTGCACATGATATTTGCTATGTGAAATGCAAGCTGTGTAATCAAAAATTAAAAATAGCTAAAAGTGTCAGTCACCTCAATACCACAAATATGTGGAAACATGTGCGGACAAAGCACGTAGTTGAGTTACAAAGACACACTGGAGATGTAGGCCAACCTACAGCAGCACCTACATCTTCAGGTTGTGTTGAAGCCTCTTCATCGAGCTCACACACAGCTGGTTATGCTTCCTCACAGGATCGCCATGGAAGAACCTCGGCCACTGTTGTCCAGAGACAAACTGTTATTCCACACACAGCAGCAAGTTCCCTGTCATCCTCACACTCCCAGGCCACAAAACAGCCAGCGGTAGCACAGGCATGGGATAAAACACGGCCATACTCCGCAAACCATGCACGAGCACAGCTCTGAATGCTGGCATTGCAAAACTCCTGTCCCTTGAAATGCTGTGATTCAGGCTGGTGGAGACAGACCGTTTCCGTAACTGAATATCATTGTCAATCCCACAATACAATGTGCCAAGCCGATTTCATTTCAGCAGGCAAGCCGTCCCTGGTCTGCAAAAGCATGTTGAGGGAA
Source organism: Oophaga sylvatica (assembly GCA_033576555.1). Lineage (NCBI taxonomy): Eukaryota > Metazoa > Chordata > Amphibia > Anura > Dendrobatidae > Oophaga > Oophaga sylvatica. The sequence goes on along the minus strand of JARQOD010000007.1, from coordinate 173,480,793 downwards.
AAATTAAACATGCGCTACTAAAAGCCCTCAGTAGCAAGGTCCACCTGACCACCGATGCGTGGACCAGTACCCATTGTTATGATCTGCTACAACCAGTAAGGAAAGAAGGGAATTCTGTCCCTACAATACAACTAAGCTGAATCCCTACGATGTAACGGGAACCTGATCCTGCGACCAGACCCGCTAAAGTCCTCATCTAGTGTGAACGAAGACCTATAGTTGCGAGGGAGTAATCCCTACAAGATCTAGGGACTGGGAGAAAAGGTGGACACCTCCTAACATAAATTGTAGCATGGATAATTAAACAGAAAAATAAATACTTTGTGATCCTAACATCAAGCAAAACTCACAGATTAAGGCACCTAAGCACCCGGCTAGCTTAACAGTAGATAATACAATGAAGTCAAGCAAAGCCAGAAGGGCGGAGCCAGACTAAATAGGGAAAAAAGGTCATGTGACCAGCAAACTGAAACAAAACCTAACAAGAGGGTTCTAACACCCATGGCCAGGGACAATACCTTTCCCTCACTGCCCATTGGGTCAATGTTGTGCATCCGGGTACTGATCTTGCGAGTGGCGCTGTACGTGTTCTGCCAACTCCAAGGATTGCAGGAATCAAGTCTGTACACATTGATTCCTCCTATTCCAGTTCCTCAGAATCATCGCTGCAGGAGCCGTCACGGTCTACCTCCACATGGACCCGTGAACGTTTACCTGTTGCGACCGATATGAGCACAGCCGTGTCCAAATGTCAACAGGCCATCCTGAAATTAATTTCCATGGGGAATCTTAGCCACACAGCGCAGGAGCTCTGTAATGCCATAAAGCAGGAGAGCGACGTGTGGTTTTTGGAAGAGAATCTACAGGCAGGCTTGGTAGTGTGTGACAATGGCCGAAATCTGGTGTCAGCTCTGGGCCTTGGCAACCTCACTCACATACCATGTCTGTCATATGTGCTCAACTTGGTCGTGCAGAGTTTTTTGAGGGACTATCCGGATCTTGATGCACTGCTGCACAAGGTCCGCCTAGAGTGCGCTCACTTGCGACGTTCCAGCATGGCCAGATCGCTGATTGCAGCTCTGCAACGCAGATTTCACCTTCATGAACATCGCATTATATGTGACGTACCCACCAGGTGGAATTCCTCGTTACATATGTTGGAGCGGTTGTGTGAGCAGCAGCCAACAGTAATGGAGTATCAGCTGCATCAGGCGCAGTCAACTCGCAATTTGCGCCGTTCACACTTCACCACTACTGAGTGGGCCTCTATAATAAGAATAATAATATTATTTATTTATATAGCGCCATAATATTCCGCAGTGCTTTACAGTTTAACAGTTTCAAAACACGAGTCATAAGTAACAACGTTAACAATACAATAATTAAAGCAAAATCAGCCGCCCCTGCTGGTGAAAGCTTACAATCTACAATGAGGTGTGGGAGATACAAAGTACAGGTGTTTATATACAATGGTGTTTTTACAATGATGGTCCAGCCATTTTAAGGAAGTGAGGGATGCATGGAGATAGTGAATGGGCTACACACACAGAATTACACATAGAATGACTTTGATTAGTGAATGTGATAGGCCACTGTGAACAAATGTGTTTTGAGGGAGCGCCTGAAACCATCCAAATTGCGGATAGTCCTAATTTCTTGGGGTAGAGCATTCCAGAGGATTGGCGCAGCGCGGGTGAAGTATTGGAGTTGGGAGTGGGAGGTACGGATTAGTGCAGAGGTTAGTCGAAGGTCGTTTGCAGAGTGCAGCAGTCGGTTAGGCCGATAAATATAAATAAGGGAGGAGATGTAGGGGGGTGCTGCGCTGTGGAGAGCTATGTTGGTGAGAACCAGTAATTAGAATTGGATCCTATAATGAATGGGCAGCCACTGCCAGTGTAATGAGTGGCGAATAACTCTATGAAGGATATCTGCCACGTTTTGCGTGCGTTTGATGAGTCAACGCGGATGGCGAGTGCAGATGATGCACTAGTCAGCCTGACTGTCCCCCTTATCTGCCTGCTTCAAAAAACACTGCAAGCACTAAGGCATGAGGTTTTGGAAGAGGTGGAGGATGAGGAGTCACAAATTCCATCACCTTCTGGACAGTCAGCGCAACGTGGTTCCTCACAAAGGGCTGGAGGACTTTCAAAGTACCATGCTGTATCAACAATTGAACCTCCAGAGTCGCTGTCTATATTTTCATAACCATTACAAACTTTTAATGTATTTACAAAGCACATAATGTACATTTTTTGTCTATCCTTTTGTAATGCTATTGTGTTTCCATAAACTGATGTTACAGAATTATGATACAAAGTTTTTAAATTTTGAGTTTTAAATTTTGTAAATTTATATGTATTTGAAGGACTTTGTGAGGAGGATGAGGAGTCACAAATTCCATCACCTTCTGGACAGTCAGCGCAACGTGGTTCCTCACAAAGGGCTGGAGGACTTTCAAAGTACCATGCTGTATCAACAATTGAACCTCCAGAGTCGCTGTCTATATTTTCATAACCATTACAAACTTTTAATGTATTTACAAAGCACATAATGTACATTTTTTGTCTATCCTTTTGTAATGCTATTGTGTTTCCATAAACTGATGTTACAGAATTATGATACAAAGTTTTTAAATTTTGAGTTTTAAATTTTGTAAATTTATATGTATTTGAAGGACTTTGTGAGGAGGATGAGGAGGAGTCAATGGAGGAGGAAGACATCGCTCCAGAGGGAGGTAGACAATGCTCTAGTCAGTATGTAGACCAAGGGTGGGGTGATGCACAGCAGGCGGAGATGACGCCTCTTGCAGGGGACAACGTTTGTTGGCCAGTTGGGAGTCTGCAGCACATGGTTGATTTCATGCTGCAGTGGCTGAGAAACGACCGCCGCATCGAACACATTCACACCACGTCTGATTATTGGGTGTACACCCTCCTAGACCCTCGCTACCGGGACAACTTACAAAGCCTCATCACACCGTTGAACCGGGAGCGTAAAATGCGGAAGTACCAAGACACACTGGTGCAATCCATAATGTTCTCCATTCCAGCCGAGAGCACTGCTGCTGCTACTGATTTACAAAGCAGCTCTGTGCGTCGAGGCAGTGGAGACAGCTCTGCAACAAGAGGGAGCACAAGCAGCGCCTCTGCACAGGGCAAGAACAGTATGTTCCAAATGTGTCGAAGTTTTGTGGCAGCGCCACCAATGTCTACACCATCCGAGACGGCTCCAGTCAGCAGGAGGCAACATTTCCGTAAGATGGTTACAGACTACATGTCTTGCCCTCTCAGTGTACTCTCAGATGGCTCTTCCCCATTCAAGTTTTGTGTCTCTAAGCTGGATACATGGCCAGAGCTTAGCCAGTATGCATTGGAGGTGCTGGCTTGATCTGCTGGCAGTGTATTATCGGAGCGCGTCTTTACTGCTGCAGGTGGTGTACTAACAGACCGTTGCATGCGACTATCCTACGATAATGTAGAACGGCTTACTTTTCTGAAAAAGAACTAGGCATGGATCTCGCCTGAATTTGCCTGTCCGGTTTCAGATTAACTAACTGGTTGACAACGTTTTCCATGTCTCCTGTTATGTTCATCTTTCTACCACCTGAGCTATACTCCCTGGGCTACAACACTGCCAGTTGCTGCTCAGAAGTGTCGTGTCCACAGACCAATACACAAGCTATAGTGATAGTGGGGTTCAGTAACGCCTGCTGTTCCCCTGCTGTGTGTCCGGCAAAAATTACTGCTACCTACCTACACATGTTTAAAAAAACATGACATGTTAAAGTGGCTAGTGCTACACATAGATATCAGGCTACACCCTTATTTCTAAGCTGTAAACAAGTGAAACGTCAAATTTAAAACCATTCAATGATTAGTGTTGGTAACAAATCTGTAACTAAATAATTGTGACATATTATGGCAGATATCCACATGTCTAACACAAATGCTAACACAAAAGCATACTTATGCTATAGGGTACTGATGGTGAACCTTCTCACTCCATAACTTTGACCAATCCAACTCACATCATGCCTCAAATGCTGCAATGTTGGAAGTGCATAATGTGGGTTGAACTTTGACAACAGCTGCAGTGCGAAGGTTATCCTTCTGTGTTCTTGGCTTTTAAATAAAAGCATACAAGTAAATATAATAATACATTGTTGATTAAGGGACATGATGTACACCTGTAATATTGTGCAAACAATGGATGTAGGACTATTCCTCTTCAACATTACTTATATTTGTGTCATTTGAAAAAATACATATTTTAGTTAAAAATTAAAAACCCATGTTCAGTAGCTGTGAAAGGCCCGTTTGTGTACTTCTATATTGTTTGCAACCAATGTATTGTATACGGATGGAAGCGCGTCACACTAATAGATTAGATTTATTTTAAATGGAATGTAGCAGAACCAATTGGAGATAAATGAAAAGGATGAGCCACTGAGACACGCTCAGCAGAGTACAAGCAGCAGTGCTTGAACATGTAACTGGAGCGTGATCTGCACTCAAAAAAGGAAAAAACACAGACTGAAGTGAACACTGAAACACAACTGTCCACAATCTGTGAAAAGCTCCTTTCTGTACTTCTATAGTGTTTGCAAGTTGCAACCAATGTATTGTATACGGATGGAAGCGCGTCACACTAATAGATTAGATTTATTTTAAATGGAATGTAGCAGAACCAATTGGAGATAAATGAAAAGGATGAGCCACTGAGACACGCTCAGCAGAGTACAAGCAGCAGTGCTTGAACATGTAACTGGAGCGTGATCTGCACTCAAAAAAGGAAAAAAACACAGACTGAAGTGAACACTGAAACACAACTGTCCACAATCTGTGAAAAGCTCCTTTCTGTACTTCTATAGTGTTTGCAAGTTGCAACCAATGTATTGTATACGGATGGAAGCGCGTCACACTAATAGATTAGATTTATTTTAAATGGAATGTAGCAGAACCAATTGGAGATAAATGAAAAGGATGAGCCACTGAGACACGCTCAGCAGAGTACAAGCAGCAGTGCTTGAACATGTAACTGGAGCGTGATCTGCACTCAAAAAAGTAAAAAACACAGACTGAAGTGAACACTGAAACACAACTGTCCACAATCTGTGAAAAGCTCCTTTCTGTACTTCTATAGTGTTTGCAACCAATGTATTGTATACGGATGGAAGCGCGTCACACTAATAGATTAGATTTATTTTAAATGGAATGTAGCAGAACCAATTGGAGATAAATGAAAAGGATGAGCCACTGAGACACGCTCAGCAGAGTACAAGCAGCAGTGCTTGAACATGTAACTGGAGCGTGATCTGCACTCAAAAAAGTAAAAAACACAGACTGAAGTGAACACTGAAACACAACTGTCCACAATCTGTGAAAAGCTCCTTTCTGTACTTCTATAGTGTTTGCAACCAATGTATTGTATACGGATGGAAGCGCGTCACACTAATAGATTAGATTTATTTTAAATGGAATGTAGCAGAACCAATTGGAGATAAATGAAAAGGATGAGCCACTGAGACACGCTCAGCAGAGTACAAGCAGCAGTGCTTGAACATGTAACTGGAGCGTGATCTGCACTAAAAAAAGTAAAAAACACAGACTGAAGTGAACACTGAAACACAACTGTCCACAATCTGTGAAAAGCTCCTTTCTGTACTTCTATAGTGTTTGCAACCAATGTATTGTATACGGATGGAAGCGCGTCACACTAATAGATTAGATTTATTTTAAATGGAATGTAGCAGAACCAATTGGAGATAAATGAAAAGGATGAGCCACTGAGACACGCTCAGCAGAGTACAAGCAGCAGTGCTTGAACATGTAACTGGAGCGTGATCTGCACTCAAAAAAGTAAAAAACACAGACTGAAGTGAACACTGAAACACAACTGTCCACAATCTGTGAAAAGCTCCTTTCTGTACTTCTATAGTGTTTGCAACCAATGTATTGTATACGGATGGAAGCGCGTCACACTAATAGATTAGATTTATTTTAAATGGAATGTAGCAGAACCAATTGGAGATAAATGAAAAGGATGAGCCACTGAGACACGCTCAGCAGAGTACAAGCAGCAGTGCTTGAACATGTAACTGGAGCGTGATCTGCACTAAAAAAAGTAAAAAACACAGACTGAAGTGAACACTGAAACACAACTGTCCACAATCTGTGAAAAGCTCCTTTCTGTACTTCTATAGTGTTTGCAACCAATGTATTGTATACGGATGGAAGCACGTCACACTAATAGATTTGATTTTTTTTTCTAATATAATGGAGCTGCACCAATTCCACAAAATAAAAAAAAAAAAAAAAAAAAAAAGAGTCAGTGACACGTGCAGATGCCTACAAACAGCGGTGGATGCAGAGCAAACTGCAGCGTCACCTGCACTGTCCACACACACACCTTGCACAGAGCTGTTAAAACAACACTGGCAAAATGAAGCTTTACACAGCGGTTGGTAAACTAGCCTGCCTCAAGCACAGTAGTACACAAAATCGCAATATCTAACTGTCCCTCAGAGTGAGCAGAGTAGCGTTCTGTCCCTTACTGAGTTCACAGCACAGTGACGCTAAAATGGCGGCGGCGCCTTTTATAGTGCATTCTGACATCATTTCAGCAGCCAATCACAGCCATGCCATTAGTTAAGATGACCGCAGCATTACAGGATGTGCCCACACTTCGTAGGATTCCTCATTGGCTGACTAAAATCACATTGCCTCTCAAAGAATTATGGGAACTTCCGATTCCGGTATACGATATGGAAAAAGTATCGGAATTAAGTATCGGAATTCCGATAACGCGAATATCGGCCGATACCCGATACTTGCGGTATCGGAATGCTCAACACTATTGCAGACAGAGTGATGTAATTCAAGTGTTTATTTCTGTTAATGTTGATGATTATGGCTTACAGCCAATAAAAACACAAAAGTCATTATCTCAGTAAATTAGAATACGTTATAACAACTCCTTGAAAAATGATTTTAAAATGCGAAATGTGGGCCTACTGAAATGTATGTTCAGTAAATGCACTCAATTCTTCGTCGAGTCTCCTTTTGCATCAATTACTGCATTAATGCAGCGTGACATGGAGGCGATCAGCCTGTGGCACTGCTGAGGTGTTATGGAAGCCCAGGTTGCTTTCATAGCAGCATTCAGCTTGTCTGCATTGTTGGGTCTGGTGTCTCTCATCTTCCACTTGACAATACCCCATAGATTCACTATAGGGTTAATGTCAGGCGAGTTTGCTGGCCAATCAAGCACAGTGATACTGTTGTTTTTAAACCAGGTATTGGTAATTTTAGCAGTGTGGACAGGTGCCAAGTCCTGGTGGAGAACGAAATTTCCATCTCGAAAAAGCTTGTTGGCAGAGGGAAGCATTAAGTGCTCTAAAATTTCCTTGCAGATGGTTGCGCTGACTTTGGTCTTGATAAAACCCAGTGGACCTACACCAGCAGATGACATGGCTCCCCAAACCATCACTGATTGTGGAAACTTCACACTAGACCTCAAGCTGCTTCGATTGTGTGCCTCTCCACTCTACCTCCAGACTCTGAGACCTTGATTTCCAAGGTCTATTGTGAAGTTTCCACAATAAGTGATGGTTTAGGGAGCCATGTCATCTGCTGATGTAGGTCCACAGGGTTTTATCAAGACCAAAGTCAGCGCAACCATCTGCAAGGAAATTTTAGAGCACTTAATGCTTCCCTCTGCCAACAAGCTTTTTCGATATGGAAATTTCGTTCTCCACCAGAACTTGGCACCTGTCCACACTGCTAAAATTACCAATACCTGGTTTAAAAACAACAGTATCACTGTGCTTGATTGGTGTTTTTCATTTTTCCTTACAGGAGAAAGCAAATCCAAAAACCAGAGCATGTGGTTTTATATGAGGGCTGGAGTTAAAGTTAACATCCATGCCGACACCTGCCCCTCTTCTGTTTTTGCATCTGCCCTTGTGCAATACTGCACCTTTGTCAGGGAACAATGTGGCAGTTCTGTATCATTCTTGGGGCTTTTCAAGCCACTCACTCAAGGAGATATGGGTTTAATTCATGGCTAGATTAACAATGCTCCTTTCTGTGAGCCTTGTTCATGGTTATCCTCTATTTTGTCCCTTACTACTCTCCTGGTAAAAACCTGGCAACCTTACCATTTTTGTCCTCCTGCGGCTACTCCGATGACTTAGAATGACCAGAGTCCCTTTGTAAGTCCACATTCCCTGTACTGTAACAGGGTTAAAAATTAATGGCCATAGCTCTCCTGGGACTTGAAAGTCAGAGAGCAGCTCTGTGGTAGATGTGTTTTTGAGCTGCCAGACAACCACATACAGAGCCTCATCACAGAATAATTGTTCTAAATTATGGACCACATCTAAATGGTGGTGGATCAAATACAAGAACTGCCTAAGTTGGTCCAAAATCTTGCTGGGCAATTTTAGCATTTGAAAGCTGGTCAAGCCAAGTCACTTCAACATCTTCCTCGGACATTCCGGAACTCAAGATTTACCTGATTTTCAGGTGTCTGTAATTTCTTTTTCTTTCAAGGAAAGCAGTCACTTGTATTTCAGGCCAAAGAGTCAATGTGTAGGACTCAATATTACTCTCAGGCTTAGGACTTTTCAAAACCCCATGATGCTATAGATCTCTTCACAATTAACTTGTGTTTTTAAAGCTTTAAGGCTCCTAGATGATGATCAGAACTGAGTAGCTTTCTCAGAAAGTAAATTAACCATCATACACCAAAGGGGCATACTGCTGAGGAGTAGAGATGAGCGACTTTGCCTTTTTTAGGGTCGAGTCGGGTTTCACGAAACCCGACTTTGTCAAAAATCAAGTCGAACGAAGTCGGCCGACTAACTGAAAAGGACGGGTCGGAGTCGAAAATCTGATCCCAATGCAAGTCAAAAGGGAATAAAAGTCGGCAGGGAGTGGAGGACAGTAAACACACCTACAGTGCCCATTTCAATGCCAACGACATAATAATAATAATAATTTTTATTTTTATATAGCGCTAACATATTCCGCAGCGCTTTACAGTTTGCACAGATTATCAATTCTTATTACTTTAGCTTGTCAACCTTAATTTACTTTATAACAATAGTAACACATTGAAAACTGGGGGTTATTTGGCTAAAGTTGTGGGGGGGGCAAGGCTGGCTCCAGGTTTTCGTGGGCCCCGGGCCAGAGAGTCTCAGTGGGCCCCTTTAACACATACCACAATTCATGATGCTCCGATACGGCAGAGAAATATAGCTATAGTACAATGCCAAATACTTCACTTCTTACATTACATGAGTGATATCTATTTTAAATTCTACAATAACTCAAAAAACGGACAGTATAGTCCTCCAGACAGTATTATGGGCACCACATAGTACACCATACAGAATAATGAGCCCCATATATTGCTCTATACAGAATAATGAGCCCCATATATTGCTCCATACGGAATGGGCTCTATATAATGCTCCATACAGAATAGGCCCAATCTGTGCCCCATATCATGCTCCATATATAATGGGCCCTATATGATTCCCCATAAATAATGAACCCCATATGATGCTCTATTATATGATGGGCCCCATGTATGATGATGCTCCGGTGTGTGATGAGCCCCATATAATGCTCCAAATATAATGGTCCCCATACATAATGCTCCATATATAATGGTCTCCATGTGATGCTCCATATATAATGTGCCCCATATGATGCGCCATATATAATGGGCCCCATATGATGCTTCAGTATATGATGTGCCCCATGGATGATGCTCCAGTGTATAATGGGCCCTATCTATGATGCTCAAGTGTATAATGGGCCCCATATATAATTCTCCAGTGTATAATGCTCACCATATATTGCTCCAACCATTAAAAAAAATGAAATACCTCTCCTCAATGGGCACTGCTCTACTCTGGACTCCTCAGTGTCGCCATCTTCCAGCTATCTGCACTGTGACTGCTCAGGCAGAGGGCGCACAGACGTGACGTCATCGCACTCTCTGACCTAAATGTCACTGTCAGGAAACGCGGAAGACGTCACAGCGGTGGAGCAGGGAGAGGTAAGTATTGCAAGTGCTGGGGCCCTGAGCAAGCAGGGGAGGCACACTCGTGAGCACCGGGAACTGGCACAGGGCCCCTCATAGTACGCCTGTGTCTCTGATGGCGAGTGGGCCTCACCACCTGCTCAGGGCCCCGGGACTTGCCCGGATGCGCCACGTGCTGACTCCGGCTCTGGTAAGGGACAGTCCAGTTAGGGAGTTGGAAAAAGTGGCATATGTTGAGGTGTAGGCTGGACGTTCAGCAGCTGCAAATGGAGGAATTGGAGAAGTCGGAGAAAGAGGAGGACAAAGCAAGCCATTTTGCTGGCAACCTATGTGTCATCAGGGGAAGGTGGTACAAAATCCTTTTAAACCCAGGCATGGCTCATTTTAATGAAGGTCAGATCACCTACATTTTGGGTCGACAGCCGGGTCCTTCTTTCTGTCAGGATTCATCCAGCAGCACTGAAGACTCTTTCTGATAGCACACTACCAGTAGGGCAAGCGAGCTCCTGTAAGACATATTCTGCCAATTCAGGCCAGGTGTCCAGTTTACAGGCCCAGTAGTCAAAGGGGAATGAACTGTGAGGGAGAACATCGATGGGGGAGGAGGTAATTTTGAATCATAGTTGACAACTCTTTTCTCCTGTCTGTTGCAATCGATTCAGTATTACCAGTCATGTGAGTATAACTCGAGAAATCATACCACAACATGGACATGAAACCCCTGTCTCCAAAGCCACTTCGGCTGTGTGCACCACGAACACCTCTTCCATTTGGCCCAGTACGGCTCGTGGTAGAACCTGCACCGCTGCTGTGTGCTGGGAATGCCTCTAACAAACAGTTTACCAGAGTTGCTTGTTTGTTTGCCAAAATTAGCTCTAGGTTCTCCTGTGGCATGATGTTCTGTAATTTGCCTTTATAGCGTGGATCGAGGATGCTGGCCAACCAATAGTCATCATCCTTCATAATTTTGTCAATGCGGGGGTCCCATTTTAGGATCCACAAGACATAATCACACATGTGGGCCAATGTTCCAGGTGTCAATGATGCACTGCCAGTGGTGGGTGAAAGAGAACTTTCTGCCAAATCCACATCCCTCCATTCACGCACAAACCCTGTACCTGACCTTGGCAAGCCAAATTTTTCTCTTGCCCCCTGAGAAGCATCCTCCTCCCCAAAATAATCATCCCCCTCATCCTCCTCTTCTTCCTCTTCTTCCTCCACCTCGTCCAGGACAGTTCCCTGAGCAGACTTGCCTCCTCCTCCGCTGAAGACGCCTGATCCTTAATGTGCGTCAAAGTTTGCATGAGCAGATGCATAAGTGGGATGCTCATGCTTGCGTCGTCTACGCTTACCAGCCGTATGCATTCCTCAAAACATTGAAGGACTTTACAGAGGTCTCTCAGCTCTGACCAGTGCACACCCGATAACTCCATGTCCGCCCTCAAACTGCCTGCCCGTGGATCCTCCCACAAATGCATTACAGCTTGCCTCTGTTTCTCCAAAGGGTGAGAAAGCACTGTCGCGAAACGCGCGTCAGGGGGCCGCTGGGGACACACTATCTCAACCATTTGATATGGGTAAGAATATGTGACCTTTTATTTGGTATATTTTGTGCCACTTATTATCATTTGGAGCCTTGCTGGGCCTTTATTTATACCATATGATGTGCACTTACCACTTGCACTATTTTTGTGCTGATGCCTTAATGATCTGATATACCCTGGTTACTATACAGGTAGTGTTATCCCCATGTTTCATACCTGCAGTTTATTTCCTCCTTCATTCTTTTTATTATATTGTTGGCTATTATTGTTGGCATTGTATTGTTCTAAATAAAGCTTTTGTATTCTTATAATATGATGTTGTTTATACTCCATTATTTTGGTATATAATGCGTGGAATAGTGTTGCCTTGTGAGCCAGCTTCTGAACCCATGCAGTGTGATAGAGTGGCTTCTGGGGCACAGCGTCATGAGTTTTGAAAACGCAATGGATTATGTTTCTATTGTGGTGACGCCTCTCATGCTATTTCTGTCTGCCCTAAGCGGGGAAGACGTTTTGCACGCTCAGTTGTCTTGGGTAGTGTTCAGACTAAATTTCTGTTGACTGTTACCCTGATTTGCTCCCTGTCCACATTTTCTGCTCAGGATTTTGTTGATTCGGGAGAAGCTATTAACCTGATGGATTTTGATTTTGCCAAACGTTGTGGGTTTCCCTTGATACTCCTACGGAAGTCTATTCCCCTACTGGGGATTAATTCTACCACTTTGGCTGAGAATAAACCCCAGTTTTCTACTCAGGTGATAATGAGGGTTGAACCTGATCATCAGGAGAGTTGCAAATTTTTGGTACTGTATAATCTGCATGACATTATTGTACTAGGTTTCCCTTGGTTACAGTCTCATAATCCTGTTTTGGATTGGAAATCTGTGTCTATAACCAGTTGGGGCTGCCAATGTGTTAATCCAACACTCCTGTTTTTTCTGCCTCTCCCCAGTCTCAGGATGTTCCTGACTTTTTGACTGATTTTTCTGATGTGTTTAGTGAAAGTAAATCTGCATCCTTGCCCCCCCATAGGAGCTATGACTGCGCTGTTGAATTAGTGCCTGGTAGTAAATTCCCTAAAGGTCGCCTTTTTAACTTGTCTGTACCTGAACATGAAGCTATGCGGTCTTATATCAAGGAGTCATTGGAGAAGGGTCATATCAGACCATCCTCTTCACCCTTGGGTGCCGGTTTTTTCTTTGTGGCCAAAAAGGATGGTTCATTAAGGCCGTGTATTGATTATCGTCTCTTGAACAAGATCACTGTGAAATATCAATATCCGTTACCCTTGATTTCTGACCTGTTTTCAAGGGTGAAAAGTGCTACTTGGTTTACAAAGCTTGACCTCAGGGGGGCGTATAACTTTATTCACTTTAAGCACAGGGATGAATGGAAGACGGCTTTTAATACCCCAGAGGGGCATTTTGAGTACCTAGTGATGCCCTTTGGGGTCACCAATGCTCCTTCCGTCTTCTAGTCCTTCATGAATGACATTTTCAGGGATTTTGTGGATAAATTTCTGATTGTTTATTTGGATGATATCTTGATTTTTTCCAATGACTGGGACTCTCATGTGAAACATGTTCGGACTGTGTTCCAGATTTTGAGAGAGAATGCTCTGTATGTGAAGGGATCAAAGTGTCTTTTTGGCGTACAGAGGATCTCATTTCTGGGATTCATTTTGTCTCCATCTGTTATTGAAATGGACCCGGTCAAGGTTCAGGCCATCTGTGATTGGGTCCAACCTACTTCATTAAAGGCTCTTCAGAGATTCTTGGGTTTTGCCAATTTTTATCGTAAATTTATTGGTAATTTCTCTGTTATTGTTAAACCATTGACTGATTTGACCAAAAAGGGTTCTGATGTGGTGAATTGGCCTCCTGAGGCAGTCTCTGCGTTTCAGGAACTTAAGCAGAGATTCACTTCTGCTCCTGTTCTACGGCAGCCTGTTGTTTCTCTGCCATTTCAGGTGGAGGTTGATGCCTCTGAAATTGGGGCAGGTGCCGTTTTGTCCCAAAGAGATCCTGAGACCTCTAAAAGTAACCCTTGTGCCTTTTTTTCTCAAAAATTTTCTCCAACTGAACGTAATTATGACGTGGGTAATCAGGAGTTATTGGCCATGAAGTGGGCTTTTGAAGAGTGGAGACATTGGCTGGAGGGAGCCAAACATCAGGTGGTGGTCCTCACGGACCATAAGAATCTGGTTTATCTGGAATCAGCCAAGCGACTTAATCCTAGACAGGCCAGGTGGGCCTTGTTTTTCACACTTTTTAATTTTGTGGTTTCCTTTCTTCCTGGCACTAAGAATGTTAAGGTGGATGCCCTCTCGAGGAGTTTCCTTGCAGACTCTCCTGCGTTATCTGACCCTGCTGTTATTTTGAAAGAGGGTGTAGTTCTTTCCGCCATCTCGCCCAATTTGAGACTGGCTCTGGAAGGGTGTCAGGAGGATAAACCCGAGCGCTGCCCTATTGGGAAATTGTTTGTCCCAGACTGGTGGAAAAAGAGTGTGATGTCTGAGATTCATTGTTCCGCATTGGCCGGTCATCCCGGAATTTTTGGTACCAGAGACTTGGTGAGTCGGTCCTTTTGGTGGCCTACTTTGTCTCGCGACATCAGGGAATTTGTGCAGTCCTGGGGGACTTGCTCTCGCTCCAAGCCTTGCTCTCGCTCTAGTGGTTTGTTGATGCCATTGCCTGTGCCCAAGAGACCATGGACCCATATCTCTATGGATTTTATTTCCGACCTCCCTGTTTCTCAGAGAATGACCGTTATCTGGGTGATTTGTGATAGGTTTTCCAAGATGATACATCTTGTGCCATTACTAGTGTTGAGCGATACGATACTGCAAATATCGGGTATCGGCCGATATTAGCTGTATCGGGCTTTCGATTCCGAGTACCGATATTTTCGTCATATCGGATACCGGAATCGGATTTGTCACTGTCACTGTGAGTGTCCGTCGGTCGGGTCTGTCAGGAGTCAGCGGCACTTACCTGGCAGAAGATCTCCGACGGTCACGTCCTGGACTGCTTGATGGCCGCCATTATCTTCTCCCTGACGGTCACATGCAGTTTTTCGCGATAACTGCAGTGACTGCAGGGTAATCCCGGCCGTAAACCAGTCCGATGACGTCACCGCCGGGGAAGCAGGTAATCAGCTGTGCTGCGCCGGGATGACAGGCTCTGCCTGCCTGCCTGCCTCTGATGTCATTCTGATGTAGCAGAGCTGGATCGTCGTGGGACACTCGTTACTATGGACTGCGTCGGACAGGTGGTATACTGCTGTTTTTTTTTTCATTTTTTTACAGGAGATCGATGGCGTCGCAGGATGAGACTGTAATAAAAGTAATGAAAACTGTGTTGTTTTTTTTATTAAATTAAAAAACTTTTTTATGAACATTCACCCGTCCGGGTACATCAACAATTTAACTATTTACATACAGGGATCCTGTCCGGGTTATTTATAATTCTTTGGCAGGGGTGTTCCAGGTACCACCTGGTACTCTTCTGATGCTTGCCAAACATCCGAGACACCAAGGACCACCAGGACCTGATGACGTCGTGTGGCCTGTACAGTCAAGTCGTGACCCGCTATCTGTGTCTGTGTGGCCACCTCTTTCATCTCCCTCCGGGTCTGGAGCCCTATGTCCCGGACTGAACGAACCCCAGGGGGCCTAACAGGCGCCGGGTACGGGCCAGCTATCATTATCATGTCCATAGCTGGGGCTGCTGAGGAGACCACTGAGGGAGGCTGGGGAGATTTACGGCGTGGGGTGGGCACTTGTGCAGAGGCCTGGATGTGGGAGGCTGAAGGCTCCGAGGGTCTCACAGGTTCCTGACACTCTGGGGACCAGGGGTCGCACCTGGTGACATTTAGGGCATACCATCCATTGTAACCCCAGTGTCGGGTGTAAGTTACCAAGTCTCCTGGTAACAGGTCCCTCCCCGGGTGTCCTTCTGGAGGTGAGTCTCCACGTCCCGCCGGGTCACAAACACTTCTAAATAAAGTCCAGGCTCCTGGATGAAGCCCCAACCAGCTTTCAATTTGAAGCTCCGTACTGCACCCTTACGCCGCGGCTCCCTCACCGTACTTTTATCTTTTCTCATCCGGTCCTTATCTGCCCGGTCCTTCTCGATGTGACGTTGGCGAAGCTTCTGGGATTCGCGCTGCTCCCTTTGTCGCTCGGCTTCTCTTTCCCGACGTCTACACTCTTCCTCCTGACGCCGGTTGTAATTCTCCTCCACCAGCATCTCCATGTCTCCACCATCAAACTGCAGCTTACGATGTCCGGTTTGCGGCAGCTCTCCTGGCGCCCGACAGTCCTGGCGGCGCTCACCTGTGGAGGAAGCAGCCGGCTCTGGAACAGATGACAGTCGGGGCTCCGGTACAGACAGGTAGACCTCTGGTGCCTGCGCGGCCTCCTCCATGAGGACGGGTGTCGCTTCTTCTGTCTCAGCGACGGGGGCAGACAGCGGGATCTGGGGTGCTGCCGGTGCAGCGTTTTTTTGCAGGAACGGGTGCCTCCACTGCGACAACGTCAACCGGATCACATTGCAAGGGCTGGGATGCCCGCACAGACTCCTCTACTAAAAAAAAAACAGGCACAAAAAAAAAAAAAACAAATATCCAAAAATGAAATAAAAAATCTTTTTGCAAAAATGCATGAAGGTAGTAATAATAAGGGTATTTAGTAAACATAATTTTGATCAAAATAATGTACAAGCCATCCCGCCACGTCAAGGCAACCCTCTGTGGGACAGTCCTACTCTAATATTGAAAACCTTTCCACTTGTCAAGTGACTTAAATGTGAACAAGGGCAGAGGGACTGAACCCACCAGTTGAAGCTCCGGCCAGACAGGATGGATTTTCTCAACTCAGAAAACAGGGCGGTCACACCCTTATATGCACGGAATGCACTATGAACTACATAGAAAACTAGATCTGAACTGAAAAAGTAAGTTAATGTGTATGCAAAATGTAAATGCATATTAACACATGACCATTACACAGAAAAACAGGCACAAAAAAAAAAAACAAACATCCAAAAATGAAATAAAAAATCTTTTTGCAAAAATGCATGAAGGTAGTAATAATAAGGGTATTTAGTAAACATAATTTTGATCAAAATAATGTACAAGCCATCCCGCCACGTCAAGGCAACCCTCTGTGGGACAGTCCTACTCTAATATTGAAAACCTTTCCACTTGTCAAGTGACTTAAATGTGAACAAGGGCAGAGGGACTGAACCCACCAGTTGAAGCTCCGGCCAGACAGGATGGATTTTCTCAACTCAGAAAACAGGGCGGTAACACCCTTATATGCACGGAATGCACTATGAACTACATAGAAAACTAGATCTGAACTGAAAAAGTAAGTTAATGTGTATGCAAAATGTAAATGCATATTAACACATGACCATTACACAGAAAAACAGGCACAAAAAAAAAACAAATATCCAAAAATGAAATAAAAAATCTTTTTGCAAAAATGCATGAAGGTAGTAATAATAAGGGTATTTAGTAAACATAATTTTGATCAAAATAATGTACAAGCCATCCCGCCACGTCAAGGCAACCCTCTGTGGGACAGTCCTACTCTAATATTGAAAACCTTTCCACTTGTCAAGTGACTTAAATGTGAACAAGGGCAGAGGGACTGAACCCACCAGTTGAAGCTCCGGCCAGACAGGATGGATTTTCTCAACTCAGAAAACAGGGCGGTCACACCCTTATATGCACGGAATGCACTATGAACTACATAGAAAACTAGATCTGAACTGAAAAAGGGTCATTAGACCTACCGCTAATTAGGTTTCCAGGAGTCCATCCTGACAGCACCATGGGACGTCCTCCTCTTTGCTGGGACAGGAAACACACAAGAGATTAAAAGTCCCCTCCCCGCCCCCTTTCCCTCAGTGTTGTATCAAGAACCATGACATGTATAATGCACAAAACACTTTAATTATTGAAAATCATATTACAGCATATGACGTATTGAAGAGGGAGGGAGCTACCAGTGCTGTCAGGATGGACTCCTGGAAACCTAATTAGCGGTAGGTCTAATGACCCTTTTCCAGGACGTCCCTCCTGACAGCACCATGGGGAGTACCAAAGAAAGCTCCTTAGGGTGGGATCACCGCCTGCAGAACTTTCCTACCAAAGGCCGTCTGCCGGTTAGAAAGTACATCTATCTTATAATGTTTGCAGAATGTATCAATTCTAGCCCATGTTGCCGCCTTACAAATTTGTTCCAGAGAGGCGCCTGCCCTCTCTGCCCAGGAGGCAGCTAATGGTCTGGTTGAGTGGGCCTTTAGGCCCGCCGGAGGTTCTGACCCTTCAGCTAAATAGGCCTCTGAAATTAAAGAGGTAATCCATCTAGCGATGGAAGGTTTAGACGCCTTTTTCCCTTTACTGATTCCTCCGTAGAGGACAAATAGGTTCGAATCTATACGCCAGTCTTTAGTGGCATCTATGTAGTCTAGTACCACCTTTCTGACATCCAACGAATGGAGCCTCAGCTCCTTTTCGTTGGAAGGGTTATCACAGAAAGAAGGTAAGATAATCTCCTGATTACGGTTACTATCTGAAGCAACCTTGGGTAAGAAAGCAGGATCCAACCTTAACAGAATGCTGTCGTCCCTAACCTGAAAATATGGGTCTCTAGTGGATAGAGCCTGAATTTCACCTATTCTTTTAGCAGTGGTAATTGCTACCAGGAAAGCTGCTTTCCTGGTAAGCAAGGAAATAGGCATTGTGCTGTTATTACGGAATGAATCATTACATAAAGCCCTGAGTACCAGAGTAAGGTCCCATATTGGGAGACACTGTCTAATCGTGGGCCGTAGTCTCTGAATAGCTTTAACAAATCTTATCACCCATGGGTGAGAAGCTAGTGAGTAGTCTAAGAAGGAGCTTAATGCAGCGATCTGAACTTTTAGGGTACTGGGTCTGAGTCCCATGTTGAAGCCTGACTGGAGGAAATCTAAAATCTTAGGAATGTCCGGAGTGCCTGTCACCAAGTCGGACCCGCCACTCACTGTACAGAAGCGTTTCCAGATTCTGAGATAGATAGCCGATGTGACTGGCTTTCTACTGGCCTGGATTGTGGTTATGACCTGGTCAGATAAGCCTTTGGCCTTCAAGGTCACCCTCTCAGGATCCAGGCTGAGAGATGTAATCTCTTCAGGTCCGGATGATGGATCGGACCTTGATGAATTAAGTCCGGATTCAGAGGCAGCTCTAAGGGGTTTTCGATTGACATGTCTGTTAGTAGAGAAAACCAGCTCCTCTTTGGCCAATAAGGGGCGATCATTATTACTGTAGCCCGATCCTCCTTGATCTTCCGTAATACGGCCGGGATGAGCGCTAGAGGTGGGAATGCATATAACAGATGTTCTTCCCATTTCTGGCTTAAGGCATCCAATCCCTCTGGATCGTCCAAGGGGTTCAGGGAGAAAAACCTGGGAATCTTCGCATTTCTTCTGTTTGCAAATAGGTCTATTTGAGGTGTTCCCCACCTCCGACATAGATCTCTGAAGATATCCTGGTTTAGTTCCCACTCCGTAGGACTCACTTTCTTTCTGCTCAGGTAGTTGGCTATTACATTCTGGGAACCTTCCAGGTGGACTGCCGTTAAGGAAAGGACGACCTGCTCTGCCCAGGTGAATATCATCTCTGCCAACTGTTGAAGGGGTCGATGTCTGGGACCTCCTTGGTGATTCAAAAACGAAACTGCTGTGATGTTGTCCGAGTAAATCCTGATATGCTGATTTTTGAGTTCGGATTGGTTCCTTCTTAGGGCTTCCCATACAGCGTAGAGCTCCTTGAAGTTTGAGGATCGATACTGGATTTCTTCTGGCCATCTGCCCTGTAGTATTCTGCCCTTCAGATGAGCTCCCCAACCCCAGGAACTGGCGTCCGTGGTAACTTTTACATAAGGGGAGGTCGACCATCTTACTCCTAACTTTAGATTGTCTGGCTGCATCCACCAAAGGAGAGATTCTTTTACCGTCTTTGACAGATGTAATGTCCTGTCTATCGAGCTGTAGTTCCGATTCCATGACGAAAGAATCTCTTTCTGAAGGGGTCTTGAGTGGAACTGTGCCCATCTGACGCATGGAATGCAAGCCGTCATCTGACCTAGAACCTTCATGGCGGATCTTATAGAGGGCTGGTGCTTCATTAGAACCTTCGTTACATCCTGTATGGACTCTCGCTTCTTCCGAGGTAAGAAAGAGATTCTTCGACTTGAATCCAGTATAACACCCAGGAAGACTTTCTTTTGTTCGGGAACTAGATCTGACTTTTCCCAATTTATTATCCAACCCAGATAATTGAGTATGGAAATGCAGCGATCTCTGTGTTCGACCAGCGCCTCTTCTGTTCGCGCCACTATAAGAAAATCGTCCAAGTATGGAACAATAATAGTACCTCTGCTTCTTAGAAAGGCCACAATCTCCAAGACCAATTTTGAGAATATTCGGGGAGCCGAGGCCAGCCCGAAGGGTAGGCATTGAAACTGAAAGTGGCAGGTCCGGGTCGGTAACTGCACTGCAAACCTGAGAAGACTTTGTGATGAGTGATGAACTGGGACATGGTAGTATGCACTCTTCAGATCGAGAGTGCACATGAACGCGTCCTTGTCTATAAGGTGGGTTGCAGACCTGATTGATTCCATCCGGAATCTCTTGTATGTGACCCAATAGTTTAGGGGTTTCAGATTTATTACAGTACGGGATTCTCCGGACGGTTTTAAGATAGTGAAGAGGGAGGAATAGTGACCCTTGCCTAACTCTGCCCGGGGAACAGGAATTATGACAGAAAGCCTTAGTAGGTCCTGGAGATCTGTCCACATGACCGAGTCTGTGGAGATCACCGTAGGGGGAACATATCTTTCGGGTGGCGGCGCGCAACACTCTATCCGATAACCTTCCGCTATAGTTCTGCGAACCCACTGATTCTGAGTAACCAGTTCCCAGTTTGATGCAAAATAACGGAGTCGTCCGCCAATAAAGTTGGCGTCATTGTCTCCTAGTTCTATGTGAGGAGCCAAAGAACGTATTCTTGTTCTTTCCTCCCTGGGAATGGTAACTCTTATATGATCCTCTGCTTGATCTTCCCTGACCTCTAGAATCGAACTGTCTTCTAGACAGGGAACCTCGCCGAAAGGATTGAGCTCGGCGGGGTTTATCCTCTGGGAAACCCTTCTTAGCGTGTGATACTGATTCTAAGATAGCATCCAGAGCTGGTCCGAAGACCCTAAGCCCTGAAAATGGAATGGAACATAATTTCATCTTAGAGGCGTTATCTCCGGACCATGATTTTAGCCAGACAGCTCTCCTAGCTGCATTAGATAAGGAGCTGTTTCTAGCAGAAAATCTGACCGATTCTGCAGACATATCAGCCAGGAAAGCCGTGGCTGAATTCATAACCGGCAGAGAGGCTAAAATCTCAGCTCTAGGAGTCTTATTGGATAACTGATCCTCCAATTGACTCATCCAATAAACCATGGATCTGGCTACAGAGGTGGCAGCAATATTAGTCCTAATAAGGGCCGCTGAGGTTTCCCAGGCTCTTTTCAGGAGAATATCGGCCTTTCTGTCCATAGGGTCACGTAGGCTAGAGGAGTCCTCAAATGGGATGGCAGTCTTTTTTGTGACTCTAGCTATTGGGGTATCGATTTTCAGAACTTCTTCCCATAATCTAACATCTTCAGGTTCGAACGGTAGTCTTCCCCTGAAGTCACGTGACAAAACTAGACGCCGTTCCGCACTCTTCCATTCCTCCAGGATCATTGTTTTAATGTGATTGCTAACAGGAAAAACTGTCTCTTTCTGAGACGTAAGTCCCCCGAACATCAAATCCTGTCTAGATTGTGTTCTGGGAGTTTCCTCGATCTCCATGGTGTTCCGTACAGATCTAATCAGATTCTTAGTATCCTCAGGTTGAAATAGAAATTTATTTTTTCTATCCTGAGTGTCAGGGGGAAGTTCTCCTTCTTCCTCTGAAATAGCTTCTTCTAAATCTGATCTATTCTCAGAGCTTAAATCTTGTTCTCTTGAATCCGTTTCCCATCTGGGCCGCTTACGACTAGAGCCAGGACTACATGGCCACTGCTGAGTAAGTGTGGATATAGAGGCCTGAACCTCCTCAGAAATCATGCGCCTCATTTCAGAAAGCAATGAAGGCTGTTCATCTCTCATAACCTTAGAGGTACAAGAAGAACAAAGGGTTCTGTCATAGCCATCTGGCAGTTTGCTGTGACACACCGGACACCTGGCTGATTTTGCTAAGGCTTTACCAGCCTTTTTTGTAGTTATGGGAGCGGACGAAGTTCCTTTGTCCTATAGAAAAGACAGGAACTTAATTAGGTCGGATTCCTGGGTGGCTGTCAGGTTATGGCTGGGTTTTTTGCGCCAAGCGCACTTACCCCACCGCCATCTGCCGCGTCTGTATCCATGAGGAACAAGGTAGGCTGCTTGACCAAATTACTGCGTCCTGCCGATAGGGGAAGCGGCGATATGTCACCTGTCTTGGCGTGTCTCTAGATCACACACCGATACTCACGATTAGGTGCTGTAATGGTCTCCACCAGCTCTCGTCGTTCCAGGAAGCGTCTGCTCTCCATGCGGTGAGCGTCTCCCGGATATGACGTCACCGGAAGTGCGACGCTGAACCAGAAGTGAACCGCTCCCCCGGACGCTGGTCACAGCCGAGGTATGGAAAGTATCCACCGCAAAGCACTCGCCAGGCTGCGGGATGCTGTCCTACCAGGAACCGCCTTGCACCCCTCAGTATGAGGTCCTGGACGAGAGCCTCCCACCTGGAGGAACGTCCGCAATTCAGGGCCTGCCGCACCTGGTCTTTGGAGCTGAGGGACTCCCCACTGGAGAGTTTCAGCCCTGGGCTGCTTCACAGGGGGAAGGATCTGGCGTGGCCTCACGATCCCCCTGAACCCGGTAAGTCTCCTGTGTGTCCCTCCATGCAGGGACAGGAAACACACTGAGGGAAAGGGGGCGGGGAGGGGACTTTTAATCTCTTGTGTGTTTCCTGTCCCAGCAAAGAGGAGGACGTCCCATGGTGCTGTCAGGAGGGACGTCCTGGAAAAGTAAGTTAATGTGTATACAAAATGTAAATGCATATTAACACATGACCATTACACAGAAAAACAGGCACAAAAAAAAAAACAAATATCCAAAAATGAAATAAAAAATCTTTTTGCAAAAATGCATGAAGGTAGTAATAATAAGGGTATTTAGTAAACATAATTTTGATCAAAATAATGTACAAGCCATCCCGCCACGTCAAGGCAACCCTCTGTAGGACAGTCCTACTCTAATATTGAAAACCTTTCCACTTGTCAAGTGACTTAAATGTGAACAAGGGCAGAGGGACTGAACCCACCAGTTGAAGCTCCGGCCAGACAGGATGGATTTTCTCAACTCAGAAAACAGGGCGGTCACACCCTTATATGCACGGAATGCACTATGAACTACATAGAAAACTAGATCTGAACTGAAAAAGTAAGTTAATGTGTATGCAAAATGTAAATGCATATTAACACATGACCATTACACAGAAAAACAGGCACAAAAAAAAAAACAAATATCCAAAAATGAAATAAAAAATCTTTTTGCAAAAATGCATGAAGGTAGTAATAATAAGGGTATTTAGTAAACATAATTTTGATCAAAATAATGTACAAGCCATCCCGCCACGTCAAGGCAACCCTCTGTGGGACAGTCCTACTCTAATATTGAAAACCTTTCCACTTGTCAAGTGACTTAAATGTGAACAAGGGCAGAGGGACTGAACCCACCAGTTGAAGCTCCGGCCAGACAGGATGGATTTTCTCAACTCAGAAAACAGGGCGGTCACACCCTTATATGCACGGAATGCACTATGAACTACATAGAAAACTAGATCTGAACTGAAAAAGTAAGTTAATGTGTATGCAAAATGTAAATGCATATTAACACATGACCATTACACAGAAAAACAGGCACAAAAAAAAAAACAAATATCCAAAAATGAAATAAAAAATCTTTTTGCAAAAATGCATGAAGGTAGTAATAATAAGGGTATTTAGTAAACATAATTTTGATCAAAATAATGTACAAGCCATCCCGCCACGTCAAGGCAACCCTCTGTGGGACAGTCCTACTCTAATATTGAAAACCTTTCCACTTGTCAAGTGACTTAAATGTGAACAAGGGCAGAGGGACTGAACCCACCAGTTGAAGCTCCGGCCAGACAGGATGGATTTTCTCAACTCAGAAAACAGGGCGGTCACACCCTTATATGCACGGAATGCACTATGAACTACATAGAAAACTAGATCTGAACTGAAAAAGTAAGTTAATGTGTATGCAAAATGTAAATGCATATTAACACATGACCATTACACAGAAAAACAGGCACAAAAAAAAAAACAAATATCCAAAAATGAAATAAAAAATCTTTTTGCAAAAATGCATGAAGGTAGTAATAATAAGGGTATTTAGTAAACATAATTTTGATCAAAATAATGTACAAGCCATCCCGCCACGTCAAGGCAACCCTCTGTGGGACAGTCCTACTCTAATATTGAAAACCTTTCCACTTGTCAAGTGACTTAAATGTGAACAAGGGCAGAGGGACTGAACCCACCAGTTGAAGCTCCGGCCAGACAGGATGGATTTTCTCAACTCAGAAAACAGGGCGGTCACACCCTTATATGCACGGAATGCACTATGAACTACATAGAAAACTAGATCTGAACTGAAAAAGTAAGTTAATGTGTATGCAAAATGTAAATGCATATTAACACATGACCATTACACAGAAAAACAGGTACAAAAAAAAAACAAATATCCAAAAATGAAATAAAAAATCTTTTTGCAAAAATGCATGAAGGTAGTAATAATAAGGGTATTTAGTAAACATAATTTTGATCAAAATAATGTACAAGCCATCCCGCCACGTCAAGGCAACCCTCTGTGGGGGCCTAACAGGCGCCGGGTACGGGCCAGCTATACTTATCATGTCCATAGCTGGGGCTGCTGAGGAGACCACTGAGGGAGGCTTGGGAGATTTACGGCGTGGGGTGGGCACTTTTGCAGAGGCCTGGATGTGGGAGGCTGAAGGCTCCGAGGGTCTCACAGGTTCCTGACACACTGGGGAGTAGGGGTCGCACCTGGTAACATTTAGGGCGTACCATCCATTGTAACCCCAGTGTCGGGTGTAAGTCACCAAGTCTCCTGGCAACAGGTCCCTCCCCGGGTGTCCTTCTGGGAGGTGAGCCTCCACGTCCCGCCGGTTCACAAAAACTTCTAAATAAAGTCCAGGCTCCTTGATGAAGCCCCAACCACCTTTCAATTTAAAGCTCCGTACTGCACCCTTACGCCGCGGCTCACACAGGGTTCCTTTATCCTTTCTCAACCGGTCCTTATCTGCCCGGTCCTTCTCCAGGTTACGTTGCCGAAGTTTTTGGGATGCTCCCTTTGTCGCTCTGCTTCCCGCTCCCAACGTCTCCACTCTTCCTCCTGACGCCGGTTGTAATTCTCCTCCACCAGCATCTCCATGTCTCCACCATCAAACTGCAGCTTACGATGTCCGGTTTGCGGCAGCTCTCCTGGCGCCCCCCAGTCCTGGCGGTGCTCACCTGCGGAGGAAGCAGCCGGCTCTGGAACAGATGACAGTCGGGGCTCCGGTACAGGCAGGTAGTGCTCTGGTGCCTGCGCGGCCTCCTCCATGAGGACGGGTGTCGCTTCTTCTGTCTCAGCGACGGGGGCAGACAGCGGGATCTGGGGTGCTGCTGGTGCAGCGTTTTTTGCACGAACGGGTGCCTCCACTGCGACAACGTCAACCGGATCACATTGCAAGGACTCCTCTACTAGAACGGGTGCCTCACCTTCCGGTACAGACACTTCAGGTAAGAGGGATTGGCGCCGCTCCAAGTTTAGTTTTACGGCACGCCAGCTGGCTTCCATCCTGGCGACCTCCTCCCGGTGCCGGGCCAGGCCTCTTAGGGTATCCTCCGCTTCTTGTAGCGTAGGAGGGTTTCCAGGCCGGGTGCCCAACGGTGGTTCCGTGGCGATCGGGTCGCTTCCGTGGGGGGAGAGCTCTGACTGCTCCATCCCTTCACACTTCTGCTCGTGTCCATTAGCCATCTCTGCCAAGTCACATGTGTCATTAGCATCTGGAGAGGGCCCCTCTTTTGTAGTGAGGCGGGACCTTCGTGTTAGTTTCCGCACACTGAGGAGGATGAGGAGGCGGAACTCAAGAGCTGTGGGGCACGATCTTACATTGCAGTACCATTTAGAGTGGTCGGCCATCGTTTTCGCGCCACTGAGTGAGTGTACACCCACGAAGAGCACGCCCTTCTTCTTCACCAGTGCCTCGTCGTGACGCAGATATGGCGGAAAAATGGCAAATACATTCTCTGATGATTTTAGCAATTCTCAAGCACAAAACCAGTTCAATTCAGGCACACAAGACTTGCTTATAGCGAGCTACAGAATCCTGTTCGTGACGCCCAAGTTGAGTCGCACAGAGCCAGAGGTTTTGGAGGTACTCGGCACCGAGCCCGTCGACTTCTATGGGGTATGTCACGGCTTTACCCGGCAATTGAATCAGAGTCTATTTTACTATGTAGAAGTGTATAAACTATAAATATATGTATATATATATGTCACAATGACATGTATATATATATATATGTATTCTATGTGTGTATATTTTGTGTTTACAACGAAAGAAAGTGTTTTTTTAGTTGCGATATTTTGTTCCCATAGACCTACATGGGACTTCCGGTATAGGAATCGGATATCGATGATATTTAGTGATATCGGCGATACCATTCCGATCCGATATTTTTAGATATCGAGCAGTATCGCTCAACACTAGTCATTACCTAAGTTGCCTTCCTCCTCCGAATTGGTGCCTTTGTTCCTCCAGCACGTGGTTCGGTTACACGGCATTCCTGAGAACATTGTGTCTGACAGAGGAGTCCAGTTTGTTTCCAGATTTTGGAGGACTATTTGTTCTAAACTTGGTGTTCAATTGTCTTTCTCCTCTGCTTTTCATCCTCAGACCAATGGACAAACTGAGAGAACAAACCAGACATTGGAGAATCTGAGATGCTTTGTGACTGCTAATCAAGATGACTGGGTCTCTTTTTTGCCTTTGGCTGAGATTGCTCTTAATAATATGGCAAGCTCTGCCACTTTGATGTCTCCATTTTTCTGCAATTTTGGGTTTCACCCTCGATTTTCTTCGGGACAGACGGAGGATTCTGTCTGTCCGGGTGTTGACTCTGTTGTGGAGCGTATGCAGCAGATTTGGGACCAGGTAGTGGAGAGGTTGTCCCTCTCTCAGGAGAAGGCCCAGTGGTTTGCCAACCGGCATAGGACTGATGGTCCTCGGTTTGAAGTGGGGGACTTGGTCTGGTTGTCCTCAAGAAATATCCCTATGAGAGTTGCATCTCCTAAGTTTAAGCCTAGGTTCATTGGACCTTATAAGATCATGGAGATTCTTAATCCTGTTTCCTTTCGTTTACTTCTTCCAGGGACATTTAAGATCCATAATGTGTTCCACAAGTCCTTATTGAAGAGGTTTGTCGAGCCAGTGGTTTCTATGGCTGTGCCTCCTGACCCTGTTTTGGTTGAGGGCAATCTGAAGTATGTGGTTGAGAAAATATTGGATTCTCGTTTTTCTAGACAGAAACTCCAGTATTTGGTTAAGTGGAGAGGTTATGGTCAGGTGGACAATTCTTGGGTGTTTGCTTCAGACATCCATGCTAGGAGACTGATCCGTGCATATCACTGAGCTCATCCTGACTGACCTGGTTGCACAAATGAGGGTTCGGTGACCCCTCCTCAAGGGGGGGGTACTGTTGTGAATGTTTTGGAAACGAATTCTGAGCAGAAGCTCCCTCTGGTGGTTACAAACATTACTGAACCATTCTATGAGGATTGGCAATCAGGAGTCACAGACTGGCTTGATATAAGGGAGGTTCCCTCCCATCATGGTTGCCGGTGATCAATTGTTCTTGTCTCAACTGTGGTTCCTGGTTCACTTGGAAGCTTGCTGAGTCTTGCCTCTTCTTCTGCTTTCAGATAAGATATTTTCTGTTTTTGTTTTTTGTGCTTACCATTTACATATTTCTCTGCATTTCTGTGAGGTTAGCCAAGTCCCCCCGGGGGGTTTGGGCTCCTCTCAGTTCCGCTGGAGCCACTGTTATTTGTTCATTTGCCTTTTCCAGTTTTTTCAGTGGCTGCGGCTTAGTTTTGTTACACCAGAGAACTGATTTAGGTGGTAGAGGTCGTGTGATCTCAGGTGTTTTTGCAATCAGTAGCGTTGGCATTTTTTAGGTTTTTTTTGGATTGCAGTGAGTATCCTTTCTATCCTTTTCTGTCTAGGCAGATTGGGCCCCAGCGTTTGCTCATACTATTTTCTGTCTGTGTCTGTATTTCCTCTTGTCTAACCGCCATTACATGTTTGGGGGCTTCCTATGTTCTTTGGGGATCTGCTCCGGGGCAGATAGCTTTCCTCTTTCTATCTTTAGGTGTAGTTAATCTCTCAGGCTGTGAAGAGGCGTCTAGGACAAACGTAGGAACGCTCCACGGCTGCCTTTAGTTGTGGTGGTTAGTCAGGGTACTGCAATCCAATAGATTCCAACCTCTCTGGTGTATTGCCATTTTTGCCTGCTCTCCTCAGCTACCAAAACATAACAGGCTAGGCAACACTTCCCCACCACCACTGTCCCCTGTGGACTTTGCATCCACCACATTAACCCATTGCTCAGTGATGACATGTAACAGCCCTGGCCATGCCCCTGGCCCATGCATCTGTTGTGAGGTGCAACTTTCCACTCACTGATTGTTTGAGTTTATGGAAAATGGGGTCTTTCACATGCAGGTGGAGGGCAGGGATGGCTTTTCTAGAAAAGAAGTGCTGACTGGGTAGATCATAGTGTGGGACAGCCTATGCCATCTCTCGGAACGGTGCGCTTTCAACCAAACGGAAGGGTATCATCTCTAATGAGATCATTTTTGCAATGTAGGCGTTCAAAACCAGTGAGGTTTTATAGTCCGTCCACGCTTGCAAGTGCATGGTGTTTAAATGTCTAAGCATGCAACTGGTATTCAATTTTCGGAGATTTTGCCCCTGGCTAAAGGTCCTTTCGCACTTCTTACAGATAACCTTTGCCTCATCAATAGGATTTTGGTCAAAAAAGTGCCACACTGCACTCTTCCTACTATGGGATAAATTTTCAGGTCTTGCACGCTATGCTAATTTGACCGTCTGGCCAAGCTGTCCTGCAACTCTTTTTGCTTTTTTAACACGTTTTTGAACTGCTACTGGCCTGCCAGATAACCGCAGCTGCGATGTCGATATCTGCCGTGGATCCTCCCCCTCTTCTGAGCTATTACCTGCGGCACCCTCTTCCCCCAATGGATGCCAATACAGGCCAACAACTGGGTCATCCATCACCTCCTCTTCAATTTCATCTGCACCTTCCTTTGTGTCACCGTGTAAGGTGTTAGAGTATGAGGGAAGGGGCACCTGAGTTTCATCAGGGTCAGATTCTGGCTCAGTAGACTGCAAGGGCAATGTAGGGCTCTCGGTGAATGTACCAGCAGAATCAGATAGCAGTGGCTGTGCATCAGTGCAGTCCATGTCATATTCATCTTGGACTGGGGAGTTCAGGATTTGACTTGATAACACAGGCATGGTATGTGAAAAGAGCTGCATTGAGTAATCTGAAGTGTGGCCTGCCACATTCTTCACTTTTGGCGGGGGTGAAGGACACAAGGAAACGTGTTGTTCCTGACCAGGAGCCTGCACTGACGATTCTGTGTTTGCATTTTTTGAAACTTCAAAAGAGGAGGCGATAGAGCTGTAGGCTGTTTCGGCAATTTAAGCCAAAACCTGTTCCTGATGCTCCGGCTTTAAAAGCGGTTTACCTACTCCCAGAAAAGGGAGCCTTCCAGGCCTTCTGGAGCCAGATGATGATGCAGGCTCAACACCTCCTGCCTTAGGTGCTATTGGGCTTTTGGCACTACCAGCAGATGCACCACCACCATCATTCCCAGCTGATCCCCCCCGCCCACGTCCGCGGCCTTTTCCACCATACTTCCTCATGTTTGGGAAAATGTACCAAAAATACCAGCAGATATATGGTACTGTATGAGGAACGTACAGCTGTATATGGCATAGGGGAAAATTTAAATCTCCGTATATATTTTCGGAGTCACACACAGACGCTCACTCAGTATGGATTTGACTATAATACAAAGAGCAGATATACGGTACTGTCTCCGAAGCATACAGCTGTATACGGTGTAAGGGAAAATTGCAATCTCTGTATATATTTCCGGAGTCACACACAGACGCTCATCCAGTATGGATTTGACCGTAATACAAAGAGCAGATATACGGTACTGTCTCAGAAGCGTACAGCTGTATACTGTGTAGTGGAAATTTGCAATCTCCGTATATATTTCCGGAGTCACACACAGATAGTCAGCATGTATTTGTCCGTGATACCAGCCGGTACACGGTAATGTGTGAGTAGCGTACAGCTCTATACGGTATGGGAAAAAATGAACGGTCGGTAAATGTGCAGTAAAAAAGAATCAAAGTATTAGTGCTGTGTAAAAAGCAGCCTGCACAGCATTGTACACACAGCAATACAGCTATCAGGCAGCCTAATAACCAGCGCTGCTGCACACAAGAAAATCCTCCCCTGTCACTGCACACTAACTGTACAGCACAATTGCTATCAGCACAAGCACAGAACTTCTCTTTCCAGCCCTAACTCTCTCCTTACTGATAAACAGCGTCAGCAACCTCGCCCTACTGTTAAGATCGGCAGAAGTAAAATGGCGGTCGGCGGTCAGTGCTTTTATAGACACTATGATGCCCCCCAAAGCAAGCCAATCACTGCAATGCCCTTCTCTAATATGGAAGTGGGCGCTGCCCATGTCATCTCGTTGCCCACAGTGTACGTCCTTGCTCATTGGCTGAAAAAAGGTGCCTGCAAGCATTATGGGAAAACCGACTTTGGCGCTCGGGTCAATGACCGCATGGCCGACAGCACGCTATGGTCGAGTTTCGGCCAACTAAACCCGACTTTAGTGAAAGTCGGCGACTTTTGAATCTGACTGACCTATTTTGCTCAACTCTACTGAGGAGTACTGTATTGAGTTTTGGTTTTGGGCTACAAACTCAGTGGAATAACCCTGCCCTTGCCATCAGTTTTATACTGGATTTTCTGACCAAATCAAGAATGTATTCGTTCAATTCTTTTTTCCTGGAACATTGATTATTAGAACAAATATATGTTTTGTTCCGTACACTTGTCAAACACATTAACCAGTAGGCTAACTGGAATACATCTGAATCGGAATCACTCTGCGCTCCATGTATGAGCTGGAAGGCCTCCCCATTAGCTTTTTTCCCCTTAAGTTGTGTATTTATGTATGTACTGTAGTGTCAGTGTGTTAGTATACTCAACTTTCATATTCTTCTCCGATAACCAACATTCTTGTCTTTTTCTCAGTCACAAGATGGCACTTTAGACTATCCAGATCACTCTGTATTTTATATATGATATATATGAGCTGGAAGTCTGTTTTACAATTTAAGTCTATGTAGCCTTGTTCTCACTCTTTATAAACAGACTTACATTGCAAAAGCCACTTTGTGGAATGGTTATGTAACTCAAAAGAGGATTGGAACAGCACTGGATACTGGAGAAACAGTAATATTAATACACTGATATTAGAGTACATACACATATAGTGTAGTTTAACCCCTTTCTTCCATCTGACATACTATTCCGTCCATGTGACCTGGGACTTAATCC
The DNA here is from genome assembly GCA_033576555.1 of Oophaga sylvatica. Taxonomy (NCBI): domain Eukaryota; kingdom Metazoa; phylum Chordata; class Amphibia; order Anura; family Dendrobatidae; genus Oophaga; species Oophaga sylvatica. Next base: position 173,449,344 of record JARQOD010000007.1, on the reverse strand, counting down.
TTAGGGACTGAATAGTACGTCATGAGTGATCGGCCGCGCTCCCCCCGATCGCAGCCGGGTTTCAGCTGATTTTCACAGCTGACACCTGGCACTAAGTGTGAGGAGCAGTCACAGACTGCTCCCAGACCTTTATCCCCTGACACACTGCGATCAAACATGATCGCAGTATTCCGGCTGCTGCAGAGGGGCTGATAGCCCCTCTGCTTTGGATTGGAGACCCGGTCCCGATCGCTGCCATGGAGACCCGATGTTGTCACAGCAACATCCGGGTCTCCAGGCCTGAGGGACTTCCTGTCATGCACAGTGATGACCAGGAAGTCTCTCAGGTCAGTGTTATAGAAGCTGCAGCGCTGACAGCTTCTATAGCATGCAGATATGCATGCTCTAGAAGTGATCAGCCTACACAAAATGAGTGTCCCATAGTGGGACAATGTGTAAAACTAAGAATTAAATAAAAATTTTAAATTGTAAAAATATTTAAAAAAAATCATAAAAAATAATAATAAAATCAATATTTATTTTATCAATAAATAAATATTTTAATTAAAAAAAATCTAAAAAATAAAAGTACACACATTTGGTATCCCTGCATTCGTAATGACCCGCCCTATAAAACTGTCCCACTATTTAACCCCTTTAGTGAACACCATAAAAGAAAACAAAAACAAAACAAAAAACTATGCTTTATCTTCATACCGCCGAGCAAAAAGTGGAATAACTCGCGATGCGATGAAAAAAACGGATATAAGAAAGCATGATACCGCTGAAAATGTCATTTTGTCCCACAAAAAATTTGCCACCATACAGCACCATCAGCGAAAAATAAAAAAGTTATAGCTGTCAGAATGAAGCGATGCAAAAACAATTATTTTTTCTATAAAATAGTTTTTATTCTATAAAAGCGCCAAAACATAAAAAAATGATATAAATGAGGTATTGCTGTAATCGCACTGACCCAAGTAATAAACTGCCGTATCAATTTTACCACACGTGGAACGGTTATAAACGCCCCCCCAAAAGAAATTCATGAATTGCTGGTTTGTGTTCATTCTGCCTCCCAAAAATCGGAATAAAAAGCGATCAAAAAATGTCATGTGCCTAAAAATGGTACCAATAAAACCGTCAACTCGTTTCGCAAAAAATAAGACCTCACATGCCTCTGTGGGCCAAAATATGGAAAAATTATAGCTCTCAAAATATGGTGATACAAATACTATTTTTTGCAATAAAAGGCATCTTTTAGTGTGTGACTGCTGCCAAACATAAAAACCCGCTATAAATAGTAAATCAAACCCCCTTTATCACCCCCTTAGTAAGGGAAAAATAAAAAAATAAAAAAACTATTTCCATTTTCCCATTAGGGTTAAGGTTGGGGCTAAAGTTAGGATTAGGGTTGGGGCTAGAGTTGGGGTTAGAGTTTGGATTATGGTTAGGGTTGGGATTAGGGTTAGGGTTGGGATTAGGATTAGGGTTGTGATTAAGGTTAAGGGTGTGTTTGGTTTGTGGTTAAGGTTGGGATTAGGATTACATGTTTGTTAGGGTTATGGTTAGGGTTGGTAATAGGGTTAGGAGTGTGTTGGGGTTAGGGTGTGAGTTACAATTGGGGGATTTCCACTGTTTAGGCACATCAGGGGCTCTCCAAACGCGACATGGCGTTCAATCTCAATGCCAGCCAATTTTGGTTTGAAAATGTCAAATGGCGCTCCTTCCCTTTCGAGCTCTGCCATGCACCCAAACAGTGGTTCTCCCCACATATGGGGTATCAGCGTACTCAGGACAGATTAGACAACTCTTGGGGTCCTATTTTTCCTCTTACCCTTGGGAAAATAAAAAATTAGTGACTAAAAAACCCTTATTTGTGGAAAAAATATGTTTTTTTTCACGTCTCTACATTATAAACTTGTGTGAAGCACTTGGGGGTTCAAAGTGCTCACCACACATCTAGCTAAGTTTCTTAGGGGATCTAGTTTCCAAAATGATGTCACTTGTGGGGGATTTCCACTGTTTAGGCACATCAGAGGCTCTCCAAACACGACATGGCGTCCGATCTCTATTCCAGCCAATTTTGGTTTGAAAAAGTCAAACGGCGCTCCTTCCCTTCTGAGCCCTGCCATGCGACCAAACAGTGGTTTTCCCCCATATATGAGGTATCGGCGTACTCAGGAGAAATTGCACAACAAATATATCTGTCAATTTTCTCCTTTTACCCTTTTGAAAATAAAGAAATTGTTTGTAAAAGATCATTGTTGTGACTTAAAAGTTAAATGTTCATTTTTTTCTTCCACATTCCAAAACTTCCTGTGAATCACCTGAAGGGTTACTAAACTTCTTGAATGTGGTTTTGAGTACCTTGAGGGGTGCAGTTTTTAGAATGGTGTCACTTTTGGGTATTTTATGCCATATAGACCCCTTAAAGTGACTTCAAATGTAAGGTGGTCCCTAAAAAAAATGGTTTTGTAAATTTTGTTGTAAAAATGAGAACTCGCTGGTCAACTTTTAACCTTTATAACTTCCTAACCAAAAAAAATTTTGTTTCCAAAATTGTGCTGATGTATAGAAGACATGTGGGAAATGTTATTTAGTAACTATTTTATGTGACATATTTCTCTGTTTTAAGGTCATGAAAATTCAAAGTTTGAAAATTGCGAAATGTTCAAAATTTTTGCCATATTTCCATTTATTTAATAATTAATCGCATGTTATATCGAAGAATTTTTACCACTATCATGAAGTACAACATGTTTCGAGAAAACACTGTCAGAATTGCCAAGATCCGGTGAAGCGTTCCAGAGTTATAGCCTCATAAAAGGACAGTGGTCAGAATTGTAAAAATTGGCCCGGTCGTTAACATGTAAACCACCCTTGGGGTTTAAGGGGTCAATTATTTAAAAATAATACAATGTGATTTTCTGTTTTTATTTTTAGATTCTGTCTTTCATAGTTGAAGTGTACCTATGATAAAAATGACAGGCCTCTCCATTCTTTGTAGAAATCAGCAGTGCATCGAATACTTATTTTCCCCACTGCATGTTCAGGATTAGAGAAAAAAAATAATGGGTGGGCTTCTTTAATAACATATTATCAAAGGTATCTTGACAACAATTTCAAGCTTTATTTCAGAATAAAGGATGCATTGTACTTTGAAACAAAGGGATTACTAAAGGCTTGAAAGCACAAAGACGCTTTCTGAGATTCAGACTAAAGAAGATATGTATCACAATATAAATAAATTGCAGATTTATTTATAAAATGTAAGCAATATATGAAAGTACAAAAGCTCATATTAAATATAGTCAGCCACATATAGACTAATAACATGAAGTACAGATGTAATGCGACAATGAAAATTCTATATTACAAATTTTTCTGGCTTGGGAATGTCATTGTGAAAAGTCAATATTTGCAAAGGGGCTAGCAAATATTGTGTTGTGTGGATGTTAGGCTGCTAATGTTTAGAGAAGTGTTTAATTGAAGTGATAAGTTATGGAAATTACAGAATATGATCAAGGTCTTTGTATTTCCCATAGAGACAGTGATTCTCCTTTGTTATAATTTTGCCTACATATCTTACAGTAATGTATTATTAGTACAATTACTCGGCTGATGTGAGAGTAAACATTTGTGCTGAACCGTGTCTTTGTCAGTCTTACTCGATTTACTGTTGGCTGACACAAATCTCTGTTATGAACTGTGTAAATTGTCTTCACTTCACGAGCAATTACTTTGCTGTGAGGTTTAAAGGGTTTCAAAATTATTTTAAGAAAATTGCAACAAGAAGGAAATTTTATGAAACAAAAAAGTGAGGTATATTTTCCTATTTAATAACCCTGGCACCCACACCATCTGTCCATTAGTCCCTGAAGGTCCCTGCATCCATAAAAAAGGACATGTTATCCATAGGCATCCGATTGCTGCAGCCAATTATTGTCATCGCTAAGGCTAGTGGTTGGCTGCAGTATGTGCATGCACATAAATTGCATATCATTGCTGTAGGAAGTAACAGACGCTTCTTAAAACAATGGAAAAATTATTTTTTAATGGGAGAAGATATTGTAACGTGCTTTACTCAGAGAACTACAGATTGTGTAATAATAGTCTAAAGTCTATTCATAGTTTCCAGGTTGCTATAAGCAGAAGTCTAACATTTGGGTGGTTGTATTCATTCAAATAAACATTTCCAAATCACTTTTTTAATTTATTTATTCCAAATGCTACTCTAATCTGTCCGATCTGATGTCAGGAAGGTGGAGACACTAGTAGTAGGTAATCCTGATGCCGAGACAACCCTTAAATGCTCAGAGAATATTATGCACTGCTTATATTCTTGAATTGGACCCATGCAAGATCCTCTAGTAGTTGTCTATGCATCTTTACTGCCCAGTGGGCACTACTGTCCCTCCACTCCCAATGTCAGATTGGGCAAAAGATTTTTTGCAAAAAGATGTACTGATCTGCCCTGTTGATGGCAGAGCAAAATACTGCAGTACTCAAGCGCTAGACCTCTCTGACCTTTCCCGGCACCTTCACACTGCAGTACTTTGCTCTGCCCTCAACAGGGCAGTTCCGTATGCCTGCGCAGGAGCCGCAACATAAAGCAAGGAGGATGACAACATCGCCTGAAAATGAGAGATGCCAGACCCAGACCTGCGACGCCCATCGGACCGGACTGCCCAGGGTGAGTATAATATAACTTGTTTTTCTTCTCTTTCAGGTTAGATCAGGGGCTTATCTACAGCATTACAGAATGCTGTAGATAAGCCCTGAAAGGCAGTGGCCACAGGTTACTGCAGAAAAACAAGCTGAAAGGTTCCCTTTAACCCCTTTCTGACATTGGACATACTATCCTGTCCATGGTACCTGGCCCTGTATGACCATGGACAGGATAGTACGTCACATGCGATCGGACGCGCTTCCGGGGGGAGCGCAGCCGATGGTGGATGGGTGTCAGCTGATTCTCACAGCTGACACCCGGCACTATGTGCCAGGAATGGTCACGGACCGCTCCCGGCACATTATCCCCAGCACATTGCGATCAAACATGATCGCAGTGTTCCTGCGGTGTAGGGAAGCATCGTGCATGGAGAGTGCTCCCTGCGTGCTTCCCTGAGACCCTCAGAACAGTGCGATGTGATTGCGCTGTTCCGAGGGCATCCTCCCTCCAGGACCCCGGATCCAAGATGGCCGCCGGGGTCCTTCCGGGTCCTGCAGGGAGGCAGCTTCCTCAGTGCCTGCTAAGAGCAGGTGCTGAGAATGCCTCCAGCACTGCATGTCAGATCACTGGTCTGACAGAGTGCTGTGCAAACTGTCAGAGCAGCGATCTGACATTATACAGTGATGTCCCACCCTGGGACAATGTAAAAAAAAAAAAAATAAACATGTGTAAAAATAATTTTAAAAAATCCCTAAATAAAGAAAAAAAATATTCCCCAATAAATTCAATTCTTTATATAAATAAAAAAAGAAAAACGATAAAACTACACATATGTACTATCGCCGCATCCGTAATGACCCGCTCTATAAAACTGTCCCACTAGTTAACCCCTTTAGTGAACTTCTTAAAAAGAAAAGAAAAGAAAGTAGAAAATAATGCTTTATCATACCGCCGAACAAAAAGTGGAATAACACGCGATCAAAAAGACGGAAATAAATAAACATGGTACCGCAGAAAACGTCATCTTGTCCCGCAAAAAATAAATAACCACACAGCATCATCAGCGAAAAAATTAAAAAGTTATAGCTCGCAGAATAAAGCGATGCAAAAATAATTATTTTTTATATAAAATTGTTTTTATTGTGTAAAACGCCAAAACATAAAAAAAATAAATGAGGTATCGCTGTAATCATACTGACCCGAATAATAAAACTACTTTATCAATTTTACCACACGCGGAACGGTATAAATGCCCCACCAAAGAAAAATTATAGCTCTCAAAATGTGGTGATTCAAAAACTATTTTTTGCATTAAAAAGCGTTTTTAGCATGTGACAGCTGCCAAACATAGAAACCCGCTGTAAATAGTTAATCAAACCCCCCTTTATCACCCTCTTAGTTAGGGAAAAATACTAAAATAAAAAAAATGTATTTATTTCCATTTTCCCATTAGAGTTAGAGTTAGGGTTGGGGCTAATGTTAGTATTAGGGTTGCTAAAGTTAGAATTAGGGTTAGGGTTGGGATTAGGGTTAGGGTGTGTTAGGATTAGGTTTGTGGTTTGGGTTATGGTTAGGGTTGGGACTAGGGTTAGGGGTGTGTTGGAGTTAGGTTAGGAGTTAGAATTGGAGGGTTTCCACTACTTAGGCACATCAGGGGCTCTCTAAATGTGACATGGCATCTGATATCAATTCCAGCCAATTCTGTGTTGAAAAAGTCAAACGGTGCTCCTTCCCTTCTGAGTTCTGCCATACACCCAAACAGTAGTTTACCCCCATATATTGGGTATCAGTGTACTCAGAACAAATTGAACAATAACTCTTGGGGTCCAATTTCTTATGTTACCCTTTAGAAAATACCAAATTAGGGGCAAAAATAAAATTTTTGTGGAAAAAAATTATGATTTTTTATTTTTATGGCTCTACGTTATAAACTTCTGTGAAGCACTTGGGGGTTCAAAGTTCTCCCCACAGATCTAGATAAGTTCCTTGGGTGGTCTAGTTTCCAAAATGGGGTCACTTGTGGGGGGTTTCCACTGTTTAGGCACATCAGGGGCACCCTGATCATTTTTGTGACTAAAAAGATAAATGTTCATTTTTTCCTTCCACGTTGCTTCAGCTCCTGTGAAGTACCTTAAGGGTTAATAAACTTCTTGAATGTGGTTTTGAGTACCTTGAGTGGTACAGTTTTAAGAATGGAGTCACTTTTGGGTATTTCTGCCATATAGACCCCTCAAAGTGACTTCAAATGGGAGGTGGTCCCTAAAAAAAATGGCTTTGTAAAGTTTGTTGTAAAAATGAGAAATCGCTGGTCAATTTTAACCCTTATAACTTCCTAACCATATAAAAATTTGGTTCCAAAATTGTGCTGATGTAAAGTAGACATGTGGGAAATGTTATTTATTAACTACCTTGTGTGACATATTTCTTTGTTTTAAGGGAATAAAAATTCAAAGTTTGAAAATTGCAAAATTTTCTATATTTTCAATATTTTCGACATTTTTCCGTTTTTTTCAAAATAAAATGTGTTATATCGAATCAATTTTCCTACTTATGTGAAGTTCAATAGGTCACGAGAAAGCAAACCCAGAATCACGAACATCCGTTGAAGCATTCCAGAGTTATAACCTCATAAAGAGACAGTGGTCAGAATTGTAAAAATTGGCCCGGTCATTAATGTGCAAACCACCCTCGGGGGTAAAAGGTTAAAGGAGTATATGACATAATAAATGATTATGTCACTAAAGAGGACCTGCCTGTAGGATATTCAACACTTAACTAAAGGCATGTTGGCAAGTGCAGGTCCTTTAATACGAATTACATTCATACTGTTAGGCATCGGGCGACGGCAGGATTTGAACCTGGATCTGAGGCATCAGTGGTCCCCCACCTAGATCTCAGCCGGGGTAGATGCTGTTTAGTTTCACCGTCGATCCCAACGCCTAGCCAGTGCAAGAGAGTACAAGCTGTCTCCAGGGTCTTTGTTAATAGTAGCCTTAAGCATAGGTTACAGAAGGAGACAGGGCTGTTATAGCCTAAGTCCGGAAATGCCTGCACTGAGCATGTCTGTGTGTAATGTATGTAGTACAGTTCATATAGCGTCTTGTGCTTGGGTGCGATGAAAATACATGAGACACAGGTTTGATATAGAAGGTCTTGTATTACTTCATACAAGTGGCAAAAATAGTCACACAGTTTGCAGATACAGAAGCAGGAGACACAGCAGGCCAGAGTAACTTAAGCTCAGCAATCACTCTCCACAACAGGTTCAGGATCTTCTTCTCTGTTACCGTAAGTCCATGCAAACGTGGATCTTTCAAAGAGCAGGTTCCAGAGTCCACAAGTGTTCAGAGTTCCTCAGTAGGAATAGCTGGAGTACATAGTCCAAGGCTTCCAGGAGTCAGGTCACAGGTTCACTGCAGGCTAGATTCAGAAGCACTGATTGCTCAGCTGTGGCTGCTTAAGAAGCAAGAGGGAGAGAATCAGGGCGGGAACATGAAAGCTGAAAACTCCATATTGACTGAGGGCAAGATAGCTGCAGCAAGACAGAAAGCAAAATGGCTGACGGAAAAACTGAGTTTCAAGAACATATACAAAGAACCTTACATTACTCCCCCCTTAGGGACAACCTCCGGATGGCCTCAGACCAGGCTTGTCTGGGTACCTCTGATGAAACTGGCGGAGCAAACGAGGAGCATTAACATTATTAACTGGTTCCCATGAGTTGTCCTCCACTGGGTAGCCTTGCCATTTAATCAAATATTGTAACTGATTTCTATATAACCTGGAATCCAGAATCCTTTCCACCACAAATTCTTCCTGACCATTGACTAGCACTGGGTCAGGGCAAGGAGAAGAATGTCCAGGAAACGTATTGGGTGTTGCAGCCTTTAGTAGGGATACATGAAAGACAGGGTGGATTCTCATAGTTCTGGGCAGTTGAAGACGACAAGCAACGGCACTTATAATCTTACTGATTTTATAGGGTCCAATGTACTTATGTCCCAACTTAGATGATGTAATCCTTAACTTAAGATTTCTGGTTGACAGCCAGACCAGGTCTCCTACCTTGAAAGCTGGTGCAGGTTTACGAAATTTATCTGCTGCTTTCTTGTACCTTTCCTGAGCCGATTCCAGATTCTCTTTTAGAAGATCCATATTCTTCTGTAAAGACGTGATTCTTTCCGCCATGCTGGTAAAGGCGTTTCTATGGGAAATCATGGTAGAATGTTAGGATGATAACCTAGATTAGAGTAAAAAGGAGACTGTTTAGTGGAGGCACTCTGAGAGTTGTTATACGAGAACTCAGCTAATGGAAGTAGATCCACCCAATCATCCTGTAGGTGGCAGATAAAGCAGCGGAGATACTGCTCCAGGGTTTGATTGGTTCGTTCGGTCTGTCCATTAGTCTGGGGATGAAAAGCAGAAGAAAGGTTTACTTTAATGTCCAATGCTGCACAGAAATTTTGCCAAAATCTAGAAGTGAATTGCACCTCTCGATCCGAAATAACCTCATCCGGTACTCCATGTAAGCGAAACACATCTTTAATCATCAAATCTGATGTCTGTTTTGCAGTGGGTAAGCCGACACAAGGGATAAAATGAGCTGCTTTTGTTAGACGGTCAACCACCACTAGAATGGTGTTCTTCCCTTGAGAGGTTGGTAATTCCACAATGAAGTCCATAGAAATGGATCCCCACGGGCGGGACGGGGTGGGAAGAGGTTGCAACAGACCAGTTGGTGAGGAGCGAGGTGTTTTGCATCTTGCACAGACTTCACATGAAGTGACATAGTTTAAAACATCCTTCCTGCAAGTGGGCCACCAAAAGAAACGAGAAAGAAATTCCTGTGTTTTTAGAATTCCTCTATGCCCAGCTATCTTGGAATCGTGAATAAGTTGCAATACTCTCAATCTGACTGTTTCAGGAATATACAGACGTTGTCCCAGAATCCACACACCATTCTTAAAGACAAGACTTACGTCCCTTGGGGGTTGTGCCAACAAGGAATCCGCATGGTATGCTTCCTTGATGTCCTTAAGTAGGTCTTGATTATGAATCACTCCCAGGAATCTAGAGTCAGGAAGAATAGTCTTAGGAGGAGCAAGTGGACGGGTCTCTGCTGAATGAATCCTAGAGAGTGCATCAGCCTTTCCATTGCGTGATCCTGGTCTATAAGAAATAACAAAATTAAATTGGTTTAAGAAAAGATTCCAGCGAGCCTGGCGAGGAGTCAGGCATTTAGCCGACCTGATAAATTCAAGGTTGCGATGGTCTGTCAGGATGACTATTTGTTGTGCAGCTCCCTGAAGAAGGTGTCTCCATTCTTTGAAGGCGGCAATAATGGCCAACAACTCTCTATTGCCCACATCGTAGTTCCTCTCAGCCGAAGACAACTGCTGGGAAAAGAAGGCACAGGGATGCAAGACATTCTTCTCACCTGTTCTTTGAGAGAGTATAGCTCCAACGGCACAATCTGAAGCATCCACCTCTATTATGAAGGCAAGTTCGGGGTTGGGATGTACCAAGATAGGTGCAGTGGTAAATTTATCTTTCAGATGGGAAAATGCTTCCTGGGCTTGGGGAGTCCAGGAGAACCTAGACTCTTTCCGGGTAAGTTGGGTGATAGGTGACACTACCTCAGAGAAATTCCTAATGAAACGTCTATAGAAGTTGGCAAACCCGATGAAGCGCTGCACCTCCTTCACATTTCTAGGACTTGGCCAATCCTTGATGGCTTGGGTCTTGCTTCCATCCATACTAATTCCTTGTGTAGACAGTACATACCCCAGAAATTGAATTTCGGTCCTATGGAATTCACACTTTTCAAGTTTGATGTAAAGATGGTTTTGTCTTAGACGTTCCAAGACCATTCTCACATGTCCATGATGTTCCTCTGTGGAATTAGAAAAAATTAGAATATCATCCAAATAAATCACCACGAATGTATCTAGGAGATCCTGAAGATGTCATTCACCAAGTGTTGGAAAGTGGCTGGGGCGGTACTCAGACCAAAAGGCATAACTAGATATTCAAAGTGTCCATAGCGTGACCTGAATGCAGTCTTCCACTCATCCCCAGGTCTAATACGGACCAAGTTATAGGCCCCACGGAGATCCAATTTAGAGAATATTTTGGCATGCCGCACTCTCTCCAATAACTCAGGGATTAAAGGCAATGGATAACGATTTCTAATAGTAACCTTATTGAGTTCCCTATAGTCTACGCAGGGTCTCAGAGATCCATCTTTCTTCTTCACAAAGAAGATGGGTGCACCTGCAGGAGATGAAGAGGGGCGTATGAAGCCCTTGGCTAGATTTTCGTCTATGTAATCCTTTAAAGCCTTTAGCTCAGGCCCCGCCAGGGGGTAGATCTTACCAAAAGGTATCTCTGCTCCAGGCAATAATTCAATTGGACAATCATATGGACGGTGAGGGGGAAGCTGGTCAGCGTTCTTCTTGTCACATAGATCCACATAGTCCTGGTATACAGCTGGTAGTTCAGGGACTGACATGGTTCCTTTAGGAACAGAGCAAGCTGAAACTTCTGGACTCATCTGTTTCTCTGGAAAGTGTAATTCCTTGGTCTCCCAGTTAATGGTAGGGTTCTGAGCCTGCAGCCATGGTAGCCCTAGAATAATGGGAAAGTGGGGAGAAGAGATAAGCATAAAGGACAGTTTCTCTTGATGATCTTTACCCATAAGGACCCTTAAAGGCTCCTTTTCCTGATCCACTGGTCCAGAGGTCAGCAGGGAGCCATCCACAGTTTCCATCTGTAATGGAGTAGCCTTCTTCACTGAACGTATCCCCTGTTTCAGAGCAAAGGAGACATCCATAAAATTCCCACTTGCCCCTGAGTCGATCATAGCAGAGCTAGACACCCAGACTGAGTTAACCCAGAGTTTGATGGAAAGGAAGCAATGAGAATTGTTTTTCCTACAACTCAGCTGGGACACCGCTGAGGAAACTTGAAAAATTGCAGCGTTTACACAGTCATCGTCCTCAGAAGTAACAGAGTTTAAGTCCGAGAAATCAAGATCTGTTGCTGCAGATCTCTCTGGAGCCTGAGGCTCGGACCTGACAGATCTCCTCTCGCAACACTCACAGTGAATGAGTGCTGCAGTAGTCTTACGAGAACGGCTGGGGCAGTTTATAATGAAGTGCCCTGACTTACCACAATAGAAACATAGATTTTCCTTAAAACGATGTTCCTTGCGTGCATCACTAACCCGTCTTTGTAAAGAGTCTACCTGCATGGGTTCAGGTTCAGGTTCCCGTGTGATCCTACTCAAAGGTTCCTTAGCTGGGGAGGAAGGTAGGAAAAGGTTAGTGCGATTGCTTTCGAACCATCTCTCTTGCCTGCGTTCAGTCAGGCGAGCATCAATACGGATGCAGTAGTTAATAAAGTCACCTAACGCAGTGGGAGGGTCGGCACGAGCAAGTTCATCCTTAATTAGTGGAGACAACCCCTTTCGAAAAATAGATTTTTTGGCGGAACTGTCCCAGGTGGTATCAAGGGCCCATCTCCTGAAATCCAAGGCATATTCGGCTACCGAGTGCTTACCTTGGCGCAAAGTTAACATGGCTGCTTCAGCTGTTGCACCTCGATTGGGGTCATCAAACACCTGCCCCATGGCTGAAATGAAAGCATCAAGATGATCCAAACATTCATCCTCAGTCTCAATCAGAGGGTTTGCCCACATCAAAGCCTTGTTGGTAAGTAACATAATTATAGTAAGCACTTTAGATCGTTCAGTGGGAAATTGTGAAGCGTGTGCAGAAAAAAACAGATTGCATTGGTTAATAAATCCCCTGAATTTTTCACGTTCACTGCCAAAACGAAAAGGGGGCAACTTGGGAATCCCAGAACTTGGGGCTACGGCAGGAGCCTGGACTCGCTCCTCTAGAACCTCAATCCTGGCTCGCAAATCCTGGGCAGTCTGTCCAAACACTTGCAAATTGTGATTAGTGAGGTCCTGTAGGTTTGTAAAACGGGTTTTTATAGTCTGTAAATCTGCAAGGATATTATCAGTCACTCTGCAAAGTTCCTTTATGCGGGCCTCCATTTTCCAGATCTTTTAAGACAGGAGTACTGGAAGGAGAGGAGAAAAGAAAAAAAAAACAATAGTGTTTACCTGTGGTAACACTGCAAAGAGAAAAAAAATTAAGGGAACTGCTCACCTGGAATGGTTGTGAGAAGTCACAACCACTATCATCACAGAAAGTTCAACCGGACATCTGATATCCACAGTTACAGCAGACACAAAAGAGGGAAGAGAAAAAAAAAAACAATAGTGTTTACCCGTGGTAACACTGCAGAAAAAAAAAACTTAAGGGAATTGCTCACCTGGAATGGTTGTGAGAAGTCACAACCACTGTCATCACAGAAAGTACAACTGGACGTCTGATATCCACAGTTACAGCAGACACAGCCTTCCCAGACCCAGCAGACACTAACGTTTTGGCTTCTGAATCTTCTAATGTATGTAGTACAGTTCATATAGCGTCTTGTGCTTGGGTGCGATGAAAATACATGAGACACAGGTTTGATATAGAAGGTCTTGTATTACTTCATACAAGTGGCAAAAATAGTCACACAGTTTGCAGATACAGAAGCAGGAGACACAGCAGGCCAGAGTAACTTAAGCTCAGCAATCACTCTCCACAACAGGTTCAGGATCTTCTTCTCTGTTACCGTAAGTCCATGCAAACGTGGATCTTTCAAAGAGCAGGTTCCAGAGTCCACAAGTGTTCAGAGTTCCTCAGTAGGAATAGCTGGAGTACATAGTCCAAGGCTTCCAGGAGTCAGGTCACAGGTTCACTGCAGGCTAGATTCAGAAGCACTGATTGCTCAGCTGTGGCTGCTTAAGAAGCAAGAGGGAGAGAATCAGGGCGGGAACATGAAAGCTGAAAACTCCATATTGACTGAGGGCAAGATAGCTGCAGCAAGACAGAAAGCAAAATGGCTGACGGAAAAACTGAGTTTCAAGAACATATACAAAGAACCTTACACTGTGACATGGCGAACCATGATTGGTGGTTAATGTCAGCTGATCCTCTGACCTGGCATCGCCTGATTGGTAACGGATGACGTCATCGGTGATGCGATTGACGAGATGGCTGGGGGCGGAGCTTAGCCCTTAAATAGTTTGTCTGTCCGCAGCGCGGTCAGATCATACTGAATTAGGCAGTGCTCATGTGTGGACGTACCAGAATCTGGGCTCCACGTGCTCTCTAGCTTTGCTCTCCGGGACCTGCCGATGCCAGAGTTCGCTCGGCTAATTAGCACAGGTCCTTCAGCTTATGCCAGGCAGGTAGCCAATGTGGCGCAGACTTGCTACAAATATAGGGTAGCTATACACCCTGAGCAGACTGCGGGCCGCGTAACCTGTAGCCAATGTGGCGCAGTCTTGCTACGAATATAGGGTAGCTATACACCCTGAGCGGACTGCAGGGCGCATAACCTGGGCATCGCCTGCCAAGCTGAACAGAGAGTTGCTCCGTCCGGTCTCACGCCGGCTGGTAGCACGTACGCCTGGCGTTAGTCGCACGCACTTCCTAGCGGCTGACATGTACTTCTGTGCAGTCAACAGGGCTATGTCTGTACCAGCTTGCAGCACATCTACGCCAGTCGATAGCACATCTCCTGTGACGTTAATGGAGATAGTGCCAATTCTACATCTCCCCTAGTGTGAAGTAACACAGGCGAGATCTAATATTATATTTCTGTTGTCAGTTTTACCTTCACACCCAAGGGGTGTTCGGCAGCAGTGACTATAACTGCATCGCGGACCCCAGGTTCGGTTGCAATCCATTATTTAATAAAGTTGTTGCAACCGAGCTCATAACACATACTTTGCTTGTAGAATTTTTTTCGAGTATTTTTGAGAAATCTTCCTTGAAGTTTTAATTACAAGTACATTTTCAGCTCTTCTGTGCTCTCTGCCCTTTCCCAACTATCCGCTGGTCTTCAGTTTGATCTACCAGTCATTCTTCTCTTCATGACCTGTCTCACCTGTGGAAACACCATCATTTTCCAGGTTTGTTTCACCTGAATGGGTGTCCTATACACTGTGAGATCCTAAGGATGTTGCAAAATTAATTGACTATCTCTCGTAATATCATCAGGAGTCTACTGTTCATGCTCTGTCCATTCTGATGAGACAAACTTGGCAATCACGCTGGATGCGCAGAATCTTCGGCAGGGGTAGACCAGTCACTGAGAGAAAAATGACCTGTCAATCAAAGACCAGAGTCTGGTAGGCAGAGAAAATGGATAGCGCACAGCAAAGCTGCAAGTTCAGTTCCTACCCAGCTGCATGTGTGATTAAAACTTCAAGGATGGATTTCTCAAAACTGCCCCAACTAAATACCATAAGCAAGGTAAGAATTTAGTAAACATTAAAGGGGCTTTGCAATCATTCTTTTAGTTAGGGTGCTAATAGGTTCTCTTTATAAGGTAATAATTATTTTCTCGCTAAAAGGTAATTTTTGCTTAGCAATGACACCTCCTGGCTTTATGGGAAGATATTTGAAACCAGGATTTAAAATAACCCAAGGAGAGAATCCCCATGTCCTACAGAATACCATATGGTTCTGCACTCAGATTTGCCAGGATTTTCTTTTTAAGCATATCTATTTTACTTAATACATTACATATTCCTTCCAAAGAATTTCCATTAAATATATGCTGCAAATATTTGCGAAAAAAAATCCATCTAAGTTGCTGCTGCCAATATTCTTGGGTTTTCATTTGCATTTTCTACAGTTAATTTTATGAAACTTTCACAAATTTCTCTAATCTTTGTTGCTTCCTAACAAAATACCTCATTAATTTTCCGCTAAGCAAGATGGTGTCTGTATTATTGTAGTGTTCCACGCCTGGAATATAATGATTTGATATAAAGCAGACAGTGAAACTGTGCAATCTCCAGTTTTATTGATATATAAACTTCTACATGCAAATATTAATGATGGTTATCGAGTAATTAGACCATGAATAATTTACTAATTGTCTCAAATTGTTAAGTGTATTGTGTGTGGTGGAAGTGAAGCTGCTGTGGTAATTATCTTGCATGGTACACACTGCAAATTTCTCCTCTCATCTGTGAGATTCTCACAGAAGCGTCTTTGTTTATTTAAATTAAGTAGAGATGCAAATATACAGTATATATAATACTAGATTCAGGGGCGGACATATTGGTGCAACTTGTGCAGCCGCACAGGGGCCCAAGAGGTAAGGGGGTCCATTTCTACCTCCAAAGCAAGTGTAATTTGCATTTTTAGGAGCTCTTGGGTTGTAAAGAGCCCATATATTGTTCTTGCACAGGGGCCCTTTTCTGTCTGTGTCCGCTAGTGACTAGATTAAGTTACTTTTTATCACTTCAGCGACTTTTTTCTTGGGTTTCAAAACAGACATAAATTTATCTTATTCTCCACCTATTAATGTAGGACAGGCTATCTTTGAATTGTATGTATACTGCCAGGTATTCACTTCTTTTATACCAGCCTAACAATACCAGCCCCCAGCTGTCTGCTTTTGCTTGCCTGATTATCAAAAAATGGAGGGGATCCCACGCTATTTTTAAAAATTATTTACTTAAATAAATTAAAGAAAACGCAGTGGGAACCCCTCTCTTCTTGATAACCAGCCTTGCCAACGCTGACCGCTGAGAGTTGCAGCCCGCAGCTGTCAGTTTTACCTGGCTGGTTATCAAAAATACAGAGGACCATGTGTTTTTTTTTAAACCATTTATTTAGAGCACAGGCACCAGTTAATGAGTACTCCCGTAGCTGCCACCTATTCTCACTGTTATTAGCACAAGCAGTCATAGGCTGATGGGAGTTGTAGTCTCATTGTCTGATGCCATGACTGGAGGTAAACTTTTTTTTACATCTAATCACAGCTGACAAGCTGATAGCGTGGGAACACCGACTCTATGACCTGCGGTAATGATTTTACCGCCGATCAGAGGCATGCACATGAAAATGCAATAAACACCCAGTATTTGGGGTTCCAGATCCAAACAATAACATATACTTCCTGGTGAAGTCCGTGTTCGGTGTCCATGCCCGAACAGTAGGTGTTCGGTACGGACCTTGAACTTTACTGTTCAGGTTCGTCCATTTCTACAGCGACTACTGTAATATAATGGTATTTAACAGGGAGAAATGCAAGATTCTACATCTGGGAATGAAAAAAGTTATATCTACAGAATAGAGGGAAAGAGACTAAGCAAAAGTGAAAAATGAAAAAGACTTGAGTATACTAATAGATCACAGACTGCACATGAGTCAACAGTGTGGTGCAGCAGCAAAAAAGGCAAACACAGTTCTGTGATGTATTAAGAGAAGCATAGAGTCTAGATCACATGAAGTAATTATCCCCCTCTATTCCTCCTTGTGCACACCTCATCTGGAATACTGTGTCCTGTTCTGGGCTTAATAACTTTCTAAAACATCTGAAGGGCTGTCAAAGTATAGAGGGATTATCAGTATTATCGTTTGCACATGGAAACAACAGAAGCAATGGAATGAAACTGAAAGAGAGAAGAAACAGATTAGATATTAAAAAAAAACTTTCTGACCATGAGTGTGATCAATGAGTGGGAGAGGCTGCCACAAGAGGTGGTGAGTTTTCCTTCAATGGAAGTCTTCAAATAGAGGCTGGAAAGACATCTGTCTGAGTTCGTCTACTGATTCCTGCATTGAGCAGGGGATTGGAAACGAACATGTAGGTCCCTTCCAAATCTAACATTCTATGATTCTCTGATTTAAGCATCTAATCTCCCATAGACTGTGAATAGCACTAGAGCTTGCATCATGAAAAAAAATCTCAGAAAAAGTAAATAAATGCAATATTACAATGACTGAGAATGTGGAGGACGTCAGAATATTAAAATCAGTGTACATGGAATTATTTTCTGATAAATACACAACCATTATTGGTAAAAAAAAAATATTTGTCTATGTTTAACATTACATAACTTATTGTAGAATTTACAAATAATATTAGCCAGGATACTACAGGATGTGTAATTGTGATGTATCATTAAGTAAGCATTTCAAGGTAGTACTTAATTGCTTCCTCAACTCTATTAAATGCTTTCTGCAGATAACAGGCTGTGATTTCATGTCATGCTGTGTGTACATTAAAATGTTAAAATATGATTCTGAATCATTTAAGGTGTTCTGGGACCCAGACACTTTACTGAGATCCACAAAGCATTCAGTGGAAAAAGCAATCTCTTAAATCCAATCTGTTCAAGATATGTTTCTTTAATTTTCCAGCACAGAAGTGGTCAAGTGCAAAAGACCATACTTCAAGTGACAAACGCTAAAGGGAATTGACATGTTCAGCTAGATTGCCCATGGGCACTTATGTGACAGGATGGCTTGCCTAACAAGATGATTCATTGTACATAGGCAACATAGGAAATTTAGTCCAATAACCTGAGGCTTGTGAGAAGGTGAACCAAAAAGAATTAAACTAGAATTACAACAAGTAAAATTGACCTTATTGGAGCCTGCAGAAAGTTTATCATTTTTGTGTTTACTACTTTAACAGTGCAATATTTTTTAACCTAAAATACATGCATCCTTTACTTTTGTACACAGAGTTTTGTACTTTGCCATCTACTACAGTTGTGTGAAAATTTGTCCCCTTCCCGATTTCCTGTTCTTTTGTGTGTTTGTCCCAACTAAATGTTTCAGATTACCAAACAAACTTAAACAGTAAAGAAAGATAACACAAGTAAACACAAAATGCAGTTTTTTAAATGAAGATCTTTTTTATTAGGGAAAAATAAATCCAAACGTAGAGGGCCCTGTGTGAAAAAGTGACTGCCCATAAACCTAATAACTGGTTGGGCCACCCTTAGCAGCAATAGAAAATGAACTCGGCACTCAACTTTAGTATAGTGAGAATAAAGATTTTTATTCACAGTAGTAACACGAAACGTTTCGGTCCTATATCATGGACCTTCATCAGTCACAGATACTACTGGGAAGGGGGTTGATCCACATAGGGAAGAAAGAAAGGGCTGGATATAGCCTGTGTTGGTGGGGTGAGATGAGGAAGAGGACAATGCCTCTATTGCACTAGTAACCTGTTGTGAAGGAGTCCGGTAGTGAGGATAGGTCTCTGCATTGGACGCGGTGTCCACTGGCACTCAGACTAGCGGTGGACACCGCGTCCAATGCAGAGACCTATCCTCACTACCGGACTCCTTCACAACAGGTTACTAGTGCAATAGAGGCATTGTCCTCTTCCTCATCTCACCCCACCAACACAGGCTATATCCAGCCCTTTCTTTCTTCCCTATGTGGATCAACCCCCTTCCCAGTAGTATCTGTGACTGATGAAGGTCCATGATATAGGACCGAAACGTTTCGTGTTACTACTGTGAATAAAAATCTTTATTCTCACTATACTAAAGTTGAGTGCCGAGTTCATTTTCTATTAGATACGGTTTGGGAACCTACTCTGGCACCTTCTTGGTTGTGCACACGGTTATTTTTTCATATGATATACCCTTAGCAGCAATAACTGCAATCAAGCGTTTGCGATAATTGGCAATGAGATTTTTACAACGTTCTGGTAGAATTTTGGCACACTCATCTTTGTAGAATTGTTGTAATTCAGTCACATTGATGGGGTTTCCGAGAATGAATGAACTTTTTAAGGTTATGCCACAGCATCTCAATTGTATTAAAATTTGGACATTGACTAGGTCACTCCAAAGTTTTCATTTTGTTCTTCTTAAGCCATTCAGAGGTCGCCTTGCTGTTGTGTTTTGGATCATTGAAATGCTGCATAACTCAAGTGCGCTTCAGCTTGAGGTCACGAACAGATGGCCAGATTTTCTCCTTCAGGAATTTTTGGTAGACAGCTGAATTCATGGTTCCATTTACCACAGCAAGTCTTCAAGGTCCTGAAGCAGCAAAACAGCCCCAGATCATCACATTACCAGCATCATATTTTTCTGTTGGTATCATGTTCCTTTTTTGAAATACTGTGTTACTTCTATGCCAGATGTAATGGCACATACAGTACAGACCAAAAGTTTGGACACACCTTCTCATTCAAAGATTTTTCTGTATTTTCATGACTATGAAAATTGTAGAATTACACTGAAGGCATCAAAACTATGAATTAACACATGTAGAATTATACATTACACTTTACAAAAAAGTGTGAAACAACTGAAAATATGTCTTATATTCTAGGTTCTTCAAAGTAGCCACCTTTTGCTTTGATTACTGCTTTGCACGCAGAAAAGGTGAATGGCTGGACTCTACATGTCTAGTTCCCACCGTGAAGCATGGAGGAGGTGGTGTGATGGTGTGGGGGTGCTTTGCTGATGACACTGTTAGGGATTTATTCAAAATTGAAGCGGTGAGCGGTCCAGCTCACCCCAAACCATCTCGATTCGGTTCAGGTATGATGACTGTGGAGGCCAGGTCATCTGGCGTAGCAACCCAACACTCTCCTTCTTGGTCAAATAGCCCTTACACAGCCTGGAGGTGTGTTGGGGTTATTGTCCTGTTGAAAAATAAATGATGGTCCAACTAAACGCAAACCGGATGGAATAGCATGCTGTTGCAAGATGCTGTGGTGGCCATGCTAGTTCAGTATGCCTTCAATTTTGAATAAATCCCCAACAGTGTCACCAGCAAAGCACCCCCACACAACCACACCTCCTCCTCCATGCTTCACAGTGGGAACCAGGCATGTAGAATCCATCCGTTCACCTTTTCTGCGTGCAAAGCAGTAATTAAAGCAAAAGGTGGCTACTTTGAAGAACCTAGAATATTAGACATATTTTCAGTTGTTTCACACTTTTTTGTAAACTGTAATGTATAATTCCACATGTGTTAATTCATAGTTTTGATGCCTTCAGCATGATTCTACAATTTTCATAGCCATGAAAATACAGAAAAATCTTTGAATGAGAAGGTGTGTCCAAACTTTTGGTCTGTACTGTACACCTTCCAAAAAATTCAACCTTTATTCTCCCATTCTACAGAGTATTCTCCTATCTTGTGGATCACCATGATGTATTCTTGCAAAACTGAGATGAGCCTTTATGTTCTTAGTCCTCAGCAGTGATTTTCGTCTCTGAACTCTGCCATGCAGGCCCTTTTTGCCCAGTCTCTTTCTTTTGGTGGAGTCATGAACACTGACCTTAACTGAGGCAAAAGAGGTCTGCAGGTTTTTTGATGTTGTTGCAGGGTTTTTTGTGATGTTTTGGATGTGCTCTTGGGGTAATTTTGCGGCCTCTCCTTATAAGGTTCACCATTGTTCCATGTTTTTGCCATTTGTGGATAATAGCTTTCACTGTGGTTCACTAGAGACTCAAAGCTTAAGATATGGCTTTATAACCTTTTCCAGACAGATAGATCTCAACTAATTTATTTCTCATTTGTTCCAGAATTTCTTTGGTTCGTGGCAAGATTTCTACCTTATGAGGATCTTTTGGTCTACTTCATTTTGTCAGGCAGGTCCTAATTAACCCCATTCCTTACCGATGACGGGATAGTACATCATCGGTAAGGATCCCCTGCTTTGAGGTGGGCTCTGGCGGTGAGCCAACCTCAAAGCCGCGACATGTCAGCTGTTATAAACAGCTGACATGTTCCTTCAATAGGCGCGAGCGGATCACAATTATTATTAACTATTAACTAGTTAAAACCCGCTGTTAAAGCTGACAGCGGGCATTTAACTAGAGCTTCCAGCCGCCGGGCCGGAAGTGAGAGCATCGCTGACCCCAGTCACTTGATTGGGGGTCGGCGACGCGTTGCCTTGACAACCAGAGGTCTCATAGAGACTTCTATGGTTGTTGCAAGCACATTGCTATGAGAGCCGCCCAGTGGTCGGCTCTCATAGCAATGCAGTAAATCTGCTACATATGGGCGATTTTCTCATCGCCCATATGTAGCAGAGCCGATCAAGTGTGGCTTGCTTCTAGCCTCCCATGGAGGCTATTGAAGCATGCCAAAAGTAAAAAAAGTGTTTAAAAATAAAAAAAATAAAAAAATCCCTAAAAGTTCAAATCACCCCCCTTTTGCCCCAATCAAAATAAAAAAATAAAAGAAAAATCAAACATACATAAATGGAGACACTGCGGATCCCGAAAAATGGTACAATTTTTTTAGGAAAATTTGGAAATTTTTTTCACCTCTTAGATAAGAGAGAACCTAGACATGTTTGGTCTCTATGAGCTCATGACCTGGAGAATCATAGTGGTATGTCAGTTTTAGCATTTAGCGAACCTAGCAAAAAAGCCAAGCAAAAAACAAGTGTGGGATTGCATTTTTTTTGGAATTTCACCGCACTTAGAATTTTCTCCCGTTTCCGAGTACACGACATGGTAAAACAAATGGTGTCGTTCAAAAGTACAACTCGTCCCGCAAAAAGAAAGCCCTCACATGGCCATATTGATGTAAAAATATAAAAGTTATGGCTTTGGAAAGAAGGGGAATGAAAAACGAAAACAAAAAATCGAACAAAGCTCTGGTAGTGAAGGGGTTAAGTGATTTCTTGATTGAGAACAGATGTGGAATTTGAACTCAGCTTTCCAAAGATGTGAAAAACCACAGTTAATGTATGTTTTGGGGGGGGCAATCACTTTTTCACACAGGGCCCTCTAGGGTTTGGATTTATTTTTTCCTTAATAGTAAAGAGCTTCTTTTAAAAAATGCATGTTGTGTTTACTTGTGCTATATTTGTATAATATTTAACTTTGTTCTGTGATCTGAAACACTTAAGTGTGACAAACATGCAAAAGATTAGGAAATTAGGATGGGGCAAACACTTTTTTACACAACTGTATATGATTGTTAATTCATTTGTATACAGTGGGTACGGAAACTATTCAGACTCCCTTTAAATTTTTCACTCTATGTTTAATTACAGCCATTTGGTAAATTCAAAAAAGTTCATTTTTTTCTCACTAATGTTCACTCTGCACCCCATTTTAACTGAAAAAAACAGAAATGTAGACATTTTTGCAAATGTATTTAAAAAAAATATCACATGGTCAAAAGTATTCAGACCTTTTGCTTAGTATTGAGTAGAAGCACCCTTTTGAGCTAGTACAGCCATGAGTCTTCTTGGGAATTGATGCAACAAGTTTTTCACACCTGGATTTGGGGATCCTCTGCCATTCTTGGTTGCAGATCCTCTCCAGTTCCATCAGGTTGGATGGTGAACATTGGTGGACAGCCATGTTCAGGTCTCTCCAGAGATGCTCAATTGGGTTTAGGTCAG
Source organism: Oophaga sylvatica (assembly GCA_033576555.1). NCBI lineage: Eukaryota > Metazoa > Chordata > Amphibia > Anura > Dendrobatidae > Oophaga > Oophaga sylvatica. Next base: position 173,426,426 of record JARQOD010000007.1, on the reverse strand, counting down.
GGCTCTGGCTGGGCCAGTCAAGAATGGTCACAGAGAAAATACCCAAAAGTGACACCATTCTAAAATGTGCACACCTCAAGGTCCGCAAAACCACATTCAAGAAGTTTATTAACCCTTCAGGTGCTTCACGAGAACTAACGCGATGAGGAAGGAAAAATTTACATTTTGCTTTTTTCATAAAAAATTTACTTTGGAACCAAACTTTTTTTATTTTCACAAGGGTATCAGAAGAAAATGGACCACAAAATTTGTTATGCAATTTCTCCTGAGTATGCTAATACCTCGTATGTGGCGGAAAGCCACTGTTTGGGCGCATGGCAGTGCTCAGAAGCGAGGTAGCACCGGTTGACTTTTTGAACTCAAAATTGGCTGTAATTAGTGGTGGGTACCATGTCGTGTTTGGAGACCTCCTGATGTACCTAAACAGTAGAACCCCTCAATTCTAAATCCAAATCTAACTCACCCCTAACCCTAATCCCAACTTTAATCATAACCCTAACCATAACCCTAACCCTAACTCACTCCTAACCCTAATCACAAACCTAAACGTAATCCCAACATAACCCTAACCACAACTCTAACCCCAACATCACCCTAACCCCAACATCACCCTAACCCCAACACCACAACCCTAATAACAACACAACCCTAACCCCAAAACAACCCTAACCCCGTCTCTAGCCCCAACCCTAACCCTATCACCAACCCTAACACAAGCCAAACCCTAACCCTAGCTCTAACCCTAGCCCTAACCCTAGCCCAACCCTAACCCTAGCACTAACCTCATCCTTAACCCTAACTCTAGCCCAAACCTTTATCCTAATGGAAAAATGGAAATAAATACATATTTTTAATTTTATTATTTTTATAAAGGGGGGTTTGATTTACAATTTGTTTTTATTTTGATCACTGTGATGCACAGTGATTAAAATGAACCAATTGGAAAAATCTCCTATTGTTGCCAAGTGCTGGATGGCAGGTCTCGGCGGGCGTGGCGTGCATGCACCCACCATTTCTTCCCGGGAGAAGATGCCGAGGGTCGGGAGACAGAGCCAGAGGGGCCGGGGACATCGGAGCTGGTTCGGGGGACCCCATTTCTTTTTCCTCTGATGTGCTAGATCATATCAGATGAGAAAGAAATGAATGGGAAACCGCACTTTTTTTTGCGGTCGCCGTTATTCATTGAATAACAGCAATCACAACACTGGAGATGTTAAATACTGACCCGAATCATGTTCTCCGGGGTCTCGGCTACCCCAGGTAGCCGAGACCCTGGAGATTTTCTGACACTGATGGGCACTTTACACTTATTTCTCAGCGCCGTTATAAAGCAATGCTGAGGAATAAGTGACCTTGAAGGCCACCGTTAAAAGGTGTATCGGCGGTCGTTAAGGGGTTAATCATTTGCCAGGTACTTAGCTGGCCAGCTGTTAATAGTCAGTATCAGTTGTAGCTTTGCTTAAGCTAGATGTGTCTCTTTCCTCTGAACTTGTTGCTGGACCTAGGATATGTTGTGATTATTCTTGTGAATTCTCCCTTCTGCTTCTGACGCTCTATGACTTGAGGTATCTGACACTGGACAAGGCCTTTGACTATCCATTTGTTGTACTCCCTGGTTTTGATGTAGCCTCCTGGCATTTTACTCTGGACTGTTTCCTGGCCACGTCTTTGACTTACCTTTCTCTACTACGAGCCCTCTGGGTATCAGACCTTGGACCTCCTGACTATTCTGTTTCATGGCTTTCCCACTCAGCATTACACCTCCGACTGAAATAAAGTGCCTTTTATTGAAATTGCCAGTGGTGAGTGCCTCTTTTCTCACTGTTCTATGAAACCCATGCCAATGTAACAGTTTTAATGCAAATATGAAGTCTTTTATTAGATGCTGGCAAATTTTCCCAGGTGAAGCCACTTCAGGGAAGTGCCAATTATTACTTCCCTGAAGCAGCTCCAGTGGAGGTTTGGTCGACATCTTTTACACTAAACAGTGAAGTATTAAGAGCTCCCAGGGTAAGCCACCCAAAGAATGAGCATGTCACTTCTTTTAACTACTTCAGAAATTCTGAATCCTGAAGTGGTAAAATATATGACATAAGATGGATTATGTGCACAGCAATGTTGTTTTGACATTGCATGCATTATGTTCATTTTATGGGACCATTTTGCAACTCTTTTACAGGTGGATTCCGGGTGGAATCTGCCCGAAAAAAATTGCCATGTACAGTATACTAAAATATCTGCAGAGAGCTCTGGAATTAAGGAGGTTGGGTTGACATAATCTTGGTCTGACTATCTGTCACAAAAAAGTGCTAAACCCACCTTTTATTAGGAATAATACTTAGTACATTAAATGCAGATCACTATTATTTGTTATCTACATACAGTGCAATAGTGGTAGAAAATAGCTCGTCACAGGTCAATAAGTGCAAAAAAGATAATAAAATCTATTCTGCTTCATTTCCTATTAGATAAATGCAAGTTACATGGGAGTCTTTAATATTTAAAATCACATGTCTACAGAAAGCAAATTATGTTAACCTGGTTCGACACAAATAATAGTCACTATTTTTTGCTCTCCATCTGGGATGTATTAGTAACCTAACACTTTTTTTGTACACAGGTACTTTGTACTCATTTACTAATGAAGAAAAATGTGTAAAAAAATCTGAGGACTTTTGTTCTTGTTCATTATAGCAACCGTGTATGTATTTTGTATTTTTACACATTAGACTCTGAGAATTACACTGCGCTTTGAAGTTTTGTTAACTATACTAACTTATAAAATGAAAACATGAAGGAACTTTACATTTTTTACATTTTGCTATTTTTCCTCTACATAAAAGTAAATCTGAAAATATACTTGTTGTGGTAACACATTAAAGCACCATCTGTGATACAAAACAAGGATAAAGAATATTAAGGTAACGTTCAAAACAACAAGAAAATGTCACCTTTAGAATATGGCATTACAAAGCATGACATTTAGCTGAAGGGATTTAGGTATCTGAAGACTTAAGTATTGAAGAGGTTAGGAATAAGAAAAAAAATATACATTCATTTCATTGGGGTGAGATAAAAGAGAACTGTCAAAAAACACTAACTATATGTCTTGTGAAAACAGCAATGTTTGTGCAGAAGCTCCAGTCTTACAGGATGAGCACATTTTATGGATGAAACATTGCATTTTGTTTCATCCAATAACACTATATTTGGAACTCAAACTCATCGACATGAACAAATATTATTGAATATTGGTGCACCCAATTCTACAATTCTAGAAATCCCTATTGTATAGTAATAGGAAATATCAGGGAAAGTTAATTGTTTTTAATAATTTGCCTTGGAATCAATTAGTATAGTGTAGATTTTGACCAACTGAAGACTAAGGCTCCCAATTAATTGAAGAGAAACTAAACTATTAATATCGGCATACAGGTTACAGAATGCTGAAAAAAGTCCTTCCTGTGTGTTTCATATCAGATGTGTTGTTGTTGAGAAATCATCTTTTATATAATTGATCTCTTCCAGGCTCTGGGGAGGATGCTGCCTGGAAGATAACCCTGCCTCCAGAGATTATTTTACATGAGGGGGGAGTTACCAGTGTGATATGTAATGGCCGCTCTCTGCTCTCCTGATCTGACTGCAGAGTTGTGTGTGATTATGCCTACATTTGACCTATCTAATTTATTAATATGGGCATACAGGTTATAGAATGGTAAAAAAGTCCTACCTGTGTTTCTCATATCAGATGCTTTGTTATGGATAAATCAACTTTTATCACTTTATATAAATTACTTCTTCCATGCTTTGGGGAGGATGCTGCCTGGAAGATAACTCTGCCTCCAGAGATTATTTTGCATGAAGGGGGGAGTTACCAGTGTGATGTGTAATGGTTACCAGTGTGATGTGTGCAATGGCCGCTATCTGCTATCCTGATCACACTACAGAGCTGTGTGTGATTATACCTGACACATCTATAAGTTTCCCTCAAGACTTCAGCGTCCATATCACAGGCAGCCAGGGTTGCCATATTTTGGTGCAATACAGCAGAGCTCAGAGAGCTGAAAAAATGTGTTTGCAAGAGGACAAATTAATTTATCCGGTCCCGTGTTAGTTACTTGTCTCACACTGTTAACTCCCTCTTTATGTAAAATAATCTCTGGAGGCAGAGCTATCTTCCAGACAGTGTCCTCCCAGAGCCTGGAAGAGGTCAATTACATGAAGTGATAAAAGTTGATTTCTCAACAACACCTTTAATATGAGGCACACAGGAAGGTCTGTTTTCAGCAATCTGTAGCCTGTATGCTGATATTAATAGTTTAGGTAGGTCAAATGTGGTGACAGATTCTCTTCAATTAATTGGGAACCTTAAGGTACTGCCACACTAAACAATCCCGCTAGCGATCACAATAACGACGCATACTAATGCGATCGCTAGCGGGATTGTTTCTATATCGCTAAATGCTACCGCATTTAGCGATATAGTTAACGACGCTATCGCCGTTAGCGATCATCTTAACGACTTTAGCGGTACAAAAGTACCGCTAAATCGCTAAGAAAAGGTGCCACACAGCGATTAGATACTTACCCAGAGGGAGCGCCGACGAGAAAATAGGGTCCGGAACGATTCCAGCGACGAGCGAGATCACAGCAGGAAGCTCGTCGCTGGAAGCTGCCGCACTGAACAACATCGCTAACAGGATCGCTAAATAGTGACGTTTTTTAGCGATCCCGTTAGCGATATTGTTTAGTGTGGCATACCCTTTAGTCTTCAGTTGGTCAAAATCTACATTCCAGGAAGAGGTCATTTTTATAAGGTGATGAAAGATGATTTCTCAACAGCGAGGCATCTGATATAAGGCATACAGTTATCACTTCTCTCAGCAGTCTACAGCCTGTATGCCTATATTACCTTATATACTCGGGTATAAGCTGACCTGTATATAAGCCAAGACCCCTAATTTTGCCACAAAAAAACTGGGAAAACTTACTGACTCATGTATAAGTCGAGGCTAGTGCTGCACAAGGGTTAATGGTGGTCCAAAAAGATGCTCCATAAATATATACCCCCATAAAATACTGCACAAGGGTTAATGGTGGCCCAAGAAGAGGCTCCATAGATAAATACCCCCATAAAATGCTTCACAAGGGTTAATGATGGCCCAATAAGATGCTCCATAGATAAATACCCCCATAAAATGCTGCACAAGGGTTAATGGTGGCCTAGCAAGATGCTCCATAGATAAATACAGCCCATACATTGCTGCTGCAATAAAAAAAAAATAACATACTCACCTTTCATCGCTGGGGGCCAGTTGCCAGTGTCCTGAGCAGGAAGGGACACCGGCGCACTTTGAGGGCCAGGTGCCGGTGTCGCTACTGGCTCAGGCCCCCGGCACTGGCGATATTTAGCGGTCCCCGTTCCATCGCTGCACGTTGCTCTGTCTTCCGGGTCCTCTGCAGTGACATTCAGCAAGGGCGTGCACTGAGTACGTCATTGCGCCCTCTGACCTGAACATCACAGAAAGAGGACGCAGAGAACAGCGCGGTGGTGGAACGGGGACAGGAGAATATTGCTCTGCTCCCCGTCCTCCCCCGTCATACTCACCCCCTCCTGGTGCACGGACTCTGCAGCCCCTCTTCTTCCATAGTCTCATCGCCTCCAGGTTTCAGCGGTCACATGGTACTGCTCATTAAAGTCATGAATATGCGCATATTCATAACTTTAATGAGAGGTACCATGTAACCCTGAAAACAGGCGCCCGAGACCTCTGGAGAAGCAGGGGACTGCAGAGACCGTGCCAGGAATGGGTGAGTATTATCTCTGATACCCGCGCTCCCCCTCCTCCGCCAACCCCCGATATACGACTCATGTATAAGCCGAGAGGGAGACTTTCAGCCTTAAAAAATGGGCTGAAAATCTTGGCTTAAACTCGAGTATATACGGTAACCTGTTATGTTTCGGTAGCTGAGGAGGACAGGAACAACAGCAGGGCAGCCGAACACCTGAGATGTTGGTAACTGATGGGTTGCAGATTCCTAAACTAACGACACAACTAGAGGTAGCCGTGGAGCGTTCCTACGTTGATCCTAGACGCCTCGTCACAGCCTGAGAGATAACTACACCTAAAGGCAGAAAGATGAAAGCTATCTGCCCCGGAGCAGATCCCCAAAGAAAATAGGAAGCCCCCAAACATATAATGGCGGTTAGACAAGATAAAAATACAAACATAGGCAGAAAATAGACTGAGCAAACGCTGGGGCCACAAGATGACTAAATAGGATAGGACAGGAGAGATTACTTTCTGCAACGCAAAAAATCCTACAAAAATCCAACAATTCTGATTACAAAAATACTGAGATCACACGATCTCGCCTCCCACTAAATCAGATCTCAGTGTGAACAAAAACCAAGCCGCAGCCGCTGAAAAAACAGGAAAAAGCAAATGAGCAAATAACAGTGGCTGCAGACAAACTGTGAGGAGCTCAGGCCCCAGGAGGGGACCTGGCTGACCTCCACAAAAGTGCAGAAAACAATGCAAAAAGCAAGCACAAAAAGAAAAGCAAAAATATCTTATCTGAAAGCAGGAGATGCAGGCAAGACTCCAGCAAACTACCAAATGAACCAGGAACCACAATTGAGACAAGAACAATTGATCACCGGCAACCATCATGGGAGGGAACCTCCCTTATATCAGACCAGTCATTGAACCCAGACTGCCACTCCTCGCTGAAAGGTTCAGTACTGTCTGTAACCACCAGAGGGAACCTCTGCTCAGAAACCATCTCTAGCACATTCATAACAGTACCCCCCCCTTGAGGAGGGGTCACCGAACCCTCACTTGTGCAACCAGGCCGATCAGGATGAGCTCGGTGATAGGCACGGATAAGTCTCCAAGCATGGATGTCCGAAGCAAACACCCAAGAATTGTCCTCCTGACCATAACCTCTCCACTTAACCAAATACTGGAGTTTCTGTCTAGAAAAACGAGAATCCAATATTTTCTCAGCCACATACTCCAGATTGCCCTCAACCAAAACAGGGTCAGGAGGTGCAGCCATAGGAACCACTGGCTCGACAAACCTCTTCAATAAGGACTTGTGGAACATGTTATGGATCTTAAATGTCCTTGGAAGAAGCAAACGGAAGGAAACAGGATTAAGAATCTCTATGATCTTATAAAGTCCAATGAACCTGGGCTTAAACTTTGGAGATGCAACCCTCATAGGGATATTTCTTGAGGACAACCAAACCAAGCCCCCCACTTTAAACCGAGGACCATCAGTCCTATGCCGGTTGGCAAACCGTTGGGCCTTCTCCTGAGAGAGAGACAACCTCCCACTACCTGGTCCCAAATCTGCTGCATTCGCTCTACAACAGAGTCAACACCCGGACAGACAGAAGCCTCCGCCTGTCCCGAAGAAAATCGAGGGTGAAACCCAAAATTGCAGAAAAATGGAGACATCAAGGTGGCAGAGCTAGCCCTATTATTAAGAGCAAACTCAGCCAAAGGCAAAAAAGAGACCCAGTCATCTTGATCAGCAGACACAAAACATCTCAAATAAGTCTCCAAGGTCTGGTTTGTTCTCTCGGTTTGTCCATTGGTCTGATGATGAAAAGCAGAGGTGAAAGATAATTGAACACCAAGTTTAGAACAAAATGTCCTCCAAAATCTGGAAACAAACTGGACTCCTCTGTCAGACACAATGTTCTCCGGAAAGCCATGTAACCGAACCACATGCTGAAGGAACAAAGGCACCAATTCAGAGGAGGAAGGCAACTTAGGTAATGGCACAAGATGTATCATTTTGGAAAACCTATCACAGATTACCCAGATAACGGTCATTCTCTGAGAAACAGGGAGGTCGGAAATAAAATCCATAAAGATATGGGTTCATGGCCTCTTGGGCACAGGTAATGGCATTAACAAACCACTAGAGCGAGAGCAAGGCTTGGAGCGAGAGCAAGTCCCACAGGACTGCACAAATTCCCTGACGTCACGAGACAAAGTAGGCCACCAAAAGGACCGACTCACCAAGTCTCTGGTACCAAAAATCCCGGGATGACCAGCCAACGCGGAACAATGAATCTCAGACATCACACTCTTCTTCCACTGGTCTGGGACAAACAATTTCCCAATAGGGCAGCGCTCAGGTTTATCCTCCTGACACCCTTCCAAGGCCAGTCTCAAATTGAGCGAGGTGGCGGAAAGAACTACACCCTCTTTCAAAATAACAGTAGGATCAGATAACTCAGGAGAGTCCGCAAAGAAACTCCTCGAGAGGCATCCACCTTAACATTCTTAGTGCCAGGAAGAAAAGAAACCACAAAATTAAAACGTGTGAAAAACAAGGCCCACCTGGCCTGTCTAGGATTAAGTCGCTTGGCTGATTCGAGATAAACCAGATTCTTATGGTTTGTGAGGACCACCACCTGATGTTTGGCTCCTTCCAGCCAATGTCTTCACTCTTCAAAGGCCCACTTCATGGCCAATAACTCCCGATTACCCACGTCATAATTACGTTCAGTTGGAGAAAATTTTCGAGAGAAAAAGGCACAAGGGTTACTCTTAAAGGTCTCTGGATCTCTTTGGGACAAAACGGCACCTGCCCCAATTTCAGAGGCATCCACCTCCACCTGAAATGGTAGAGAAACATCAGGCTGCCATAGAACAGGAGCAGAAATGAATCTCTGCTAATGTTCCTGAAACGCAGAGACTGTCTCAGGAGGCCAATTCACCACATCAGAACCCTTTTGGTCAAATCAGTCAATGGTTTAACAATACCGGAGAAATTACCAATAAATTTACGATAAAAATTGGCAACACCCAAAAATCTCTGAAGAGCCTTTAATGAAGTAGGTTGGACCCAATCACAGATGGCTTGAACCATTTCAATAACAGACGGAGACAAAATGAATCCCAGAAATGAGACCTTCTGTATGCCAAAAAGACACTTTGATCCCTTCACATACAGTGCATTCTCTCTCAAAATCTGGAACATAGTTCGAACATCATTGGAAAAAATCAAGATATCATCCAAATAAAAAATCAGAAATTTATCCACAAAATCCCTGAAAATATCATTCATGAAGGATTGGAAGACGGAAGGAGCATTAGTGAGCCCAAAGGGCATCACTAGGTACTCAAAATGCCCCTCTGGGGTATTAAACGCCGTCTTCCATTCATCCCCGTGCTTAATGCGAATAAGGTTATACGCCCCCCTGAGGTCAAGCTTGGTAAACCAACTAGCACTTTTCACCCTGGAAAACAGGTCAGAAATCAAGGGTAACGGATATTGATACTTCACAGTGATCTTATTCAAGAGACGATAATCAATACACGGCCTTAATGAACCATCCTTTTTGGCCACAAAGAAAAAACCGGCACCCAAGGGTGAAGAGGATGGTCTGATATGACCCTTCTCCAATGACTCCTTGATATAAGATCGCATAGCATCGTGTTCAGGTACAGACAAGTTAAAAAGGCGACCTCTAGGAAATTTACCACCAGGCACTAATTCAATAGCGCAATCGTAGCTCCTGTGAGGGGGCAAAGACGCAGATTCACTTTCACTAAATACATCCGAAAAATCAGTCAAAAAGTCAGGAACATCCTGAGACTTGGGAGAGGCAGAAAAAACAGGAGTGTCGGCATTAACACATTGGCAGCCCCAACTTGTCACAGACACAGATTTCCAATCCAAAACAGGATTATGAGACTGTAACCAAGGGAAACCTAGTACAATAATTTCATGCAGATTATACAGCACCAGAAATTTGCAACTCTCCTGATGATCTGGTTCAAACCTCGATATCACCTGAGTAGAAAACTGGGGTTTATTCTCCGCCAAAGGGGTGGAATCAATGCCCAGTAGGGGAATATACTTCCGCAGGGGTATCATGGGAAACCCACAACGTTTGGCAAAGTCAAAATCCATCAGGTTAATAGCTGCTCCTGAATCAACAAAAGCCTGAGCAGAAAATGTGGACAGGAGCAAATCAGGGTAACAGTCAACAGAAATTTAGTCTGAACACTACCCAAGACAACTGAGTGTGCAAAACGTCTTCCCCGCTTAGGGCATACTGAAATAGCATGAGAGGCATCACCACAATAGAAACATAACCCATTGCGCTTTCGAAACTCATGATGCTCAGCCCCAGAAGTCACTCTATCACACTGCATGGGCTCAGAAGCTGGCTCACAAGGCAACAGTATCTCATGTATACCTCTGCGCTCACGCAAAGTCTGTCAATTTGAATAGCCAATGACATAGAATCATTGAGACCAGAGGGAGCAGGGAATCCCACCATAACATCTTTACATTCTCTGACAGCCCCTTCCGAAAAAGGGCTGCCAAAGCATCATCATTCCATTTGGTCAGGACTGCCCACTTTCGGAATTTTTCGGTACAACTCAGCGTCTTCAAGACCCTGATTTAATGCCAACAAGGTTTTTTCAGCTTGATCAGTGACATTAGGTTCATCGTACAATAACCCCAGAGCCAGAAAAAATGCATCAATATCATTCAAAACAGGATCCCCAGGTGTCAGGGAAAAAGCCCAATCCTGAGGATTGCCGCGCAGAAGAGAGATGACAATTTGAACCTGCTGTGCTGCGTTACCTGAGGACTTAGGCTTTAAGGCAAAAAACAACTTACAGTTATTTTTGAAATTCAGAAATTTAGCTCGATCCCCCAAATACAAATCTGGCATGGGAATCCTAGGTTCCACAACCGGCAACCCAGCAAGATAGGTAGCAATACTCCGAACTTCAGTGGCAAGCTGATCCACACGGCCAGACAACTGTGCAAACTCCATTGAGAGAAAAAAAAATCCTCCTCAGCACCCAGAAAAAAAGAGGGAAAAAATGCAACAGACAGAAAAAAAAAAAAAATCTCTGACAACTCTGACAACTTTTTTCTTTCCACACTATTTTTCCCTTCTGTGAGTACCATATAATTTTCAGTTATGGCCGGTGATACTGTTATGTTTCGGTAGCTGAGGAGGACAGGAACAACAGCAGGGCAGCCGAACACCTGAGATGTTGGTAACTGATGGGTTGCAGATTCCTAATCTAATGACACAACTAGAGGTAGCCGTGGAGCGTTCCTACGTTGATCCTAGACGCCTCGTCACAGTCTGAGAGATAACTACACCTAAAGGCAGAAATATGAAAGCTATCTGCCCCGGAGCAGATCCTCAAAGAAAATAGGAAGCCCCCAAACATATAATGGCGGTTAGACAAGATGAAAATACAAACATAGGTAGAAAATAGACTGAGCAAACGCTGGGGCCACAAGCTGACTAAATAGGATAGGACAGGAGAGATTACTTTCTGCAACGCAAAAAACCTACAAAAATCCAACAATTCTGATTACAAAAATACTGAGATCACACGATCTCGCCTCCCACTAAATCAGATCTCAGTGTGAACAAAAACCAAGCCGCAGCCGCTGAAAAAACAGGAAAAAGCAAATGAGCAAATAACAGTGGCTGCAGATAAACTGTGAGGAGCTCAGGCCCCAGGAGGGGACCTGGCTGACCTCCACAAAAGTGCAGAAAACAATGCAAAAAGCAAGCACAAAAAGAAAAGCAAAAAATATCTTATCTGAAAGCAGGAGATGCAGGCAAGACTCCAGCAAACTTCCAAATGAACCACAATTGAGACAAGAACAATTGATCACCGGCAACCATCATGGGAGGGAACCTCCCTTATATCAGACCAGTCAGTGAACCCAGATTGCCACTCCTCGCTGAAAGGTTCAGTACTGTCTGTAACCACCAGAGGGAGCCTCTGCTCAGAAACCATCTCTAGCACATTCATAACAGTAACCCCTTTCCAACATTGGGCGTGATAATGCGCCCACGTCAGGATCCCTCCCTTTGATGTGGGCTCCTAGGTTGAGTCTATATTTTTCCTGACACATGTCAGCTGTTTTGAAGACTGCTTAGTGAATCAGGGCCTAAGTACTTTACACAAGGGTGTATAAGAAAAATAAATTTTTCAGCTAAACTATGATATGTTTTTGTGGAATCTAATTGCTACACAGATGAGCTAGAAAGATCAACATCTGAAGCAGCATATGCATGCTATATAAGCTGTCGGTGCTGCATGTTGTGCACACTGACCTGAGAGACTTCCTGATCATGCACTGTGCATGACAGGAAGTTTCTCAGCTCCGGAGACCCAGATGTCATCATGATGACATTGGGTCTCCATGGCAGCGATCGGAACGCTGCGATCTTGTTTGATCGCAGTGTTCCAGGGGTTAAAGTGCAGGGAGTGGTCTGTGATCGCTCCTGGCACTTCGTGCCGGGTGTCAGCTGTGAGAATCAGCTGACACCCGGCAGCGATCGGCAGCTCTCCCCCATGAGCGCAGCCGATTGCCATGACGCACTATCCCATTCATGGTCAAATTGGCCCGGGTAACATGGACAAGATAGTACGTCAGATGTCAGAGAGGGGTTAAATCGGATTTGTCAGTAGGATCACCCCTTCTAAGCCATCTATATGGGCCTGTACAGGAGTACTGTTCCCAAACCTTGCTGCTGCAGCCACCATCACTAGCAGAAGCCCAGGAGGAATCTGTGACCATATCTACCCCTGATGAGCGTATCACTTCTCCAAGCTGTCCTGAAATATCCAGCAGTGAAATAGATGCTGCCATTATTGCGGGAATTGTGGCTTCTTTGGTCGTCGTGGTTGTAATTGTAGTTATAGCCCTTCTCTGTTATCTATATGGGCATGTAGGTCATAGGAGGCTGAATAAAATGATACCATGATAGCTGCAGTCAAAAAACCAGGACAGTCCACTCATCCACTGGTGGAAGAGTCGAAGGCATGGAACAGCTGCCAGAAACATCCCAAAAATATTTTATTGAGGAAAAAAAAATTTAAAAATAGTGCAACTACCCACCCTAATTTAAAAGCAAATGCACATCCATCCTTATCCTTTAGAATCTGATAACTACAATCTTTTGTAATTGTAATGTCTTATTCCCAAGAAATTCACATTTTTGTCATATGTTAATGAGCTGTTAAGATTTATCAGCAGGAAATAGACCTCTCTGAAAATGCTCATCCAGTGCTTATTTTCAATGAAAGGGGGCATTACTAGTGTGAGACATGTAGATCAGAAGAGAAGACTGTCAGGCATTATATGTCTCAAACTGGTAATACCCCCTTTCATTTAAAATAAGCTCTGGAGGCAGATACTCTGGGAGATCGTTGTCCGGCCCATAGATCTTAACAGTTAATTTACATATTAAGTGTCGATTAATCTGGAATAAAACACTGAATTGTGGATATCAAGGTAACATTTTATTCAGCTTCCTATGACCTACATGTCCATATGTACAGCGTAGTATTGATCCTCCTGACATATTCCTTTTAAAGGTGATAGATTATATTCATTTGGATAAGGACCTTTGGGTACATACTTAGGTCATTTTTTAATACGATCTTAGTACAGCATTTATTAAGTATTTAACTAACACTGAACATAGGCATCAGATGAAGATAGTCACTTTTAGCATATGTTCAGAAAAGGAGGAAATGATGCGGATTTTCTGCTCAATTTATCTGGAATTAAAATATACAGAATATGACATGTGCAGATTAAACAATTTTTGCAAAAAAATAAGACTAAAAACCCCCACTATACTCGCTTCCCTCTGTGCTTCTATGGGTTTCCTGTCGGATTAATTGATTTCTGTAACCTGGCTATATCCAATGTGACTGCTGCAGCCAAACACAAGATGCAGCGCTCCTATGAGATGAGACACATCACCTATAGAAGGGAGAATATTTTTATTTTCTATTCAATCCACAGCTGCAAATTCACAGACAAATTTAAACTAAAATCCACCCAAATTGGTATGGATTTTCTTGATGTTTCTTGTAACATTTCTGTGGAAAGTATTTCTGTAAGTCTTTTCATATTTCTATACAATAGAGTTGTCCCATCTATTCTTATTTTGAATTATCTCAATGGAATTAACATAGAAAATTAACATAGAAAATATTGATTCACAATAATTACAAAAATAAAAGCTATAATCAGTGAATAAATGTTTTCTTACTGATTTCTAAAAGTGTAGAAAAGTTTCAACAAACTTTTATTTTTTTTTTATTCTTGCAGCTTGTCTTTAAAACGATTTTACTTTTGTGATTCTCTAGGTGTGTGTGTAACATTGACTGCTCCCACATCAGTTTCAACCCAGTTTGTGCTTCCGATGGGAAATCTTACGATAATCCATGTCAAATCAAAGAGGCATCATGCCAGAAACAGGAGAAAATTGAAGTCAAGTATTTGGGTCGATGTCAAGGTAATGCCTGCGGCAAAATTCATTTTGAAGACAGTTTTTCATTATTTCTGCAGACAGAATTACTAAGATATTGCTAAATGCTTGGCTGGTTGGTTGAAACTTCAGCTCGTATTTAGGGCACATAGTCAGTGTACAGGGCTGTGAGTATCATTCATCTGTCTCATTACATAATAGGGCTTGTTACAGGATAATACAGTGATGCAGGAAAGGGATGGTGTGGTTCCTAAATAAAACTAGGTCAAACTTAAGCAAACTCTATTAACAGATTATAGCTGATTGTTTAAACCTTGTTCAGATTTTCTTAATAGGGTAATTTAGAAAAAAACAAACAATTCATAACACTTTTTCACAAATTTTTGGCAGGAGGCTAGGCATATCCAGTTCATCAATTCAAACTGATGCAGTAGATTGATTCCCCATCTTAAAAGATGTTCTAGGATATCTTTCAGCATCCTCATATTTTTGGACCACTTCTGTTATGTGTAGCTACTAAGCATGTATTGAATAGCAGATGTAAAAGTTTAAAGAGATGTTCCTATCTTGCAAGCGACATACTTCTGAGATATGTTATCACTTGGAAAAGAGGGGGTGCACTAATGGCTGTGTTCATGTGAATTAAGCTGCGATGTGGATGAAGACATTCCTACAGGCAAAACTGAGAAGCAGCAATGAAGTATTATTACTGCCCCTTTTTTCCCAGGATTCCCATCCACATCAATTTTTAAATATATTCATATTTTACTGTCATGCTCTCACTATAATGAGAATACCCCTTTAAAGGGAACCTGTCACCAGGTTTGACCAGTAGGAGATGCGGCCACCACCTTTCAGGACTTATACACAGCATTCTATAATGCTGTAGATAAGCCCCCAACCTGACCTGTAAGAGAAGAAACATAAATTTTATTATACTCACCTGCGGGGGTGGTCCGGTCTGAGGGCTGTCACTCTTCTTGGTCCTGTGCCTCCCATCTTTTTGTGATGCTGCCGTCCTGCTTGCTTCATGTGGATGACACGTCCCTGCGTCATCCACACAGGCTCCCTGGCATCGCACTCCTGCGCAGGTTTACTTCTCTGACCTGTTGAGGGCAGAGCAAAGTACTGCAGTGCACAGATGCCGGGAAAGGTCAAAGAATCCCGGCACCTGTGCTCTGCCTTCAACAAGGCAGATAAGTACGCCTGCGCAGGAGCGCGATGCCAGGGAGCCTGTGTGGATGATGCAGGGACATGTCATCCACACGAAGCAAGCAGGAGGACGGCGATCGTAAGAAGATGGGAGGCGCCGGACCAAGATAAGCGACACCTCTCTGACCGGACCACCCCACAGGTGAGAATAATAAAAGTTATTTTCCTTGTCTTACAGGTCGGGTTGAGGGCTTATATACAACATTATAGAATGCTGTTAATAAGCCCTGAGAGGTGATGGCCGTATCGTATATCGGCCAAAACTGGTGACAAGTTCCCTTTAAGGTTGCGGCAAATGGTAATTTTTTTTTCGGAAGTAAATGTTTCTCTGTGGACAGTGAAAGTTAGCTGCTGTTGTTCTATCTTTTACTGAGCGCTTTGAACATGACATCAGAAATGAACACACAGCATTGCTGTCAGTGTCATGCGGTGAAGGGAGAGACGCAAATAGTGAAATGCCGCTGAAATGTCAGATTTTGGTATGTGTCTAAGATTTTAAGAGAGAAACATCATAGCACATGGCTAACTAAAGGACATATCCACGGAAATATTTTGTAGAAATCTGATTCTTCCAATTTATTGGTTTTGATTTGTCACTTTTTATTTATTGTCTGTCACATTTGAGTTGAAACAATATGTTGTTGTTCAGTCATCATTTTCAGCTCAGAAGTTAGATTTTATCATTTAAAAAAACACTATATTTCTGTGACAATGAAGCAAAAAAGAAATGAAAATAATCTGTGTGATATTTTTTTTTTTAGTTTTTTAACTCTTCCATAATGTTTTTTTTTTAATTTTTAGTTTGTCCCATATGAGATAAGGCCAGTACCTTTCAGCCCTGATACACAGTATTCTAATATGCTGTATACAGTGGCATGTAAACGTTTGGTCACCCCTGATCAAAATTACGGTTATTGTGAGCTGTTAAGCAAGTTGAAGATGAACTGATCTCTAAAAGGGCTAAAGTTAAAGATGACACCTTTACTTTGTATTTTAGAAATACTTTCATCTTTTACATTTTAAATATATGTAAGTATATGCCCCCAATCTGTCTTGCAAGACAAGAAAGAGAACTTTTTTTTAATAATCTCATACAGGGTGGTTGGGTCCAATGGGCGTCTCTGGTCTTGATTTGGTGCCTCCTTTCTTCTCTTGACCTCCTTCTTGCTTCATGTGGATGGCACGTCCTAAGTCATCTGCACAGTGTCCCCAGCATCTCACTCCTGCGCAGCTGTACTTCTCTCTGTCCTGTCGAGAGCAGAGCAAAGTATTGCGGTGCGCATGCACAGAAAAAGGCCAAAGAGCCCCAGAGCATGTGCAGTGCAGTATTTTACTCGGCCCTAGTCAGGGTAGAGAGGTACACCGGGCAGGAGTGCGATGCTGAGGACACTGTGTGGATTCCATAGGATGTGTCATCCATATGAAGCAAGAATGGGGACGGAGATCGCAAGAAGAGAGGAAGCACTGGACCAAGACAGTCACATTGGACCCGACCGCCCCGTAGGTGAGTATTATAAAATTTATTTTTCTTACGGTGATATACAGCATGTTAGAATGCTGTATATCAGGGCTGAGAGTGGTGGACTTATCTCATATGGGACAATCCTGGTGACAGGTTCCCTTTAACATCACTACTGTACAAGTACACGTCTATAAGGATAATGTGCACCTTTTAATACTGGTGAGGCAAGCACAATTATTAAGTAGAAACAAGGTTGTCTAAAAGACTGTGTCCAAAAATTGTCATTAGTGATTAGTATAGGAACTAGACTAATGTCATACTCCACTGAACTTATTACTTTCTAACTTGTGATGAAATAGTACTGTACTTTTTTTCAGTATGTGCAAATGACAGCAGACATCATTCTCTGAAGTTTTATTCTTACTGCACAGAGTTACGAGTTTTCAAGAGTGATTATAACTATTTACATTTATGGCATATCCACAGGACATGTCATGAATACATAATAGATGCTGGTCCTATTCCCAAAGCTCCCACAGAAATATATGTAGAGCTCCACGGCTGCGCATTCACCTCTCCTCTGACAGGATAGTAAGATGGGGCACATCATGTCTGCTTTCACATATTCTCCTCTCCCTGGTTACTCTTCTGCCTATCCCTGCTGCCAAGCCATTCACTGGCTACCCAATATCCAGCGATTTACGCTCAATATTTATGCAACCAACTTACATATAATCTTCAGTGCTCAGAAGACTTGTTTTGCTCTCCTCTTAGCTGCTCCTCAGTCATCGGTGTCTCCTGGTCTCCTTATGTAGAGAACTCCAGTAGCTTTTCTCAAGTCGATTAAAACTTTGCTAACTTTCCTGCATATATAAAACTATATATGTTATTAAAAAAGTATGCATATTTATTCATCCTATAATAAATTATCAAGTGCAAGCTACAAATAAAACTATAATTATGAAAACTGCAATCAAATCTGGATGAAGATGATAAATGACGAATTGTATCAGCTGTGGATTGTACACTTGGCTGGGGTGTGCCCGGCATCACCTATACCTGCAACAGACTTACAAGCATCTAATGATGGAATTATCTGCTTCTCAATACAAATAAGATGGGCGTATAGCTGTGAGTTGTGGTGTATGATCTGATAAGTAGAAGGGACATACATTGAACTTACATATATTAAAATATTTTATTTTATTGTGGCATTTATCCTGATGGAATATGATACATGCATCTATTAGTAACTAATGTGTATATCTGCCCTTAATTATCCTCTTGGAGTTTGATATATTGGTCTAACAATGATTTTGTGTATGTAGACCTATTTAACTGGCCAATACGTTTTTGGATATATACTACCAATGTACATATGTATGTGACCCCTTCTAATATTGGTATGATATATCCCTTTATGTGAATAGGGAAATATAAGGCACTACAGAGATAGACGACGCTG
Source organism: Oophaga sylvatica (assembly GCA_033576555.1). NCBI lineage: Eukaryota > Metazoa > Chordata > Amphibia > Anura > Dendrobatidae > Oophaga > Oophaga sylvatica. The sequence goes on along the minus strand of JARQOD010000007.1, from coordinate 173,407,985 downwards.
AGTGGGGGCACCAATTGCGCTGATTTATAGGTTGCTAATTACCGCAGTCAGGTAGTACCACAAATAGGGAGAACCAGGATATATTATTGGTGTTTATTTCTAGATTGTCACAACTGTGTAAAGTGTTTTTGTATTGTTTGTCTGGGGTATTTTTGAAAAATAACAAATAAATCCATGTTTTTAGGAGATAATTTGTGTTAGCTGTAAAAATTTTGCTCTTCTTGATGGTGTTAATTTTTGTGAGCTTTCACATGCAGTGTAGCTATCAAGTCATTTGGAGTATTGTTGAGAAAATCTGGTAAAATTGGGATTTGTCAGTTTATATGAATTTAGTCAAGAAATGTGATTTTCATCACTTTTTCAAAATGAATTGAATGTGTTCTATTAAACTTTTGGGTTTCTCAAGACTGTGCAGCATAATAAACATAGGATGAAGATAATAAAATAAAAATAATACTCAAAGCTCACCACCTTCTTTGCATAGCTACCCTTTTGGTTGTTCCAGTCTTCATTAACAGGCAACTGGTCTTCCTAACACCATGAACTACAGTATATTGGGTGTTCAGTGCCTTCTGCACCTTCTAAGCCTTGCATCATCATGAAGTTACAGCCTGCCATGATAATGCACTAATGAAATGACAAAAAAATTCTGAATCTTGTCAATTTGATTCATCAAGTGTCACATCCTCCTGGGAGATCTGGAGTTAGAAGATTACTACGTATTGTGAATCACAGATCTTCCATTTAACCTGTTGTGTTTGTGCCCGATATTAAGTGGATTTAGTTTCCTTTGGTGCTGAAGAGGTTAACGATCTTTTCTATGCTGGTCAGAAACTTGCAGCTTTATTTTCAGCTGTTTCTGTTCTGGTCTTTACCTCTCCCTATAAAACCTGGCCAGACCTTCTCTGTCTTGCTAGTGACAGCTTTGCTTCCTAGCTCCTTGGAAACGCTGTGTTGAATAGAAGATCATTGCTACTACTGGAGATTATTGCATGCTTTTTTTTGTGTATGCTTTCCTCCTTGTCCTATTCCAATTTGGCTGGTACATTCCTATCCTTCCTTATATACCTCTTTATATACCTCTTTATCTTTGGTGAGAGTTTATATGTTTTTTCTTTCTGTTATCCCTGTTTTGTCTTTGTGTCTTGTTTACCTTATTTTTCTGTCCCAGGCCTCTTGGGGTGAGGGAGGGGACAGATCAAGGGTTAATAGAAGCACAGTAAGATCAGACACTCGAACCTCTCTACCTTAAAGAGTACCCCTGGGTCAGGGATAGTTAGGGTCCCAGTTCCAGGGACAGTTTGAGGCCCGCCTCCCTAACTGAAGACAGTCATAGCGTGACACTGAGAAGCAATTCTCATATCTGTAGTCTACATCAGGCAGCAGAGTAAGGACAAATGGCTGGTAACAAGTTTGCCATGGTAAACTTACACATATGATTATTGAATGGTGGCTAGGAGTCAGTAATCAGTAACAGTACACTTAGGCTAGCTGGGTACCACAACAATTGTGTCTCTGTATTAGACATTGATCCATGGTGGTTAGAGGCAATCTAAGTGAAATGTATGAGTGTATAGAGTGACCCTGTCATGTAACATAATGCTGTTAACCAGCAGATATGGGGTTAATTTGCAGGTTACTAACTTTCTGACAATGTACAGTATCAGCACTGATAGCTCCACTGCCGGGACTAAATAAAATTGTTTTCCCTCCGCAGTGTTTGGCTTCCTGTCATAAGGGTAGTGTTGGCACATTTTCAGTTGCCGCTCAGCGCATAGAGAGCAGTGGCTGTAACATTGACTGACTACAGGCTCAGTACTACGGCTGGCTGTCATTCAGTGCCAGTGGTGCCATTACAGCCTCTGCTCTTAATACACACAGCGGTGACTGAAGCCACTCCAGCGTCACCCCTATGACTGGGAGCCGAACGTTGCGGGGGTAATTAAGTTAATTTCCTCCCGACAGCGGTGCTGTCATTGCTGGTGACGCATAATATCAGAATGTTGATACCTGCAAATTAACCCCATATCTACAAGCTAATAGCATTAGTTCACATGACAGATTCCCATTAAGTAAAGGTGTGAGCAGATAAACATTCAATGTACCTTCTGATAAAGCATTATTTGATTATTTGAAAGTAGTAGCACTAATACAACTTTTATAGTTTGTATATATTAAAAATAATCAATTTAGGTAAACATAGAGCAACAATAGCTATTATAATACAGATGAGCGAACATTGTCGGCTCCCTCCTTATTCAGCAAGCTGTAGCACTTACCGAAAAAGCTACATCAAGAGCCCGGATACCTGGAGCTGATTGATGCCGCAGCAGCGTGTGTCATGGCTGTGTGACAGTCACAACACACAGGATATCCATGCATGTGTTGTGACTGTCACACAGCTGTGACACATGCAGCTGCGGTGCCGAACAGCTGATTATCGGGAGCTCTCCAGGTATCCTGGATCCCGATGCAGCTTCTTCGGTAAGTTCTATAGCTTGCTGAATAAGGAGGGAGCCAATGATGTTCGCTCATCTCTAATTATAATCCATCCTGCCATAATGATAAGTGCTGTAAATGGTAAGCCAACGTATACTGTATACAACCCAAAATGATGCCAAACAACTGGGGCAGCTAAAATCAAAAGATCAAAAGCCTACATAGAAAGAAGAAAAGACACAAACATACAGTAGCTGACAGATTATAAGGAGGTAAAAAAGGTATACTTTCATCTCAAGATGTTATTAGTGTAATTATGACCAGTAGTAAGAGATGCTTTTTGTATAGAGATAGATAGATAGATAGATAGATAGATAGATAGATAGATAGATAGATAGATAGTCAGAATAGGATAGATAGAAAGATAGATAGAAAGATAGATAGATAGATAGATAGATAGATAGATAGATAGATAGATAGATAGATAGATAGATAGATAGATAGATACTGTAGATAGATAATAATAATAATAATAATAATTTTATTTCTATAGCGCCAACATATTCCGCAGCACTTTACATTATAGAGGGGACTTGTACAGACAATAGACATTACAGCATAACAATAAACACAGATCAAAGTAGATACCAAGAGGAATGAGGGCCCTGCTCACAAGCTTACAATCTATGAGAAAAAAGGAAAAATGATAACAATTGCTTTCATTGTTCGGGCCAGCCATAGTGTAAAGGTACTGCCACACTAAACAATCCCGCTAGCGATCACGATAATGACGCATACTAATGCGATCGCTAGCGGGATTGTTTCTATATCGCTAAGTGCGGCCACATTTTGTCATGTGTGCATTGCCACGAAGATCGTCGCGGTTGCACATTTTGACTTCTCACAGCTGAGCTGCTGTTTCTTTGTGTTTGGCAGCTAGGGAGTTAATTCTGTCTGTGCTCGGTTCTGGGACTGGGTGCAGTTTCTCCCGGCTGCAATTGATTATTTGTTGATTGGTTTCCTTTAAATTCCTGGTTGTCTGCTTGGGGAGTTGCCAGTGAAACCTTCATGCAGACCACAAGATAGGAATGAATCTGTATAGACTTTAGTTGTGAGCTCCTTAGTTGTTCTAAGCTCAACTTGGTTAGAGTTTATTTCCCAGACCATTTATGTTCCTTTGGTGTTTGAGTGTGTATGCAAGCGAGTGTTATCCTGTCTGTCTTATATGTCTAATCGGTGTATTTAGCTAAGATCAGCCCATATCCCTTTGGTGGTAGTCAGGATCCTTCTTAGGACTGATTACAGGGTTCAGGGTCTGATAGGAGACAGGGTTAGGTTGGTGACTTGGACCTCTGAACCATTATCAGTACCTCCAAGGTGAGGGATTAGTTAGGACCCCAGTTTAGGGTCAGGTTAGATCCCGGTCCACCTCTTTCCTGTTTCAGCTCATCAAGTCCTCAAGATTAACCCTGAGTTCAGCAGATATCGTGTCAGGTAAATCTATTCTATACTTACATGCTGATGTTGCTATACTAGTTGTTGTATAGAGTGTTGTTCCTGTATTAATAGTTTACTGACATTGTATACATATCATTAGACAGCGTGACATTTTCACTGGCCATAAAAATTATCTCCAGTTACCATGGATCCAGTAGCCCAGCTGGCTCTGCAGTTGCAGGGATTATCCATGGAGCTGACGGACATTAAGTCCAAAGTTTTGTCTCCCCTGGAGCAAACCAGAGTTGAACCTAAGGTTGCTCTCCCGGACAGGTTCACTGGTGGGCGAGACAAATTTTTCACCTTCCGGGAGGCATGTAAATTGTATTTTCGGCTTCGGCCTCGATCATCAGGGAGTGAGGAGCAGAGAGTGGGAATTGTTATCTCACTTCTGCAAGGGGACCCTCAATCCTGGGCATTTTTCCTTCCTCCGGGATCCCCGGCTCTACTGTCTGTAGATCAATTTTTACTGCCCTGGGATTGGTATATGATGACCCAGATCGGGTCTCTCTTGCTGAGACAAAATTACGTAAGATACAGCAGGGAGATCGTCCGGCAGAGGAATTTGCTTCTGAGTTTCGTAGATGGGCCACAGATACTCAGTGGAATGACCCAGCTCTTAGGAGCCAGTTTTGTCATGGGCTTTCTGATAAATTAAAAGACGTTTTGGCTCAGTATGAGTCTCCTCCTTCTCTGGAGGCTGCTATGGCCTTAGCTATCCGTACTGATAGACGGCTTCGGGAGAGGGGTGAGGTAACCCCACTCCCTGTTGTTTCTCCACCTACCACTAAAGTCCCTTATGTTGAGGTTCCCCTTGTCTGTTCGGATGAGCCTATGCAGTTGGGAGGGACATCATTTCGTAGGAGGGGATTGGCGGTACGCCGCAGGACTAGAAGATGTTTTTTCTGCGGGAAAGAGGGACATTTTGTTGGAGAATGTCCATCCCGTGCCTTGTTGAGCCAAAAGTCGCCGGAAAACTGTTAATCCCAGGTTGTGTGGTGGATGACAACCTGGGAGTATGTATTTCATCCGCCAGTTCTTCTCAGTTCCTTGTACCAGTGGAGGTGGTAGTTGGTACGAGAGTGGAGAGATTGTCTGTTCTTCTTGATAGTGGTTCCGGGGCTAATCTGGTTGACGCTCAGTTTGCTCAGGCTCAAGGAATGCATCTGAGTGTATTGGTCAAACCGATCCCTATATTCTCCATTGACGCCAGGCCTCTCGGCCAAGGTAGCTTTGTTCATGAGGTTCATAACATTGACCTTCGGGTAGGGGCAATACATAGGGAACAATTATCTTGTTATGTGTTGGAGGGTCTACCTACTCCCATTGTGTTGGGACTTCCTTGGTTGGTTAAACATAACCCTGTGATTAATTGGCAGTCCAGAGAAATAAGCCAATGGGGTGAGTTTTGCAAAAGCAACTGCATGAACACAGTCATCAGTGCGGTCGTGCCTAGTACATTGCCTCCTTTTTTGGAGGATTTTGGGGATGTTTTCTCTGAGGAGGGGTGTCAGGAGTTGCCTCCTCATCGCGTGTATGACTGCTCTATTAATCTCCTTCCTGATGCTAAGTTGCCTAAAGCTAGGTTGTATAATCTTTCTGGTCCTGAGAGGCAGGCTATGAAAGATTATATTTCTGAAAGTCTGGCCAAAGGGCATATTAGACCTTCATCTTCCCCAGTAGCCGCGGGGTTCTTCTTTGTGAAGAAGAAAGATGGAGGCCTACGCCCTTGCTTGGATTTCCGCGAACTTAATCGGATTACTGTTCGAGATCCGTATCCACTCCCTCTTATTCCTGAT